>CACRSC010000138.1:0-17301 GCA_902651635.1 Mastigamoeba balamuthi
AACTCAAGCTGCTCCACTCTCTCTTTGATGCTGTTCTTATTTTGCCATATAATTATGTCTGTTAAAATACAATAAAAGATTATTTTATTTGTACAAACCTGTGCTGAAGCTGCCCACAACATACTGGCATTTGTTCTCTGCTGCTTTGGCCTGGCTCCACGCAGCAGTCCTGTTGGTCACCAACAGAGAAGACCATCTTCCAGATGTTTCATTCCACTTCTCGGGGCAGTGGTGACCACCCATGTGGCCAGCCCTCTGCAGGTTACACTGCGTTGAGTAGTACCTGTCACATGTTCTGCAGCAATATGGTTTGTCCTCCCCATCCTTCCTCTCATGTACTTGACCGGCAGCTGTGTGTTTCACGTGGCCTTGCTCTCCTGTTCCTGCAACATTGCCTGCTCCACTCAATCCCTTCTGCATCACTGTCTCAGTGCACAAATGACGTCAAGTGCAAATCAGCCAGCTGACAAAATCTAGGCTGCTCACCCTCAGGCTTTCGCTACACTTAGCTACACAATTAATTCTGCTATACACTGCTACACATACCTTTGCTGCACTGTGTAGCGGATCATCCTTCGCAACGCATCGCTACATTGGCATCCACTACACAGTATAGCAGACACACCCATTGCTACATGCTGCTACACCTGTCTTTGCTACACCATGTAGCAATGGTACCTCCACTACGCTGTGTAGTGGAGTGCATGTAGTGATGTGTAGCGGCGGCACCTCCACTACTCAGTGTAGCGGAGGTTCCTTCACTACGCCATGTAGCAGAGGTACCTCCACTATGCAGTGTAGCGGAGCCTGTGCAGCAGTGTGTAGTGGAGGTACCTCTGCTACGCATTGCTAGATGCACTTTGCAATGCAGCGTAGCAGAGGTACCTCTGCTACGCTCAGCTACACAGGTGCCACTATGCACCGCTGCAGAAATTCACTTCTGCTACACTACGTAGTGGAGCATGCGTAGCACTGTGTAGTGGAACTGGATCCACTACAGCACGTAAACGTGCTCGACGTGCACATACCAGAAGCCATACCTTGCTCACTACCCATGAAACCAGGCACCAGGGGCCCCATCCCACCAAACTCCAGTGCAGATGTGACCCCAAGCCCACAGCCAGCACTGCCACAGGACCACAGCGTGAGCCCTTCACTGGCTCCCTTCAGCCCCAATGCCCTTTCTGCGAAATTTCCCAGTCCACACCAGGAAATACTGAAGAACACGCACCATAAAACAGCAGCAAAATATACAAACGAGTACACAGCATGTCAAACCAGCTGAAGCATGGAGGAGACTCCATCTGTGGACCCCCCAGCGTCCACTGACACCCCCTCACTGGCAAAATGCCCATGAGAGAACACGGCACCAGCTGATGCCAATCGCATGCAAATGGATAGTGACACCGAGAAACAACAGCCCAAAGTCCATAGCATGCCTACAGAGGATAACGCCCCAGCCCCGAGCTCTGAGACAGACGTGATGGATGTGGAGACCCTCCTAGCTCTCATCCAGGTGCGCATGCTGATAGAGACAGATGAACCCCACAAACAGAAGCTCGTGGAGCTGACCTGCCTGAACGAAACTGCCTTGGTTGCTCACTTCACCACGTTGACAGACAAAGCTGACATCGCCCTCAGAGAGACAGCGAGAGCCTCAAAGAGCCGGCCACAGATGGTATACAGCTGGGCACAGCTAGCACAACGGACACCACTGGCTAGGGCCCTACCAAGTCCCAACGTGGGAAAAGACCAACCCCCACCTACGAGCTACCAACCTACAGCACCGCCGTGGCTGACCAAAACAGCTGCCACCTGGGGGCAAGCTGCCATGCACAACCCCGCCAGGGACAACTGCTACACAGACTCTATCCCAGTCTGAGGTCCATCAACAGCCTGTCTGACAAACTCATAGCGCCACCAAGAGCAGTAGAAGATGCAGTACTCGAGACGATAATGAAGGAAGCGATCACCCTTGTGGTGGGTGCCAAACTGCAAGAGACTGAAGTGCACCAAGCAGCTATGGCGAGAATGGAACTCCTTGATCTATTCTGGGAGACATACAAAATCAACATCATGGCAAATTTGGCCTTCATAGAATACACCGGAAAAAACAGTGTAATGTTCCTGGCCCCCAACACGGCAGTATACTGCAAATGTCAGGAAATCAAGTCAGCACAAAGGACAGCAGGTTTCTCACCTGCAACCAAGTTATGGGTCCTCACGGAGGCCAAGATCCCCTTTACGGTATACGTGCTACATGCCGACAAGCGCAAACCCTGCCCATGAGAGCTCACAGATGCATGGGCCCAACCGGTCAAAGCCCACATCATTGGTATTGAACCACAAGCCAACGGCTGGGTGGTGACATTCACTGATAGGAAGACAATCCTTCCACTGGTCCACCAGACCAACAACAACCCAAGAGCATTGGTACATGCACTGCATACCAAAACAAACTCTATCCCGGTGAGTTATAGAAGGTAGAACTCAATGCTCGCACCCACCTCAGAGCCTTGCCGTGCAATGCCATCAACTGCACCTTCGAAGACTGTCCATACGACATCACCCGGACAGGTGTAAACCCGAAAGAGGAAGTCTTCCTCATACACACGTAGCTCCAATCAACGAATCTGCCAACATCTGCATACTGGGCTACCCCGAAGCCATCGCCTACCCCCAGGGTACTACCATAACCTATATGCACACTGATCGCACCACACGACCATACAGACGAGCACGACGTGAGCAAAAACAGGTGCAGGAGGCATGGCCCACCGACAGAGTGAGAAGAGAAGACCCCCAGATGATAGGACATCATGACTCGAGACCACACCGCCCCCCAATGAATGCAGCCCCCTGATGAACACAATCCCCCCCAAAGCTCCCCAAGCATACTGTACAAAATAGTCACCCGGTGGGACTTACGCTCATTCTGGCCCTATTATCACAGACCCAGTCCCAGCAACACTACACATCCTCATACTAGGCATTCTCCTGTTGCCTGCCCAAGGAGCAGCAGCCATGGACAATAACATTACCATAACCAACTGGAACGTCCAAAATACCCTCTTTGGAGCCATCATTCTCCTAATTAAGGCCATCAGGAACTGTACCAAATGCACAGCCCCCGAGATAATAGCCCTGCAGGAACTGGGTGTCATCAACGAAAAACAGATTAACCAAGTGGCCAATACAGAAGGATACAGCCTGTTCCCAGGCCAACGAAGCGGAAACAAGATACCAGTGGGATTTCTTGTGCATAATACTGTGAGGGAGTACTGGTCTGTTAATACCACGAACAGAAAGGACGTTCTGATAGGAACACTCAAGTTTAATGTGACACTGAAGATCATAAATGCCTATAGTCCGACTAGAGGGTCCCCAGACCAGAGAGCTCTTTGGCAAACTATAGCAGTACAGACAAAAAACGCAATGGACAGCATACTCGTTGGGGACCTCAATACATGGATGGACCACCCTGAGGATGCATTCTCGATGGCAGAGCTAGATATGCAAAGATATCTGCAAAACCACAACATGATAGACATCCTCAAACACCAAGGCACGGCAGCAGCTACGCACCACGGCCCACACAACACCACTAACCGACTAGACTACATTATCAGCACACGAAATATGGCCCCTCGCACCCGAGACAGTGGTGTAGGCAAACACACTGGCGACCTCTCCGACCACTCACCAATATACTGCATTTGTCCTTACCGAAAACGTACCACGTCGGAGGTGGAACCCCCCACTGCAAATAAACTTCTGAACCAAAACTACATGACCCTGAGCTCTACTATTATCAACAAAAGACTGTACAAAGCTCTCGAGGAAAACAATATATGGGCCAATGCCCAGGAAGGCTTCCGCGAAGGCCACTCCACGACACATAACATATGGACCCTCCACCAACGACTGGAAGAAGCCACCAGAAGACATCAGAAAGTAGTAGGGATGTACATTGATCTCAAGAAGGCATATGACTCCATTCACCAAGACCACATAGCGACCATACTAAAATATTACAAGGTCAGCCCCATCCTCGCACAGAACATAATAGTCCTATATGCCTCAACTGAAGCTCGCTCCCGCATGGCCGACGGCCCCACAGAATGGATTAGCATCAACCGTGGAGTGCAACAGGGAGACCCCCTGTCGTGCACACTCTTCAACCTAGCCATAAACCCCCACCTGTACCAGATAGAAACACATCCCGACACCCTGGACATCCGGGGCCCAAAGAGAGGAAGGAGTACTGGCATATGCAGACAACATGGTACTACTTGCTTACACACCCCAGAAACTCGCACACCTACTGTAATTCGTGATGGATATGTGGGAGGCAGGACTGCACATCAATCCAAAGAAATGTGCCACTTTCACCAGAAATGACACACCCCCCACTATAGCAACCACAAAGGGCACCATTGAACCGGTGGCCTCGGGCACTACGTATAAATACCTCGGCATACACCTCGACCCACAGGGTAGAGATGCACTCGATGCACTCACCACGACCCACATTATTCTAGAGCAATGCAGCTGGATGTGCACCAAGAAATCGCTGTCCCTTGAACAACGCATATACATTGCCAATATGGTAATCAATGGTATGGCTTAATACCATGCCAGCACTATGGCCCAGAACAATAAGCAATTAGAATCACTTTCACATACCCTCGAAAATGCAGCGATAGGAATACTAGGACCAGCTAACATGATCAGCCAGTGACACTCTTTCACACCAACTAGACAAGGGGGACTGGGACTCCAAAACCTAGCCGATGTAATACAAAGCAAACGAGCTCAGAAGGCCCTGGAATGGCTTAACGCCTTGACTCCAGACGGCATTATGCCAGAAACGGACATAGAGGCCATACTCCCACGCCTTGATGAAGATTTTACGGCAGCTTTCCCACCGCATTACAGCATAGGAAAAATGAGACTGACTGCGAATACGGCTGGACGCACCATACGGCTCTGGCAACACCTCCTCCAATGGAACCTCCTCGCACAAGCAGAGAAAAATCACCCTAAATAAAGGAGACCTCACCACAGTGGTGGACAAAGATGCAGTTCACAGATTCATCTGACTGTGGGAACTGGCACAAGCCAATGGAGGCAACATAATTCTCCAACACATTCATAGTCACCAATTGGAAGGCCGAGGGGAGGAAAGTGATGCCACAAAAGCCCACATCACACAGGACAATCAAAGATGGGGTACTGAAATACAGAGGGTCATCCACCTGAATGCTAAGGCAGACCAGCTAGCATAACAGGCACTGACACTAGACAGAGGCCACGAACCAGATCACCTACTGTGGGGAATGGAGCTCGCCTCCATCCAAGAACTCACCATGACAGCATCGCCGAAACCCACGCACAACTTTCACACAGTGTTCTGCATCGCCAGGCGACACCGCCTCCTCCGATGCGAAGCAGTAGAGACGACAGCAGGAATGACAGAAATCCCCCCAGTCCTCCTCCACGAAAAGACCAGAAAACAAGCTCAGCGCATGGGAGGTCTACGATTTTCGATTTGATACCAGATGGAATTATGCTAGAAACGGACATTGAATCCATACTTCCACGCCTCAATGAAGAGTTCATGGTGGCCTTCCCACCACACCACAGCATCGTTAAGATGAGACTAACTGCGAATATGGCAGGATGTACCATATGGCCCTGGCAACATCTCCCACAATGGAACTCCCTCACACAAGTGGAGAGAAATATCCTTCTGGACATGGGAACCTCAGCAGAGATCAGATCCTTACTGAACGAATCTCTTATACATGAAGCAGGCAATCACGGGTAGCAAATAAATAGGAAAAGAGCCAAAGGACTGATGTGCCACCTGGTACAAAACAACCAAGGTGAACCCACACACAAACCCATGTACCTGAGCAGGATGGGATACCGCTTTAATACCAATCTAGAGCTCCAATGGACCTTCACATAGAACATAGGAGATGGCACCTGGAAAGACTGGCTTATCATAGCAATGGATGGGTCATACGACCCGAGCTCTGGCAAGATGGCAATGGCCATAGTAGTGGATGGACACCCAGACATGAACGAAGCCATACAAGTCATGGGCGTCTGTGCCTCATGGACACTGGAACTGCATGCAGTCGAATATGTGACAGAAATTATGGACCATACCTCCAAATGCATCATAGCATGTGGCAACGACCCAATAGTACACATCCTAAAAAAGGAGACCTCACTACAGTAGTGAACAAAGAAGCAGTCTGAAGATTCACCCGACTGCACAAACTCGCGCAAGCCAATGGAGGCAACATAATTCTCCAGCACATCCATAGCCACCAATAAGAAGGATGAGGGGAGGAATGTAATGCCACGAAATCCCACATTGCACAGGACAATCAAAGATAGGGTACTGAATTACAGAGGGTCATTCATCTGAACGTGAAGGCAGATCAGCTAGCACAACAGGCACTGACACTAGACAGATGTCACGAACCAGACCACCTACTGTGGGGAATAGAGCTCGCCTCTATCCAAGAACTTACCATGGTAGTGATGCCAAGGGGGGACTGCACCCCCCTAGGCAAAGGAATAGCATTTCCCCTCCCACCCTCTCGTCACCACACGAATACAAATCAATACATCATCACTCCTTCTTCTTCCCTTAGTCCTCGAGTCTCTCAACCCCCCAGGGGCTTCCTGCCCCCACCCCACGCATTACTGGGCATCAGTGCACGCACACCTAGGCGATGGAGGTGGGCGATGCAGAGAGACAGCTCCAGAAGGAGGAGCAGGACCATCGTGCTGCCGAGAGAGCTCGCCATAAGTCCGAGCTACAGAAGGCTCGGCACAACATCGAGGAGGAGTTGGCCAGTCTGAGGGAGGAGCCGGTGGATTCTGACTACGAGACCTCCTGAACAGACTCGGACGACGATGACGACGAGGCAGCAGCCAAGGGGGCACCTACAGGCCCCGAGGGGACGACGTCCGTTTTTCCCATCAGAAACGGTGAATTTTCAGGTCCCGACGATGGAAATTCTCACGCACCGACGAATCCCGACGACGGAATTACGGCGTCACCGACGACAGGAATAGCCAAAAAACGTAAAGACGGTGCTTTTCCGAGCACCTCAGCACCGGCACCAGTTATTCCCATGAGCACGAACTCGGAGCCCAACAAGAGACGTCGGCTGGTCATCGCGGACAACGACGACTCCGAGAGCAAGGACAGCAGCAGCAGCAGCTCAGGGGACGAGGATGACCATGGGGACGCATCCCACAGGGATGAGGATAGCAGCTCCCACAACAGTTGCTGCCAGAGCTGTTTCAAGAGCATGACGAGGGACCAGGACCTCGGACACGATCCTGTCGTCTACCAGGCAGAGGCCTACGCGCAGGCGATGATGCGGGCACAGGCAGTCCGGTCCATCGACGACATTCTATGGGGCATTGCAATTCCATTCACAGTTTTCGATCGGGAGGCACTCTTCGAGTACATGCAGGTCGTGGGCAAGAAGCTGGCTATGGCTGCCAAGATGAATGTTGCTATCAAGGCTTTCTCAATGCATGCTCGGAGGAAATTGTTGATGCTACCAAGGCCACAGGGGCTATTGATCGGAAACTGGTCTCCGACGACATCAAGGACCATTTTCGTACAGCCTGTCTCAACGTTTTCGTGATGCTGCAGACCGAGGGAGACTCCATCTTCGACAACATCGACGACTTCAAGTTTGTTACACACCAGAAGCTCGTAGAGGTCGACATCTCCAAGGCCAATGGCAAGACTATTGTCCCGGTCATTCACAAGCACATCAAGAAGGTTGCATTGCAGTGCACGGCAGTGGGCTGGGGCGATTACACTGAGGGTTCTCTCAAGAACGACACGAGAAGTACTCGTAAGGCGCTGCGGTAAACTCTGGGGTATGGGTACATCGCCACTCGGGTTCACATGGTATTCGACCAGTCCTATGGCCTGCAGTGGTAGGACTTCACGTTCGAGAAGCTGAGCACTCAGATTCTCCAGTTTAATGGCACATCGCGGAGAATGCGTGGCAGGGGTTCCTTCCTGATGACCTGCCTTGCTCTTCATCTGTACGGCAGTCTGCGCCAGGTTTGCACTCTTCAATGACCACATCAGGGGTAGGCAAGGCCCTGAACATCGTCCGTCACCAAAGGGCCCTCAGGAGGGTGACACGGGCCCTAAGTCCACTCGCCAGTGGGAGCCCTTGTGCTACAACTGCGGGACGTATGGACACATTGCAGGCAATTGCCCTTCTCCACCCACAGTGGCGACGCTTAAGGCACGGGAACGCTGCGAGGAGAGGTCTTCCTCATGGCTCACCATTAGCTCTGCACTGAGCCAGGAGCCCACGACCGTGAAGTACTACAGGTGTGGTGGTATGGGGCACATGGCCAAGACCTGCCCGTTCCCTGGCACCAAGCAACAGGCATACGAGACACGGATCGCCATGGAGAAGGGCACAACAGGCTAATAAGTCATGGAACGGGAAACCGAAACTGGGTTTTAAGGCTGGAGTGCCAGTCCCAGAGAGCCATCTGACTGCAGCACAGGTATCTTCTGCCGGAAAGGCCAGTACATCGGAGGAGGCTCGCATTTCCCTGTGCCAGACAGCTATGAGCACGGACATGGACCTCGATGGACACATCAACTTCACTTCACCTCAGTCAAAGTTCGGCTCTGTTCTGCTGGGTTCAAAGGGAGAGTCGACTCCCATGGGCAGCACACATCCAGAGACGGACTCTGCCGAGAACACCCTTCCCATGCGGTCTTTGGCTGAGGTAAAACGTGACCATATCCTTTTCTCGCGCACAATCACCAAGGGGGAGGGCGAGGGCAAGAAGGTACTGTTTCATGTCGACACAGGCTCGGACTTCAACTTTGCAGAGACCAGACTCATCGACCTACTCCAGGTTCCCCATCAGAAGTTGCCGATTGAGTTTGAGGATCGCATTCAGGTCACCAGGGTTAACGGGGTGTTGGTGAAGTGCACGGGCACTGGGGTCCAGATCCACACTGTCTTCGATCCAACTGAGGGTCCCATCTCGATTCCTGTCATCGAGGTTGCAAACGGTACTATTGGCTCGGACGAAGTCCTGCTGGGTCTGCATGACTACCGCCGCTATGACTACATGACCCTCGATGATGGTCGGATGAACATGGTCCGGGTAGATCAACGTTACGTTTACAAGGAGCCAGGGGACATCGTTTTTCTCGAGCCTAATGTCAAGGGGCTTGCAGAAATCACAGTGGCTGACGACCCCAAGACTGTTAACTTGATCAACCCACTCAACCCTGTGATGCCCATGCACATTGACCCGGTTCGTTCTTCACCTACTCCAGCTGCAATGCCTCTACCTCCACACGAACGAGTGATTCTGGGGGACAAAATCACATGCGACCCCCAGAAAGTTATCGAGGCGAAGGACATTCTCGCATGGTATGATACGAACGTCCTGAATGGCCTTAATGGGACTGGGATGACTGGGGTTGGGGTCTGCACGATCGAGCAGCTTCCCGACACGAAGCCCTTCATCATCCAGCACATCGTTAGTGACTCACGGAAACTGTCTCACCTTGCAGAGTACAAGGCCAAGATGGTTGACACTGGTATCTGGGAGGTCATCACACGTCAGGATGTCCACTTCGCATCACCCACGGTGTTTGTACCTAAACCAGATGGAACTTGGCTGGACCATTCCCTGGACTGGCCCGATGTTCTGCCAGCTGCTATGTTCGCCCTGAACAACAGCTACGTGCACTCCATTGGGGCCACGCCCTTCGAGGTCATTCATGGTTTTGCCAGTCGGACTCCCCTCTACCTGGCAATTCACAAGGACGACGACACCGAGAGCCCTGACATGGACCCCCAGTTGCTCCACGACCAGCTTCTACTCCGTCAACATGACACGTTCGCACGTATTGCCTCTCTCCAGCAGGCTGCATTCAAGAAAGCCCGCAGGCAGTACCTCGCCAAGAAAAGGGGCAGGTCGCACTTCGACGTTGGCGACTATGTTCTCCTCGACAAGGACCGTGACCACAAGCTTGACATCAACATTAGGGGTCCGTTCCAGGTCATCGAGAAGCTCGACCACCACTGCTACACCGTCAAGAACCTCCTGCGGGGTACACAGACCTGTGCTCACGTCAACACGATGCACTTGTTTCGCACGGGGGCTCTCACCAAGGCGCAACTCCGGGCGGAGGCATCGCGCACGCACGCAAGATGGCCCTGGACACGGTCCTATACCATCGACATGTTGCTGGCAGGCTTAAGCTCCGTGTACGTTGGCTGGGCTGCCCAGACTTCGGGGACGACGACCCACATTCGTGGATTTCCTACAATAGCAACAAGAACGTCGACCAGGTCGTTACCTACATGCAGGCACACCCCCACCTGCGGACCTAGACTTTCGATTTACTTCTTCAAGGTCTCTCCATGCTTGACCTTTGAAGTAGAGCAGTGATGCCAAGGGGGGACTGCACCCCCTAGGCAAAGGAATAGCATTTCCCCTCCCACCCTCTCGTCACCACACGAATACAAATCAATACATCATCACTCCTTCTTCTTCCCTTAGTCCTCGAGTCTCTCAACCCCCCAGGGGCTTCCTGCCACCACCCCACGCATTACTGGGCATCAGTAGCACTGCCGAAACCCATGCACAACTTCCACACAGTTGTCTGCATCGCTCGGCGACACTGCCTCCTCCACTGTGAAGCAGCAGAGACGACTGCAGGAATGGCTGAAATCCCTCCAGTCCTCCTCCACGAAAAAACCAGAAAACAAGCCCAGTGCATGGGAGGCCTCTGCTGGCATCAAGCCATCAAGGGCATCTATTGCACACATAATAATATGCAAGCAGTGACCCCCACACAAGTGTGAAACGACCTGGCCCCCCACACACGACTACACTGGAGTGACCCCAGATGCCCCTTCTGTACTGTCAAAGCCGACTCCCTGGCCCACCATCTCTGGACCTGCCCCCAGCAGAATCAATGGCACACTAAACTCACCAGCATCATAGGAATATCCCAAACAGAGCTGAAGCAATGGGCACAAGCCCAAGGCCAAAAACAAAGACGCAGCCCCCATACACTACACACTAGCATATAGCACATGGGCGAAGAACCAACAATCAAAAAAACAGCTAGAAATAAAGAAGGAATGGGTCGTCACCATGCGAGACTGGCTGGAAGACATGAGCCACAAAGATAACCATAAGGCACACGAAGCACAAAAAAGACATATCCCAGGTGATACCACCAAAACCCCCTATAACTGCCCAGACACCACCCACCCCACAAAACGCCCCAGACTGCCCACAAGATGACGTAGAACCTTCACGATCGAAGAGCCAACAATGGAAGATATGCAACACAAGGACATATCGCAGGCACCTATCGCACCGAACTGACCCCAACCAAAAAAAACTGCACCACACAGCCCCCATACCGCACCGCCAGACCACTATAGTACCACCACCAGTGACGCCTCAGGCAGCACCACCATCCCCAACCATCCACAAAAGGACCACACCAGACATGCCCAATATCCCAACACCAGACACTGCCGTCATTAAAAAAGCCCTCAAATGCCAATGCACCCCGAACATTGATCGAAACCACACCATAATCAGCATGTTCAACAAGTACATGGACAAAGCAAGGAACCAACAACAGGACGCGGTTCTGGAACCAGTACTCCTGGAACCGCCCCTGGACATACCCCTCAGGCCACACAACATGCACGCCTCCCCCAAACACACCACCTACCATGACACCCCCTTCCCTCCCCCCAATGCCCCTGGCCCGAAAGGGCTCATTCCTCACTGGTAGCGGAATGGGAAACGAGATTTTCGATTTGATAAAGGATTATTTTATATGTACAAACCTGTGCTGAAGCTGCCCACAACATACTGGCATTTGTTCTCTGCTGCTTTGGCCTGGCTCCACATAGCAGTCCTGTCAGTCACCAACAGAGAAGACCATCTTCCAGATGTTTCATTCCACTTCTCGGGGCAGTGGCGACCACCCATGTGACCAGCCCTCTGCAGGTTATACTGTGTCGAGTAGTACCTGTCACATGTTCTGCACCGATATGGTTTGTCCTCCCCGTCCTCCCACTCATGTACTTGACCTGCAGCTGTGTGTTTCACCTCGCCTTGCTTTCCTGTTCCTGCAATATTGCCTGCTTCACTCAATCCCTTCTGCATCACTGTCTCAGTGCGCAAATGACATCAAGTGCAAATCAGCCAGCTGGCAAAAACTAGGCTGCTCACCCTCAGGCTTTCGCTACACTTAGCTACACAATTATTTCCACTATGCACTGCTACACATACCTTTATTGCACTGTGTAGTGGATCACCCTTCGCAATGCATTGCTTCATTGGCTCTGCTACTCAGTGTAGCAGACACACTCATTGCTACATGCCACTACATCTGTCTTAGCTACGCCATGTAGCAGAGGTACCTCCACTATGCAGCATAGCAGAGCATATGTAGCAATGCATAGTGGCAGTACCTTCACTACTCTGTGTAGCGAAGGTGCCTTCACTATGCCACTCGCCACTATGTAAGGTCTGCTACAGTGCATAGCGGAGGGTGCATAGTGGCACATAGTTCAACCATTCGCTACACACCACTACACAGGCCTTCACTACGTGCCACTACACAGGGTCTGTGACACTGCGTAGCAGAGGGTGTGTAGCGGTGCGTAGTTTTACCATCTGCTACGCACCACTACACAGGCCTCTGCTACGTGCCGCTATGTAGGGTCTGCTACACTGTGTAGTGGAGGGTGTGTAGCAGCGTGTAGTTCTACCATTCACTATGCACTGCTACACAGTCTGCTGCTATGTGCTGCTATGCAGGGTCTGCTACAGTATGTAGTGGAACTCTTCACTACCACTCCATTCCTGCGAAAATGTTCTTGTCTGAATGAAACGAAACTTTGGAATTGGATTTGCCTTTACTTTAGATACAACGATATGAAGTTAGTTTTCAGGAATTTGGATTTTGTTGTAAAATTTTTGTGTTTTAGTCAAGGTGTAGGATGTGATACGTGTTACCCCCCTGATTGTCAATTACAAGGTCCCAGATGCGGTCCAGGGTGGCAAACAGTCCCTCTAACTTCTGTTCAGCAGGCCACTCTGCCCAGGCACTGTGAATTGCCTGGAGAATGGCCATTTTGTCGACTTGGTGACCTTGAGCCTCATCCTTGACCCGATCAACAGCCACTTGAAGGGAGTTCCACGCACCAAGGTCCAGAACATTGAGGTCTGGAGACTTTGGAGGCTGGGCAATGAACTCGATTGTGAGAGGCTGGTCTGAATTGTGACACAGTACCCGAAGATCATCAGGAAGAGCAGCAGCCCATTGACGCAGAGTCAGAAGGGTGGTCTGGTTGATGTCACCACGACCCCCTCCATGGCTCCCTGCATTGTCCATCTGGATAACAATCCTAGAAACCCATTGTACACAGGTCCGCAGGGTATCTGGAACTACATGCTCCTGGAGCAGCTTCATGAAGTACTGGGCATCAACAGTGCGAGCCTGGGAAGAATGAGCCTGAAGAAGGAGTGAGAGAATAATACCTTGAACACCTCAGCACTACGAGAGCAGTTTTTGCTTGCCTGAGCAGCAGGAAGGACATCTCCACAGGGATACAAACCAATACACCCAGTGAAGTTATGGTCAGGACGAGGCTTTGCCACTGCTCCCAGGACCATGACCTTCTTGCTGTGACTCTTGCTCTGAAGGAGCTGAACAGGTGCTCGCTCGTCAGGGCCAACCCAGAACAGACACAAAAGCCAGTGAGCATAAAACCACTTCTTGTTCACGTGCATGAAGACTGTGTTCTGGTCGTAGAACTTGCCCTCAGGACGAGTCCTTGATGCCTGGCACCATGCAGAACGGGCATTGTGGTGCTCTGGAGTGAGGATTAGAAGGGCTTGAGCATGAACATGCCAATACCTGAAAATGAGATTCAGTGAGGAGATTGACAGGAGTGGTACCCCAGTCTCTTGGCAAGCCGAATCACTGTGGCAAGTGAACCCATGCCCCACTTCTTCTGCATAGCCTCGGCCATCTGTTGGGTTGTCCAGCCTCCACGGAATTCTGCAGCCTGCCAACGGAACCACTGCTGGAGCCAGGGTTGCCGAATGTATCCCTGCTTGCTTCCAGATCCTGGCTTGTGGTTCAAGGAGCGACATGCAGTAACCCAGCACACAAGATGGTTGAGATGTGGGACAGAGCAATGAATGCTCTGGGCAATCTTCCTCGTCTGCGACTGGGGCACTGCCTTGTGCTGTGCACTGCACTGGGCCCGCAACTTCTCGATCTGAAGCACTGCACGTCACTTGCACTCTGAAAGAGTCACTGAAAATGATGTCAGATTGATCTAGAAACACTTCGAACATGGATGTCGTTGGGCAATGCGCTGCAGGGCAGTTTGGATCACTAGCCTCTTCCTGTTCTTCTCTTTGGCCACTGCAGGCACTGAAGCACTGCTTTCTTGCTTTACCTTCACCTCTCTTGACCACCCATCCATTAACAGGGTAACAGGAAATGGCACACACCTGTCTTGATGCAAGAGAGTTGAAGTGAACTCATAGCTTCCCTGTCTCACGTCACACCAGTGGTAAGGGTAGGGCACAGGGCCCAGGTGGTGGCGAGATCCAAGAATCGGCTCGTGGTTGGATCCAGGAATCGCCACACGTTGCTTTTTGCATTCCCTGGCCTCTTGCAGATGCTTAGCATGCTTGGACTGTTGTGGCATCTGGAGTGGCCTGTGTGAGCAATGCCAGGGCCCTCTACAGATCTATAGAGCTAAAAGAACCCCCCAGGGGGGCCTACAAAAAGTTGCTGCCTTTTTGCCAGGATCTTTTTTTGCTGAATCAGAGTGGTACAGGCTAGGCTCAATCAATTGCAATACAAATGAAATGGAATTGAATTGATCAATCATTGTTTTTGTGTCTGCAAGAGAGAGGAAGCAAGAGAGGGAGCAGGCAGCTTCAATCTGGGGGGAGAGCAAGGAATTCAGTGTGTGGCGTGGGATCCTGCTGCAGCTGCAGGAGCTGCTGAAGGAGCAGCTGTTGCAGCTGCAGTCTCGGTGACGGTCTGCTCCATGAGGTCCATGGCCTGGAGAACAGCCTGAGAGCTGGTGCGGGTCGTACTGTGCCTGGGTCTCTTGGCCCTTGTTGAGCATGGGGACTCTGCACGGGATGAGCTCGCCCTGCCCCTCCTGCATAAATTGTTAGTCATCAAAAAGGAAAGAAAGGGAAGAACTCACGACTCATTGGAGCGCTGGTTCCACCAGACGGCCTGGATGTGCTTGCAGACCCCCTTGCAAACAGTGGGGTTCTCTGCGAAGAACGTGACGAACTCAGGAGGCCAGACTGCCTGAATGATATCGTCGAAGTGCATATGGACGTTTGACCTGTTAATGGTTAGTACAAGGAAAACAATTGTAATGGAAAACGCACTTCCACTTGGGATGGTCCTTGAACAGTGGGGCGTAGTTGGCCTTTGTCCACTGCTCTATCTGTGCAACAATGGGCCTAGCCATTATTGCAGACAGAGCACTGGAGAAAGGGCCACTCTCGGGAGGGAGGTTGCCCAATCCAGGGACTGTGTAAGCAATAAGTGTCAACCTCAGAAAAAAAAGGGCACGTACCGGGAATGCTGCACATGATCTTCTCCCTGAGGGTCAGGTCCCTTGCCTGCCTGCTGGAGTCCACGCTCTGCTGCAGCACGTCCAACCTTTTTGGTTGAAATATTAATGTTAGAGTGATTTTAAGAGAAAATGAAGAGAGAAGGGGCCTACCGGTTTATCAGTTCACGGAACGTAGCGGCATTGAGTATCTGCAGGCCCTTGATGCCTGCCCTGACGTCTCCAAACGTGCAGGGCTGGGCTGCCTGCTCCGAAGATGGCTCGAGGTTGAAGGGGGCCAGCAGCTCACGTGCCCTTCCCATCATGTTCGCGATGTGCTGCTGCTCCTCTGCCGCTGCACGTTCCTCTGCTGCTTCTGCTTCATCATGTGCCCTGGTGGGCACCCCCCTGTACTCCTTGCTGCCGACCTGATGCTCCTCATCACTGGAGAGTTCGGGCTCGCTGGCTGACGCAGCACAAGCAGCACCTCCTATATGTTTAAGGGAAAAGTGTTAGAGGGGAAAAGAGTTACAGGGTTCTACATACCTCCCGTCGCAGACATTGCCTTGGGTTCAAGGACAGGGGGTGGCGGGATGATGGTGATGATAGGCCCAGTGCAGCCCTTGGTCCTCTGTTTCTTGTCCTTCTTCTTCTTGCTCTCTGCTGCACGAGAGCTGGTGCTCTGCGCTTTTGGCTTGGGGCAGCTCGTTTTGTGAAGATTAAAAAGCTCACAAATGACATCATAGAGATTAGTGTTAGAGCAGGAGAAATCGGTTTATACTTCCGCTACAGTGTGTAGCAGACCCTTTGCTACGCACTGTAGCAGCGTTTTGTGCATAGTGGCGTGTAGCGGAATGTGCTATAGCATGTTCCGCTATGCACCACTACATTTATACTTCTGCTACAGTGTGTAGCAAAGGGTCCGCTACGCACTGTAGCGGCACTTTGTGCATAGCAGCACATAGTGGAACGCACTATAGCATGTTCCACTATGCACTGCTACATTGCTACTTCCACTACAGTGTGTAGTGAAGGGTCTGCTACGCACTGTAGTGGCACTTTGTGCATAGCAGCGCATAGCGAAACGTGCTATAGTGTGTTCCGCTATGCGCCACTACATTTATACTTCTGCTACAGTGTGTAGTGGACCCTTCGCTATACACTGTAGCAGATGCATGACACATCACAACAGTAGATTTCCGTTGAAGGTTCATATCACCTTACACAAATTCTTTGCGCATGGGTTCATGAGGGACTCTGCACCTTCAGGTGCCGTACCTGCTGTCCATGCCACAGCACCAGCACCAGCAGCACCACCAGGACCAATGGAATCCAGCCACCACTACCTCGTCACCCACAGTCCACTGTGCTTATCAATATCTTTTATTGGAGTCTCTGTACTGACACTGAGGTATACAGCGCCGAGCTTCTTTCGAAGGAAGACGAGGAGCTGATTAGCTCCTCCACAACCTTCTCATACAGGGCTGAAATGGCAGCCCTTCTGAGTGCTGGAGAGAGTTCAGCAGAGAGATCCAGCAATGTTCCCAAGTGAGTTCTTATGATGTTCCCCCACTAACAATACCCACCAATAGGGAAGAACAGGGACACAGACCCCCATTCTATCTGCTGT
>CACRSC010000138.1:27500-47565 GCA_902651635.1 Mastigamoeba balamuthi
GGGGGGGGGGGGGGGGGGCACGCGGGCACGCCAGATCGGGAAAGAGGGGAGCGGGGGAGATGGCGGAGCTGCCGGCGCCGCCTCCGAGAGGCCGGTGATAGTCCACGCCCGCGAGGCCGCGGCCGCGTCGCGCGAGTTCGACGCCGAGTAGCCAGTGCGTTCTGCTCCAGGAGGCACGTCCACTACTGTGTGCCTCCCTGCCTGCCGTGACCCCTGCGTGCGGCGGCGGCGCTGCCGGCCGAGAGGAGGCACCCGCAGCGCCCCCGGTGGGGGAGATGCCCACCTCCCTCCTCACCCCCTCATCCCAGCCCCTGACACCACCACCTCCCCACCATGTAGATAGGAAATGAAAGCGGGCAAGGGACTCGCCCGTTGTTGGGGTGAAGAGAGATGGGAGTGCGTGCTTATGCAGTTGCCGTGGAGCCGCAGGGGACGAGGCGGCATCCCCAGGAGGACGGGGGACAACGACCCAAGGCCGCCCGCCGGCGGTCGCGCGCTTCCGTACAGCAGGGCGCCCCGAGGAAGAAGAAGATGAGGAGGCGGCAGGGGGTCAGAGAGAGAGAGGACGCGGCCCGGGGCCCCGAGCACTGGCAGGCTGCCGGTTGGGACAGCCGTCGGGCGAAAAACCGTCCCGGCGAGA
The DNA here is from genome assembly GCA_902651635.1 of Mastigamoeba balamuthi. Taxonomy (NCBI): domain Eukaryota; phylum Evosea; order Mastigamoebida; family Mastigamoebidae; genus Mastigamoeba; species Mastigamoeba balamuthi. The sequence goes on from CACRSC010000138.1 coordinate 28,141, forward strand.
TATCCCGGGCAAATATCTGCGGCGGTCTTCGAGGCGAGGTTCGCCTCTGAGAAAAACTCTGTCTACCCGCTAGAGTACTGCATAGCCAGGCACATAACCTCTGAATGCCTAAGCAGTGAAGCGGTACGGCGCCCGCTGCGCACGGGCGATAGCGGTCATTCGATTCCCAGTGTCAACAGCAAGCATGTTGCAAGCAGATCGGTTTTCCGATCGGGAAAATCCCGGGGAAGAATGTCCAGCGGAAATCTTCTGCTCGCAGGCGAAGCTCGCGGCCAAAACATAGTGTTTTCATAATCTATAATTTCAGGCACATGCTAAGAAGGTCAGAATTTATCTGATGACAGCAGAGGGCCAGAAGCATGAACATTAATGTCACACTGACTGGTGGTGTGTTCTCAGAGACCCATCGTGCATGCTGTGTGACTCGGGGAGGTATGTCCAGGGGCGGTTCTGGGAAGACTGGTTCCGGAACTGTGTCCTGTTTTTGGTTCATTGCTGTGATAGTGTATCTGTTAAATATGCTGGTTATAGTGTGGTTGTTGGTGATGTCAGGAGTTCATTGGTGTTTAAGGGATTTTTATTGTGCTTTCGTCCAGTGCCTTAAAGACTGGTGTATCTGGTGTTTTTCATTTATATTTTGTTGTTAGAGCTGGTTTCTCTGTTTGTTCTGCTTTGTGTGGGGCTGATGGAGCTGGAAAGTTCGTTCAGGGGGCTGCAAAAGTAAGTCTTCTCTGGGTAGGCTCTTTAGGTGGATCGTATGCCTTGGGCTTGTCCTTGCATAGCATGTGTCTGTTGGTTCTGTGACTATGAAAGGCTTGGAGGGTTTAAAGTGAATCTTTTTCTAGAACCATGTATTCATCTTAAATAGTATCATGTGATAGAGCTAGAGCTCATTTCAGAAATAATCAATAATATTATCAATTTACTTCTGAATTCTGGCGAGATTTTGGAATCACATTTAAATCTAACCTTCAACCAGGAATACATGTAACAACTAATGGCATTGAGCTGCTGGCTACAAAGAAGCAGAAGCCTGAGCATCAAATCACATAAACAGGTGACATGCCTGCCTCAGAGATCAGCTGCTATGATACCTGTGCATGAACAACTTCATTAGGTCTGAAACACTCAGAATTCACAGTGTGTCAACAATTGATTTTATTGCTGAAAAAACACCGTCTAAGCAGATTTATGACAGAACCACTTCAGAAGTGCCATCTGGATGGACAGCACAGAATTCATGTTTATCAGTAAGCAAGTACTCTTTCTTGCATGACCAGGATTTGCATATCAGGACATCCAAAACAGCATTCTGAGGCATCTGCACAATGAACAAGGCACATATCAATCAGTAGTGACAGTTTCTGTGACAGTGAAACTACTTGTCATGCTTTAGAATTCTTGGGAATCTTCTGAGAAATACATACCCTTACTGCCTGGAATTGGCAAAATAACGAAGGCAAGGTCCTCAGCATCCTGCATTCCCTCTGGGCTGTCCCTGGGAATCTCAATTGCTGACTCTGCTGTCCCTGGCTCACCCAGGGCATGTCCTCCTGGTGGTGGTGGTGCTGCATGGGCTCTGGGGACTGGGGTCTTACCGGGCTTAATATCCTTCTTCTTGTGGTGACTCTTGTGCTTCTTACGGGACTGTTCCTCTGACTCTGACTCTATCTCTTCCCCTGATTGGTGCTTGGCATTCAAAGCTGCAATCAGAGAAAGCCCGAGTCGTGGGCACAGATCAAGCTGCCTTGCTGCAACATCTACCAGCCCATGAGCTTCGAACTCTGCTATTGGTACAATGCATCTGTGAATGCAACGACTGCCACCTTCAGCCACATGGCCATCTACTCTCTGATGATAGACCTCAAACAGGAAAAGTAAAAACTAAATATTCACATTAACATCTGACATTTTGTACAGGAAAATTGCCCCAAGGAGCAATGCAGAGGTCGCAGGCAGACTGGAAAAAAGCAGAATGAAAGGAACTTTTGAGGAAAGCTGATGCAAAGAAAGAGCCTACATTGTCAAGGACATGACCACAGCTTGGAATGCACTGAGCCATCCTGCAAGAAACTCCTCTGGTTTAAAGTACTTGATCTAATTTTTGAATAAATAACATTTATAATTGGTTCAAATACCGTTTCGATAGAAACATAGCTAAGAATGTGATACATTCCCTCCAGCACAACAAGGTGGTCTGGAAACACCTGTATGAAGTCCAGCATGCTTCCCTTGCAGTATCCCTCAGTCAACATCCCCATGACATACCCCTTTACACTTGTCCAGTTGGGGTCCCTGAGGAACGACCATGCCTTTATCTGCAAGATTGACTCAGTTTTGAATAAACAAAATCCTCTCACCTGCTCCACAGGGACCTTAACTCCAAGGTTCAGCTTGATCTTGTCCTGGAAAGTCTGAAGGTTCATGTTCTGTGCCCTGAACTGCTCCTTCATGTTCTTTGCAGTGTTGTTTTACTGGGCAAGCATGTTCTTCATGTTGTTGCTTATCTTGCAAACCTTCAGAATGCTGTTTAACTCAGAGAGATTGCTGTAGTGAAGTTCCTTACTGATGTACTGGTAGAACACCTGTGTGATCTTGATGCAGTGGTCCACCTGCATCTCAATCTTGTCAAGGTGATCCTGCTCCAGCTCAACTCCTGTATATTTTATGTGATAAGTAAATGAGAAGTATAAGTCTCATGATCGTAACATTTCAACAGTCTTACAATCACAACAAATCAAAGTCTCATGGTCATGACATTTAAAAGTCTTATGATCGTGACATCTCAACAGTCTTGTGATCGTGACATTTCAAATGTCTTGCTATCGCAACATTTCTAAAGTCTTGCTATCATGACATTTGATCATGAGACTGTTGAAATGTCGTGATCGTGATACTTTAGAAATCATGAGATCGTGATATTTCAAAAATCTCGTGATTGCAATATTATAAAAGTCTCATAATCGCATTATCCAAGTGTCACTTAGATAAAAAGTGAAAAAAACTAACCTTTCCTCTTAGCATCTGAGTCTACTTCCTCCTTCCCCTGAGAATGAGTTAAGAAAAGAAGAAATAAAGACAATAATAAACTATACTAACAGAAAAGTCTTACCTTAGACTTTGCTGCTGCTGCCTTGACTTGTTTAGCAGCAGGTGCAGCTGCCTGGAGTGCCTGGAGTGCCTGGAGTGCCTGGGAGGCCTGGGGAGCTTGGATGTCCTGGGGGCCTGAAGGACCTGAAGGACCTAGGGAACCTGAAGGGCCTGGGGGGCCTGGAGGGCCTGAAGGACCTGGGAGATCTGAAGGGCCTGGGGGGCGTGAAAGGCCTGAAGAGCCTGGGGGGCCTGAAGGGCCTGGATGGCATGAGAGGCCTGGACTGCTTGTACAGCAGGGGTTGCTGGAGCTGCTGGGGCTGTCTGTGGTAGTGGTCCATGGGCTGGTGTGGCCATTATGCCAGATGCTTGAAAAAAGAGTCTTAAACTACTAGATTTATGGCAATAGCATGAAATTTAAATATCATGCTACTAGATTTGTGACAATAGCATGATTTTAAATATCATGCTACTAGATTTGTGACAATAGCATGATATATAAATATCATGATATTATGGAATATCATCATACTCAAAATTTGCCTTAATCTGTTGCATCATTTCAAATAAAGCCAATTCACCTTAATTACTGCTTTTGATAGAAGATGGAATGGGTAAAGAATGATCTTCTAAGACAGCCATATTTCCAATATGGCTGCTTTTGATTTGTCATGATTCCAAAACTTTTAAATGTTATGATCAACAGACTCATTGTGATTTGTATTACTTTATACAAATCCGTGCCACAGGATCTGTTGTCTCCTCTTCTCACTACTGCTCATTTTGCTGGTTCACAAAGCAAAGGAGGTCATCAAGCAACTACCTGTGCACTCAGTGCAGGTTGATGCTTCACAGGAAATGTGTGCCACTTCATAATACTACACACTGGTCTGGATCAGCAAGAATTCGACTTTAGCAATATAAAATCAGAATGTTCAAGAGAAAAAACAAGTTAGTTATGCCTGCTGTTCCTGTATCAGCAAACATCATTACACTCAGAAACAAGAAAAGCTGAGGCTTTAGTGGTCGCTCTGTAATAATCTCTTCTTCCTCCAAGCCCATCTCCTCTCTGTTATCCTTTTCAGTGGCTAGGCCTCCTCTTACTCATGCAGAGTTGCCTGCCTGTGTTGTTGTAGGTTTCTATTCAGGCCTCTGCCAGAACCCTGCTGGGCTACAGTTGCTTTCGGCTCCATCTACATGCCATAGTATGAATGTGTTGTAGCAGATTCATCAAGAGAGGTTCACTTAATCCTCTTTTGATAGGCTCTACTATGGGCCCTCTGGCTATAGGCTCATGCCGATGCAGTCACCTTTCGTTGTGACATTTCAGGTGCATGTTCCATTCACGGGCCAGTTGTATCTTCAAGACCATTCTTGTCTGCAAATTCAGATGTGGCCAATCCCCTTCATAGAGAATGGACATAGCATTCATTGCAACACACCTATTAACATTGATTCATCTGATGTAGCAGATGCACAGTGTCCCTGCACACTGGATATCAACACAACACACTACAGATTCTCTTCTCTTGTTATCTTTATCAACCAAACAACACAACGGAACCCCTTAAATTTCACAGTACCAAACACATTTCAACAAAACTACACTTCAGCATTTCTTCCTCTTGGAGTGCACACATTTGGCTTGTATGCACTCATACACTTTCAGCATTCACACTGGTATGTATACTTTAGGTATCATACATCATAGTGCTCATGGTGATACCTAAAGTATACAGACCAGTACTGTTTAATGATGTTCTGAATTCAGTCTCATACATTCCACCATAAACACAAATCACTGAAAACAAAGCAATTCTCACAAAAGTGTGAAATAAACATAATTTTGTCATCTTAGCTCTCTTTTGTACTCTTCAAAAGTCGTTTTTTCTCTCTTCCTTGATTTCCAGTTTCAAAAGCTGGGTTTTTCTGACTTTTTTCATACTAAGTTATTTCATTGAAACTGGTAAAATGGTATGTTTGGCTGCAAAAACATATAGCTTACTGTATATTACAGTTAGCTGTTCCTACTCTGAAGTCATTAAGAATTCATCAGAGGTCAGCTGATCACTGAAATTTTCACTTAGTGAATTGTATACTAACTAGGAAGACTTGCATACTAAGAGGATTTATTTGGTTATCAAGGTCATTTTCTGACTGTTAGTTCTCAACTTATTGTTTGAGGGCATTCTCAGTATGATTAGTGCATGTTTACTGTACTATAGAAGTATTAATTATTCAACTTAGTTGTGATATTGCATTTTTTCTCTGGCTAAATTGGACATATGCTTTTTTTAAAAAGACAGCGTTTGCAGAAATTCGGAAGAGCATTGGATTATATTCTCAGCTCTTCAGTGCATTTACCTGTGATACAGTGTAATGTGAAGACATTATGTTGGCTGGGAGAACCTTGAGCAATTTCACTAGATTGAACAGTTACTCAGGACTCGGAATGGTTCCGAAAATATCTCATCTCATAGCAAGAAAAAATATCAACAGTGCTATCTCAGGACAGGCCAGGCACAGTGTTGGATTTGAGGCAGCCATGCCGCTGGAAGATCTGTGGCATGAATGCACAGGTAACTCTGCTGCTACATCTGCTGCTTGTGACACAGTGCGGTGATAGTGATATCAGTAATGATGCCATTCAGGGGGGCCAGGTGCCGCAGCAAATCTACTACGAGACTAAAAAATTCTCACCAAGGAGTACACCTGTGAAAGGGGAAAAACCGAGAGTAAAAGGGAAAAAGCCAAGAGCAAGAGAAAATCCGAGAGTTTCTCCCTAAGATTTTTGTGCACTCCTTTGTGTTGACAACAAAATGTTTTGCATGTATCATCATGAGAATGCAAACCACCACTGTTACCACCATGCCCAAGCCCTCCACTCGCTGGCCTCCAAGAAGATACAACAGTCGTGATGCTGGGAAAATTGCTGCAGAAGTTTTGCATTTGGCATGTCATTTGCCACTGTGCCACCTGCCGCTGCACCATCCACCACCAGGCCACCTGCTGCCACATCATCTGCCGCTACCTGCCTGCCACCACATTGCCTCCTGCTGCACCACCCACCACCACATCACCTGCTGCCATGCTGTCTGCTGTCATGCGATCCATCACTGTGCTGCCTGCCACCATGCCATCCTACACTGCACCATCCACTATCATGCTGTATGTCATGCCATCCTACACTGCACCATCTGCCACCACACCGTCTGCTGCTGTGCCTTTCTATGCTGTGCTGTCTGCCATGCCGTCTGGTGCTGCAAGCTGATCAGTTGCATTGACTCCTAAATACCAGCATCAGATGTGAAGAGCAGTCCTCCATCTCTCGGGCAGACCTCACAGTCATGCGTGCAGCAAGGGCCAAACTCACTCACAGAAGAGACACAAGGAGACACTGGTTGTCTGCCTGGAGAGGGCCCTGATGGCTGCGAGGGCCTTGTCGTCTCATTGAATGGCCTCGATTCTCGCTTTCGGCGCGTTCTGGCTCTGTGACGTCATCGGCGCGTGTGCCCAACCTCTCAGGCCACGTTATCCACCCTCAGAGCAAGCTCTCTGCACCGACAGCACCGCTCTCCGCCCTCTGGATGGCTCGTTGAGAAAAAAACGCTCTTCCGCCCAGAATTCACCGCGTTGCCCCGGGCAGCCCTTTGCGTTACCAAACATGGCGTCAGAGATTTCCTGGGATTCGGGCCTTATGCCGGATTCGTTCCTATCGGTAGAAAGATTCCGGCCTGAGGCGAGGGGCGAGGGCCCGGGGCAGGCCAGGGCCAAGGGAAGAGGGGCAGTGGCTCTGGCTTATAGCAGGTGCACAGCGAGGGAAGCGAGCAGCGGGGCGCTGACACATGACTTGTGGTGGGCGTGCTCGCGTGGCACTCAGCACTGCGCTGCGCCGCCCGTCTAACGCTGGTAGTCGATGGGACAACGGACACCGTCGCAGGCACCCCATTGCCCGTAGGCGACCAGAGGCCGCAGCCGAGCGAGCCCAGCGTCCCGAGCGGTAGCCGTGAACAGGGTGATGAGCGGGAGCGGGAGGAGGAGTCCAGGGAGGTGTGGGGGAGGGGCATCGGTGGTGCGTGCGGAGAGGAAAGTGATACGGCGCGATTCGAGCGAGTCCCCACTGAGGGGGCGAATGCCCAGACCCGCGTGGGGTGGGGCCAGAGCCCGAGGCGACTGCGGGTGTTGCTGGGGGTACTAGGCGTTAGTGGCTTATCTTTGTCTCTTGTGCGCAGCTTAACGCGCGCCTAGGGCTGTTTGTCAGACACGAGCACCTCGGAGACAACCGTCTGGGGCTTTCTTCTCATGCGCTCGGGGCTCCTGTTGGGCACGGGCGACGGCGGCTTGTGCCCCTGCGACTGCGACAGCGTGGGGGTGCCCTGGGCCTGCTGCGCCCCCGCCTGCTCCGCCGCCGCCTTGGCCTTGGGGGCGCGCTGCCCCGGGCCCGCCGCCTGCTGCTGCAGCGCCAGCTTGCTCGCGCTCCCCGACAGCGCCGATCCCAGCCTCGCTGCCGGCGGCACCTGCAGCCCCGAGCGCAGCGCCACGGCGCCGCCCATGCTCCCCGACCGGGGCCGCGTGCCCAGCGAGGCGTTGTGCAGCACGTGCAGCTGCGACTGCGTCGGGGCGAGCGCCGAGGGCCCCCCGCCGCCGCCCAGGGGCGCGAGGCCGCTACTGCGGGCGCCCAGGTCCTGCATGACGCGCAGCAGGCCCAGCTCGGCGGCGGCCCCCGTGGGGTCGGGCGTCGACGAGCGGAGGATGAGCTCCGGGGGCAGCGGCGTGGCGGCCGAGCACGGGGGGCTGGCGCTGTAGCCCAGCTGGGGGCCCAGCGTCATGGGCGACACGGCGCGCTCGGGCAGCGGCACCGCCAGGTCGTCGTCGAGCGGCAGGCTCGCCGAGAGCACGATGCGCGTGGCCACGACGGGCGAGGGCGTCAGGGGCTGCGCCGAGCGGGCCGCGTGCACGAGGGGGCCCTGCGGGGGGCTCGCGCAGAGCAGCCCCGGGGCCCACTCGCGGGGGCTCGTCCGCGGGCTGTCGCTGCAGCACAGCGGCCCCACGCCCCGCCACGCCACGGGCGAGGGCGCCTGCGGGGCGACCCCCAGGGGCCCCACGGACACGGACGAGCGCAGGCCCTGCGGGGCCAGCAGCGGGGCGCCGGGCTCGGGGCATCGGAGCAGCGAGCACTCGGGCGAGTCGGCCGAGGGCCCCAGCGCAAACGAGCCCGCGAGGGCCCCGCCCACGGTGGCGCCGGCGGGGTGCGTGCCCGGGGGCATGAAGACGGGGCTCGACATGGGGCTGGGGCTGGCCGAGGGGTCGCTGGCGCTGCCGCTGGAGCTGCCAGGGGTCCCGGTGCCCAGCCTGCTCCCCCGGTGGCGGCGTGTGTGAGGCACAGCGGAGAGAGGGAGGGAGGGAGGGAGGGGCGCAGCGCACGCGATGGTGGGGGAGGAGCTGCCGGAGCTGCCGCCGAGGCCAGGGAGGACGAGCCGGGAGAGCCTGCGGAGGGGAGGACGGAGAGGTGCAGAGGGCGTGGATCGTGAGGGGCCCGAAGTGGGAGCATTTCCAGAAAGAGGAGCGGAGCAGCCGCGGCGAATGGACCACAAAGACGCAGAGAAGCCGCAGAAGAGCGGGGGAACGCTCGCGAGGCCCCACCGGACCGGGCCCCGCGCGATTGCCCCAAACTGGCACGGCGAGCGGGGCGGTGCGCGCACCGCAGCGAAGGGAGCGTCCTGTCGGGGGCCAGGGCCGCAGCTGCAGCGCCCTCTGCGAGGCACGCACGCGAGGGCCGCCGCGAGCGCCCAGGCGACACTGCGGCCGCAGACGCAGACGCAGACGCAGACGAGGACGCAGAGGACGAGGAGGAGGACGAGGGCGACGACAGGGAGGCGCACTCGAGGACGCCCTGGTGAATGCTCGTGGCGCTGGCGAGGGCTAGGCGGACGAGGGAGGGGCGCTCGCGGCAGACCTGGAGGATGCAGTGGAGGGCCTCCTCCAGGCGCCGCCACGACGCTGGCGCATCGCACGAGGCCTCCCCCGACACCGCTGCCGCTGCTGCCGCTGCTGCTGCGCTCATGGGGGGCCCGAGTGCAGAGAGAGTGCAGGGGGCAGAGACGGGGCACTGCCGAGGATGGTTACTACTCTGCCCCAGACGGGGGATCTGCCCTGCGTCCATTTTTAGTATCGGCCTCTGCCTAACTCTCCTCGCTCCGCCGGTGGCTCCGCACCCCCCGCTACTTGCTTGCCAAACGAGCCTTGCACTGCTGCACCTGATGGGCGGCTGCTCTTGCTTCTGCCCTCTGCCTTGTTTCTTTTTCCGTCCAGCTCACCGCCCGCAGCCTGCAGCCCACTGCTCTGCTCTGCTCTGCTGCGGCTGCGGCTGCTCTGTGCTCTCAGTGCGACGGCTCCTCTGTGCGCCTCTGCTTCTGCGGCGGCTCCGCACCCGGTGGCCCCTCCGCGCCCGGAGGGCCCTCGGTGACAGCAGCGGCGTCCTTCTTCTCCGAGGCAGGGGCAGCGGCAGCGGCACCAGCGGGAGTGGCCTGGGGGACAGCGCCCGCGGCCATCATGTACTGCTGGTACCACGCAGCCTGCGCGGCCTGCTCTCTTGCCCGTCAGCCACCAAGAGAGAGGGAGGGAGAAGGGGGACGTGCCTGCATGGCGGCCATGGCGGCGGGGTCCGGGGGGTAGGGGCACATGGGCATGGGCGGGTAGCCGTAGGGCATCCCGTAGGGCGGCGCGTAGGGCATGGGGGGCATCCCGGGCATCCCAGGCATCATGCCGGGCATCATCGGCGGCATCGCATAGGGCATCGGCGGCGTCCCCCTCGGCGGCGACTGCGACGCCTTGGCTGCGGCTGGAGAGCCCTGGCCCTGGCCCTGCCCCGCCCTCTGCTGCTGCCTGCACAGACGCTCTCAGCAACGCGCAGAGCGTAAAATAAGAGAGCAGGAGCACTCTGCCACGCACACGGGGGCGCCCTGGGCAGCCGCAGGGGGCTGGGCAGCTGCCACCTGGGCAGGTGCCGCTGCAGCGGGAGCAGGAGGAGGCGGCGGCCTGGCCTTCCTGCAAAAGGGTCAGAGACGGAGGGGCGAGGCGGGCTGCAGGACGGCGGATGCCCTCCAGCATCTTGCAGTAGCAGCAGCGCCAAGGGCTGTGCCGCTGCCGCTGCTGTTGCTGCTGCTGAAGGGAGTGGCGCCCACACCTGGCAGGGCCAATGAAAGCAAGGGAGGGGCGGGGAGCAACAAGGGGGGGGGAGGGGAGGAGGAGGAGGGGGCCCTCCCGGAGCGTAGCAGAGCGCGGGGGAGGCACGGGGCACGCACATGAACTTGTCGTACTCGTCCCTGACGTGCTGGAGGAGGCTCTCGGCGAGGCCCTTGGCGGCGTCGAGGGCCTCGCGGGAGGGGGCCTGGACGAGGAGGAAGAGGGGCTCGGGGGCCTCGTGGGAGGTGCCGGGCTCGAGGACGCCCGAGCCGCGGCCCCTGACGAGGACGGTGGCGCCCGTCTCGGTGGCGATGTGCTTGAGGAAGGAGCCCCGGGGCCCGATGATCTGCTGGGCCGCGTTGAAGTCGGCGTGGGGGCTCTCGAGGCCCAGGGGCACCTTGGCGCTGTGCTGCTGCTCCGCCTGCTGCTGCTGCTGCTGCTGCTGCTGCTGCAGCTGCGGCTGCGGGGCGCCCTGCTGGGGCAGCGGGGGGGCGACGCCCATGATGGAGTAGACGCGAGCGGCGGCGAGCTCGATCTGCTCGGGGGTCTCTGCGGTGATGCGGATGTAGAGGGGGGGCTCTGCCTCCGAGGGCCCCGCTGCGTGGGAGCCAGGCGCCCTGTACCTGCCCCGGGCGCAGAGGGTGGCGCCCGTCTGGCGGAAGATCTGAGAGGGCAGCGGGGAGTCAGGGGGTTCAGAGGGGGCAGAGGGCAGAGGGGGCAGAGGGAGAGTGCCTCGTCGTGGGTGGTGCCCTTGGTGAGCACAAAGCGTATGTCGGCCCTGCACTCGTTGATGGTGATGTCGCGCACCTCCTCCTCGTCGCCCCGGGTCCGCCGCTCCTGCAGCTGCGGCTGGCCCCCGTGCCCCCCGTGTCCTCCGTGCTGCTGCTGCTGCTGCTGCTGGAGGGGCCCCTGCGACAGCTGCGCCGGCCGTGTTGTGTGTTGTGTGTTGTGTGTTGTGTGTTGCGTGTGGAGCGCTGCGTCAGTTGCCCTGCTGCTGCTGCTGCTGCTGGTGGTGGGGGAGGAGCTGGAGCGCACGCGTCTGGCGGCCTCAGCGGCAGCGGCGACGGCGGCCTGTGCAGCGGCAGCAGCGGCGGCGTGGGAGGCGGGAGCCGCGGCGCGCTGCTGGGCGATGAGGGCGGCCGCGATGGCCGACACCTCTGCGGCGCTCTGGGGCACCCGGCTCCCGCTGGCTGCGGGGGGCGACTCCAGGCGCTGCAGCTGCTGTGCGGCCAGGGCGGGGTCGCCCGGCACGTCCCACTTTCTCCTGCGCGTGCGCCGCGTGCGCCGTGTGCGTCACCCGTGAGAGGCGTCAGAGGGGACAGAGGGCCCCGGGGCCACCCCCCGCGCTGCTGCGCTGCGCACTTCCTGCCTGCCGACATCGACGCTCGCCCCTCGTGCGTCCTTCTGCTGTGGCTGCTGTGGCTGCTGTGGGAGACGGCGGAGAGAGCGACACACAGGCCGAGGCCCCGCCACGTGCAAAAGACAAGGCAAGGCGCCCCCTTGGTATCTTGCTCTAAATCTTCCCTAAATATCTCCTCTGCGCTCTGTTCTCGCGAGGGTCCCGCGCCCAGCGGCCAGCGCTCAGGGGGCCGCGTGGGACCCTGGGGGGAGGTAGCGGGCGTAGTAGCCGGGGGAGGGGAAGGGGAAGGGAGATGCGGGGGAGCGGAGGAGGCGCTCGGGGAGGAGGATGGCGGAGGCGAGCATGGCGGCGAGGAGGGCGAGGCCGAGAGCCCACTGCGCGGGGCCCAGGGAGGCCCCCGAGGCCCCCGAGGACCCCAGGGCCCAGGCGCCCAGGAGCACCCCCGCGGGCAGGAAGCCCCCGTAGGCGGTGGCGCTGCCCGGCCCGTAGAGGGAGCGCTTGCCCCGGGGGCGCAGGCGGCGGCGCATGGCGGCCCCCAGGGCCGTGTGGACGCACACCTCGAGGGCGCAGAGGCCCAGCAGCGCCACCGCCGCTGCCCCGCCCCCCCACACGCTCAGCGCAGCCCCCTCGGCCACCCCCACCACGTTGGTCACCGCGTCGCTCAGCCGGTTCATCGGGTACCTGGACATAGGATAGGATATAGCCCCCCAGTGAGCAGTGGTGATCGCTGAGTGCCAGCAGTGCTAGCAGCGAGGGCTGTGGACCTGTCGGGGCGCGCAGAGCCCTGGCAGACGTTGTACTGGTAGTGGAAGCCGGCGGGCCAGACCCACTCCTCCAGGACGTGCAGGGGCAGCACGAGGGTCGCCAGGGCCACCAGCCGCGACGCCGTCGTGAAGCGCTCCCACCACAGCACGTGCAGGGCGGCCAGCGCGAGCCCCTCGGCCCACAGCACCCACAGCCACGGGGGCACTGCGCCCTCGGTCAGCCACTGCAGCCACCGCAGCCACCGCCCCCTCCCCTCCGCCCGAGGGGCCCCTGCCCTCCTCCTCCTCCTGCTGCCCTTCTCCTGCTCCTGCTGCTGCTGCTGCTGCTGCTGCATGCGCTCCTGCGTGCGTGCTCGCTCTGGGAGGCTGTGTGAGTAGCGAGCGTGCTATGCGCGTGGTGCGCGACGTCAGCAGCAGGTCGGGTGAGTGGCAGTGCGAGATCGCGGAACATCGGGGCACGCCGATAGCCCGTGGACAATGTGGACAAGTGCACCTTCCCCCTGTGGCACCGCAGCAGCATTCTCGTCGGTGCAGCACGTTCCTCTGCTGGGCGCAGCCAGCAGCCGGGGTGGCCGGGTGGCTCGCGGAGAGCGGGAGAGAGGGCTGGCCCTGGCCGCTGGGCCACGCAGGAGCGGGGATCCTGCATCAGTGACGTGGCCCCAGTGCGACGCGCAGCGGGCGGAGCAGCGAGGCCGCGGAACGGGCAGCGGGGGCTGCTGGCCGACAGGGCCACCTGGTGCCCGTGGCCCGCTCGAGGTCCTGGAGCTCGACGTCGTGCGGTGGCTGGGGCGCCGCCGACCCGAGGGCTCGAGGACGCCCCCGAGGTCGTGCCAGGGGCGCCAACGGGCCCCGACAGGCCTACAGGCCCTTGCCGTCGAGCAGCCAGCGACAGGGGCGTCGGCGTCGTGCGGGAGCTCCCCCACCCCGCTCAGGGCTCCTGGGCAGCTGCCCCATCCTCGACAGCAAGAGCGCCCCCCAGTGGCGGTGAGCAGCAGCAGGCAGCAGGAACGACCGGTGGCCCAGCTGATGGGGGCAGAGGCGGCGCGGAGGAGGTCTTGGAGCTGACGGGGCGCCTCCAGCGGGGGCTGGGGCCCACCTGCACCAGGCGGCCAGGCGGCGAGGTGGAGAGGTGGAGAGGTGGAGAGGTGCCCCCCAGTTCCGACTACTTGAACGGGCGCGGGGCCGCCACCGCCAACGCCCCCAACAAGACAGCGGTGCTCGGGGAGGGGCGCACGAGGCCCCGCGGCTGCCGCGCCCAGCGTGGTGCCGGGCAGGCGGCGTGCGGGGCTGCGGGGCTGCGGGCGCTGCTGTGCGGCCGATGCTGGGGGAGGCGCTGCCTCGCCACCCTGCACGCCCAGCGCCCCGCCAAGCGGCAGCACGTCTACCCTACGACCCCGCCGCCCGCTACGCTGTCCCCTGCCGGCCCAGGCGCCTCCTGGGCGCTGAGCACAGCCTCTGCGGTGAGCCCTCGAGGGCGTGCCCCTCCTCCCCACCGCAACTGGAAAAGTCGCATCAGCCGCCGCCGCCGCTGACGTGTCCGCCTGCTGCCCAAGAGCGTGCAGCGCCGTGGCTGCCGCTGCCGCTGCGACTGCAGAGAGCGAGGGCGGAGCACACGAGGGCGGAGAGCAGTGTGGAGGGGCAGCAGGGGCCCGGGAGCCTGGCGCAGCCGAGGGCGGTGCAGACGAGTCGCCCCGCAGGCCGTGTGGCGGGCACACGCGAGCACCACCCACAGCAGCCGCAGGCAGGGAGGACCCGCTGCAGGGCAGGCGGCGCCCTGGTGTGCGGAGCGGTGGGGAGCGGCTGGCACAGGGGCCGCAGCGGTGGGGCTGGGTGCGCTGTGTGTCTTTTCCAAAAGAGCGTCGCAGAGGGAGAGAGGGGGTGCACAGCACAGCACAGAGGGCTCCTGGGGCTGCAGCGGCTCCTGTAGGGGCGAAATGAAACCAGCAGCCCCTGAGCCCCGCTGCACCTCTGCATTTTCCCTGCACCACCACGGCGCATCCAGCGGCCCCTGCAACGAACTCTTGTGCCAACGGCCTCTGGGGTACCCCCGCTGCCCCGCTGCCGCTGCTGCCGCTGCTGCTACCCCCCACCCCCCCGCAGCGGTGCCTCTGGCCAGCGGCCCCCTCCCCCAGCGGGGCCACAGCCCCCCAGGGCAGGGCAGAGGGCAGGGGGCAGCGGGGCAGAGGAGAGCGGGGGCACCAGGGAAAAGCAGCGGGGCGTCAGCAGATGACGTGTGGCGGCCCCGTCAAAGGCGTCTGCCCCGGTGCTGCTTTTTCTCTCAGTCGTTCACTTTGCTTTTGTTTTTGAACCGGTGGGACTGCAGTGCACCACAGCACAACAGCCACAGAAGCAACAACAACAGCAACAACAAGCACAACAACAACAACAACAACCACCACCACAACAGCGGCCACCACACACCAGCCAGCGACAAGCGACAGCGACCATGGCAAGGCGCAGCAGCTACAGCAGCAGCAGCGGCGCAGCGGCGGCCACAGCCCTCGTGCTGTGCGCCCTCTGCGGGGTCTGCGCGGCAGGCGACGATAGGGGCTCCATCGTGACCGAGCCCCCCAACCAGCAGCCCCGCTACAACGTCTCCTTCGAGACGGGCTTCGACGTGCGCATCGTGGGCTGCATCCGCGACGCGCCCGAGTCCCGCGACAACGCGAGCGTCATGAGCGAGTGCCACGGGGCCTGGGGCCGCTCCACGTCGGAGGAGGGCTGGTCGGGCTGGCTGCTCAACACCGAGGGCCGCGCTGTCTACGAGGGCCCCCGCCGCAGCGCCGAGCTCAACACGACGTGCGACGTCTGGCGCATGCACGTCAAGGTGCGCCGCCCCGGCTACTGGAGCTTCTGGACGTCGTGCATGACGCGCGGGGGCACCCCCTACTGGTCCACCACCTCGGGCGTCAACGGCATGTTCCACGTGCCCGCGCCCCCGGGCTACAACTGGACCGGCGAGCCCCCCAGGTGCGGCGACCTCATCCTCCAGGCCGGCGAGGAGTACGTGCACCTTTGCGCTTTCCCCCCCGGGAGTCATTTGATTTGGGCTCGGAAACCAAGTAAATGAAACCGGGCAGGTGCGACGCGGGAGGGGTTGGGCTGCACTGCACCGAGCAGTGCAGGTGCGAGAACGGGACGGTGCCGCACAAGCGGCTGAGGGGGTGCAGGAAGCCCGACGCGGCCATGCCGGCGGACAGGGCGGCGCGGGAGCTGTGGAGGAACAGGAGCATCTACCAGGTGCTCGTCGACAGGTTCTCGCACACGGACCCCGCCGACAACGCGAGGCGCTGCCCGGACCTCGACAGGTTCTGCAACGGCACCTTCGAGGGCATCCGCAAGAACCTCGACTACATCGCCGGTACCCTCTCCCCCCGCCCCTGCTCTGGTTGTGGGGAGGGGCGCACGCTTGCGCAGTGGCCGTTGTGTTTGAGTTTCATTTTTTGAATTTGCACGACAAGTTCAAATAATGAAATTTGAAAAATGCCGGCTGAGGTACACGAGAATCGCTGCCTCTCTCTGGGGTGGGTGGCCAGTGGAGAGAATGACTGACCGAGGTGGCCCTGGCGGCAGAGCTGGGGTTTGACGCGATCTGGATCTCGCCTGTGGTGGAGAACACGCAGGACGGGTACCACGGGTACTGGGCCAAGAACCTCTCGCACATCAACCCCTACTGGGGCAGCGCCGACGACCTCAAGGCGCTGATCAGCGCGGCGCACCAGCGCGGGATGCTGGTGATGGTGGACATTGTGCTGAACCACCTGGGCCAGCGCTGGTTCAACGTGTCGACCTTCTGGCCCTTCAACGAGGAGGCGCACTACCACGACTGCAGCGCCTGCGGCACCGTCAGCTGCGACATGGGCAACTTCGACAACCAGACCGAGGTCGAGGTCTGCCGCCTCTCGGGCCTCAAGGACCTCAACCAGAGCGTCCCCTACGTCCGCGACGAGCTCGTCCGCTACGTCCAGCGCCTCGCCGACGAGTTCGGCGCCGACGGCTTCCGCATCGACACGGTGCGCCACGTGGCGCTGGACTTCTGGGAGTACCTGCGCCCCCGCGTGAACCGCTTCATGACGGGCGAGGTCTGGAGCAGCGACGACGCGTACCTGGCGGCGTACCAGGGGCCCCTCGACTCGCTGCTCTGGTACTCGATGTACGACGCCATCCACTCGGTCTTCCGCACGGGCGGCAGCCCCGCCGCCATCGACGCGGTGCTGCGCTCGTCGCACGAGGCCTTCTTCGACGTGGGCTCGCTCTGCGTCTTTGCCGAGAACCACGACAACGACCGCTTCCTGCTCAACCAGGGCGACAGGGCGCTCTACCGCAACGCCCTGGCCGCCGTCATGCTGGGCGAGGGCATCCCCATCCTCTACTACGGCGCCGAGCAGGAGATGGTCGGCGGCCACAGCGACCCGCAGCGCAGGGAGCCCCTCTGGCACTACGGCCTCGACAGGAGCAGCGTCAACTACCGCTACATCGCCGCCACCATGCGCGCCCGCAGGGCCGCCCGCGTCTGGGACCACCCGCAGACCAGCATCGTCGCCAGCGGCTCCCTCTACGCCTTTGCCCGCGGCGGCATCCTCGCCCTCCTCCGCAACTCGGGCAACGCCTCGGCCGCCTCCACCGTCGTCCTCCCCGTCTCGGCCGCCCTCCTCCCCGGCAACTACACCGCCGTGTACGCCACCCCCTGCCTCTCCTCCTCCCCGGCTCCCCTCCTCCCGTGCCCCCGGCTGACAGGCGGTGGCGCTGCGCAGGACGGGCTACGAGAGCCAGCACACCCTCGTCGTCGAGGCGGGCCGCCCCACGCAGGTGCAGCTGCCTGCCGGCGGCGAGCCCCTCGTCTACCAGCTGACGCAGGCGGCCCCGGTGCCCCCCCACGCGGCTTCGTCGTCGTCGTCCGAGTCGAGGTCCGAGCAGGGCCCCGTGCCCCCGGAGCACTCGTCCCACGCGCACTCTGAGCACTCTGAGCACTCTGAGCACTCTGAGCACTCTGAGCACTCTGAGCACTCTGAGCACTCGTCCCACGCGCACTCGGAGCACTCGTCTCACGCGCACTCGGAGCACTCGTCTCACGCGCACTCGGAGCACTCGCACTCGCACTCGGAGGGGCCTGCGCACAGGTCGTCGTCGGCGCCCCTGCCTGCCGGCCACTCGTCGAGCCACAAGACCGACGCGAAGAGCGCTGCAGCGGCGCTGCCCCTGGCGGCCACCGCTGTTCTCGGCGTCGTGCTGGGAGCGCTGTGAGGGCTCTTACACCGATCGATAACACATTCAAACAACCAACGGCAACAACGCCCTGTTCCGGCTCAACGCCTGCGCACACGCAGAGGAAACGGAAGAGCGCGAGGCTGCCCACTTACGGCATTGAAACGGACGCACTCCGTACCACTCGCGAATCGCTTGTCTCACACGAACCGGGTCTCTGAGACTTATCTCAGGTGGTGCCTGGGCGCGCCTACGGTTCTAAGGCTACACAGACATAGTAGGACAGGACTCGCGAAGAATGGAGCCCCGCTCCATGGGCAACACAGAGGCTCGCAAACGTGTGCTCTACGTGGTCCCACAAACGGGATTGCTGTCACTATACACGAGGGTACGGGAGATTCAGCGGTTACCCCGGACGTCGTCGAACCCGCCGCACCCGATCAAGTGATTTTGGGCGCCAAATCTCATGCCATTAGTTGAATTGCACACTTACAAGTACTCCTCACATAATTCACTATGTAATGGACTTCCTGAACCTGGTTCAGATATCCAATCATCTTAGCCAGCTCTTGTTACTGATCAGCTGCACTTTGGCTCTTACACATGTCCATTGAAAGAGATTCATTGAATTGTGTGAATCTTATGAAACAGCTTTCTAAATCGTAATAAATATGCATAACACAACTGTAATTTAGGAATTGATATATTTGATATGTGTTTATGAATACATCTTAGCTCAGTGTTCATCTGCATCAAAAGCCCTTCCTATCAGCCTTTTTACTGCTTTAACAACTTTCATGTTGCAATTCCTAAACTTATCATTTCCATGATGCTCGAGTTGGATCATTTGATTGATAGCTGAAAGAGGAACAAATACACTTCTACACTTCAATTGAAAGTTGTTAATGTTAATGCCATTATATGACATCATATCTCTTTCCATAATATGTTCAGCCTTATTCACTCTTCAAATATCGGAAATTATCAAATCAATTGAAGATATGTTCAGCTTCTCATGAGGCATAGCGCGGACACTGTGGCACTTGCTGAGGCCAGATGATTGGACAAATATCTGGTAGATACGGGGGCCGACGGGCAGCGACCAACACCAACGGCAGCAGGTCATTGCGGAGCACCTGAGCACTCAGCGATGGCAGCAAGCACAGCAGGGGCAGCAGGGGCGCTCTACGCCAGGAGAGCCACGGCGGAGGAGCAGAGCTCACCCAGGCGCGTGCACCGCTGGCCCTGCCCTCGCAGCTCAGCTGACCGTTGTTGCCCCGGGCCTCTGCGCTGTGCTGTGCTGTGCTGCAACTCTCTGCTGTCCTTTGTTGTGTTGTGACGTTGCGTTTCCTCTGTCTTGTGCTGCGCTGCTGTGCTGCTGCGCTGCGCTGCGGCGCTGCTGCGCTGCTGTGGCGCACGCGGAGGGGCAGGTGGCAGCGGCTGGCGGCGCTGTACGAGGAGGCCTACGGGGCGCCCCCCGAGTACTTTGTGCGTGCGCCGGGCCGCGTGAACCTCATCGGCGAGCACATCGACTACTGCGGCTACGCCGTCCTCGTCCGCTGCTCTCCCTCCTTCTCCTCCCCCAGCCTGACGCCCCCCCGCCCCGGCAGCCCTTTGCGCTGCGCCAGGACACCCTCGTGGCCTGCGGGGCCTCGCCCTGCTGCGGCTGCGCTGCGCCCCGCGTGGAGGCCGTCAACGCCGATGGCGGGCGCTACGAGGCGAGCAGCGCGGCGCTGGACCTCTCCGAGGGCCCTCTGCCCCCGCCCGCCAGCGCGGCGGCCGCCTGGACCCACTACCTCCTCGTCGCCCCCAGCGCCCTCG
>CACRSC010000139.1:0-23304 GCA_902651635.1 Mastigamoeba balamuthi
GTGGCCGTGTGGCCATCCTATCCTCCGCACACGGCAGCCAGAGGCCTTGGAAGGAGGACCAGGATGGCTAGGCACAGATGAAAAATGGGCTGAGCACGTGAAGCCCAAGCACTCTGTCCTGCAGACCCACCCTGGCGTTGGCCAAGACCAGAAGCCCGGGACAGGAGCGCGCGCACACCAGTGGGCGCCAAGGGCTATGATTCATTTTGTCCGCTGATCTAGGCCTTCGACGGTCACAGCCCTCACTTGGAGCCCCGACAGCAGTTCGACGATGATAGTGAACGTCGGTCCCCGTGCGCGTCTGACTATTGAGAGCGCACTGCTGGTAGGATGACCTCGTATCTTCGTGTCAGCCTTGGCTACCCTCTGATTCTGTGCTGGGTGGGGGTCGATCAATTGAACACAGAATCTCACAGCAGAGATAATAAAATAACCTGTGACGGTGTGCACGGCCCTCATGGCCACCGCGGCGAGTCTCGTGGAGGTGCTGGACAGCCACACGATGTACGGATGCTGGACTGGCGCAGCGGGGGAGCACTGGCCTGCACGTGCTCTGCTCTGCGCCGTGTCTGCGCGTCCCCCTCCCTCTGGACCGACCTCTTCTGCTGTGCTCGCACAATGGTCCTCGTCTCCGGGCTTCCAGTCGCACAGCACATCCGCCATCTGTACCTCTACCACCAGTCAGAGGACAATCTCGACAGTGTCGCGCGAGCCCTTGGGGCGTTTGTGTCACTGAATCTCTTCCGGGGCGTTGCCAGCGGCCCTGTTCTCGATTCCCTCTCTGTGCTCCCGTGCCTCCACACTGTGATCCTCAAGCTCGTGACCGAGGAGGGCCCTGTCGTGGAGTCCTTGAGCCATCTGATTCTCTCAATGGGTGCTCGACTCCGCAGGATCAGCTGCTCTCACCACAAAGTAATGAACGTGCAGCTCAAGAAGGCGAGTGCTGCCATTCTCAGTGCTCTGGAGGGACTGGTCTCACAGGGGCGCACTCCCACCGAGCTGAAACTCCTGAATTGCCCACTTCCAGTGTCTGGTCTCGAGAGGCTGATGAGGCAAATGCTCATCAGCAGCGTGACACTGCCTCTGAGGTACTTGCACACAATCTGAGACGTGGAACCTACGGACCGAGTCACTGGCACTTCAGTACCTGAATAATGATGGCTCATCTCTGGGAAGTGCTCAGCTCATACGCAAATGCCCTAAGCTCAGTACACTGACTGTGAGCTCTCCTTGTCTTGCAACTGTACAGTCGATCTCTCAGCTTCAACA
Organism: Mastigamoeba balamuthi; assembly: GCA_902651635.1. Classification (NCBI taxonomy): domain Eukaryota; phylum Evosea; order Mastigamoebida; family Mastigamoebidae; genus Mastigamoeba; species Mastigamoeba balamuthi. Next base: position 1,270 of record CACRSC010000139.1, read on the forward strand.
CCTGAAGTACCTCACTGTGCACGGGCATGCTAACTGTGGCTGGGAGCCATTGCAGAATGCCAGATCTTCGCTGGATGGAGTTCGTGCTCCCATTGATCAGTGCTCTGCAATTTTTAGGCTCCAACTCTGCTTCAACCTCACCATTGCTGCATGTATTGGCCAGACCTCGGACGTCCACTCAGACCATCTCAGAAATGTCCAACATACCGAATCCATCCGCGTTATTGAGATGGAGACAGAGCTGTTTGACATGGAGAGCATTGCTCTTGTGCTGGACTATCTAGAGAGACACCCTGGCACACGCTTCATTCTGAGGGTAACAAGGGCAGTGTGGATGCAACAAAGGCAGAGGATAATCCCTCTCAAACAGGAGAGTGGTATGTGCTCAGTTTTCATACAAGGCATGTCTCTGAGTGAGAAAGATGCGCTGCCACCTGATTGTCAGGGGATGGAAGTGCATCAGGTAAACCCCAACACGATAGAATGGTGCTAAAACAGAGAACCAGAGAAATGATAAGAATAGATAAGTAAATGGCCCCTCGTGTTCGTCTGTCTCCAATCCTTGCACAACTGAATCACATCACTAAGAGTGGAGTACCGATTTTTAGCCAGAGCACCTTACTTTTGCCACACAAAACCGGGTTTATCTTCCACCATTCCCCCTGTGTGAAACCAAGGACACTTCAATTACATATGCTTAACCTTCCACCGCAGCACTGGGCATCTGCGTGCTGCTGCTTCTTTGGTGGCCCGACTTGTATTTTTTCTGCCACATTTCTTCTCGTGCACCTGGAGCAGGTGGCACTGAGTCTTGACGCTGGGCACAGGCCATACTCGTCACATGAGCTGCACCACAGCCACGCTGTGTCACATCTCCAGACAGGCTTGGCAGCCGAGCTCGGGTGCTGTCCTTTGCAGGTCCGTGCCTCCCGTTGCACGATCCTCTCTTGCTTCTTGCGCTCCCGCTCTGCTCTTGCTGCAGCACCTCCTGGGCAGGCAGCTTGGCCGACAGGGTTTCTTCGCCCACAAACAGTCGCCCTGCCAGCGACATGTGTCTGTACACACGGGTTGTCTTTTTGGCAGCCTCTGCGAGTGTGTCTCGCAGCCGCCATGGCATGGCAGCCACGGTCTGATCGTAGCTGCTCAGCAGCACACTGGGCTCTGAGACGACTGTACCAACATTGAGGCGTGCATGCTGGACGATCTTGTCCTTGTCCCATGGGTAGATGATGCCCACCCTCTTGAAGAAATCGCACACAATCTGTGGAGTGATCACAGCTCGAGCATCCACAGCTGCCTTCACAACAGCACCTGCCAAGCCCTGGATCATGGCCACAATGAGTGACAGATGCTGATGCACGATCGAGTACAGCTTGCGCTTCAAGGTTGAACACCCGGTCATCAAGCGGGTTCAGGAAGTGTGTGACATGGGGTGGAAGAAAGAAAGCATGAAGGCGGTTTTCCACACACCACCTCAGTGTCTCGATCGTCGAGTGGATTGACGCGTTGTCGATCAGAACAGTCGGCTGGATGCCCGGTGCGATTTCTGTGATGACCTTCTTCAGCTCCACAAGGCATGCACGCCAGAGGTCGTCATCAAGGAAGCCACTGCTGTTGAATGCCCAGAACGTGGGGTGCTACTCCTGTGACTGCCCGCATCACCAGCACGAGCGGGACAGCAGAACCTTTTGTGCCGCCAAACGGGAGTACAAATGTCCATTAGGACCTTGCCGTGGCCTGGACGAACGGAACGTACGTCACGTACTTGCCACTGCGGGCCTCCTTCTGGCTGACCTTGTCACGCCTCGCGGACGCCATGACGTTGGGCGTGACCTTGCCCGGATTGATAACGAGACGGGTCTCGTCTGCATTGATGATCTACTTGCCAGAGAGCTTGTGGTGCTTAAGGAACGAGGGAACTCCTCGACCCACGACTTGACCTCGTTGAACGTGCCCGGCGAGATGCGCTTCCTGTCCAGTCCGCTGGCTGCCCGCAGAGAAATCTGTGATTGCCAGTGGGAACGGAAGACCTTGAACCAATGTTTGAGTGGACGATCTGCGAGCTGCGGGTACTGCATGCATGAGCTCAAGGAACTCGGCTTTGCTGAGCGGATGTTGTTCAGGCTGTGCGCGTCGGCAGTGGCCGCCAGTTTCTCCTCTTGCTCATTGGTTAACAGACGGTTCCCGTGCGCATGACCAGGGTGAAGCTGATGCTCCCGAATCACTGTGCACCCAGTCGCTTCGATTTCTGCCAAGGCTGGCCGCAAGCTCGCGCGCAAGTTGGCGATCTCTCGCCATCACCGAGCCCGTGTTTGTCTTTACGCGAGAACATAATCACCTCTTGCTGGCTTTCGGTAAGCCGCGAGTACGAACGCCCGTTGGCATCAGTTCTCTTGCTCTGTTTCATCATCTTAGATGCGAGGCCACAAACTGCCCCGCGGTAGTGGTGCGCAAACAACAAAGTTGGTTGGCTCCATATCGGTATCCGACTCTAACAACATCTTCACACCCGCATTTCTGCAGAACAACAACACCGACAACTTCCAAAAGGCACAAGAATGCCAGCAAGACGTCTGGAGTTACCATCCATTCACAGTGTGTGCATCCGGCACGAGGGCTTTCTGGATTAATACAGAAGTCAGCATGTGCAGGCATCTGACTCGAAACTGCAACTGCAACTCACCGGTTGTATTGCTTGTGCTCACGTGCATGAACAAACCATCTGTCATCACTCTTCTGCATGGACTTCCTATTCCAGATCAGTGGAGGCCGTCGTTGGCGGTGGTCCGGGCGTTGACGAGGGCGGTGATCTCGATGACGTGGGTGGGGCAGGCCTGGGTCTCGTCGAAGAGGAACCACTCGAGGAAGGAGGGGCTGCTGTGGCTGTCGTAGCCGGGGGTGGGGCCGATGCCCGGGGCGAGGTGGGCGATCTGGAGGGACCTGCCGGGGAGGACCTTGAGCATGAGGATGCGGACGACGGAGCCCTCGGCGACGGGGACGGGGGCGGTCTGGCCGCCGGGGCCGACGACGGCGGGGTTGCTGTACTGGAGGGCGTACTCGACGTAGCGCGAGACGTACACGCCCTGGCGCGGGCTCCCGAAGAAGCCCTCGTCGGTGCTGCCGCTGGGGTTGAGCGGGTGCCCCACCCGCAGCAGCCCCGCCCTGCAGATGCTCTCCACCGCCTCGGGCCGCGTCCCGTGGAACGCCGCCCGGTCCTCCGTCTCCTCCTCGCTCCGCCCCAGCCCGCCCCGCATGTACCCCTTCCGCAGCCCGTACCACCGCTCCAGCACCGCGTTCTCCACCCGCCACACCCGCGTCGCCGCGAACATCAGCGGCGCCAGCCCCGCCTTGATCCGCTTCCCGTTGTACTCCTCGTGCGCCATCTGGAAGTGCGCCGGCAGCCCCCGCTGGAACTCCTTCAGCTCCTTCCCCCCAGCTCCGTGAACCTGCACTCTGGTTGCTCGTGCAGGCACAGCTCCCTGTGCACCGGCTCCGTGAGCACCTCGGGCACCTCCTCGGTGCTGGCCAAGTCAGTACGGGGCTGCTGCAGAGATCGCTGGGGCTCGGTCTCGAGGGCCATCTGCTCTGCTGCTCTGGAATTGCGATTGGCATCAGCACAGTACTGATGCGATGCACCGAGCTGCTCGTTTATTGTCTTCTTCCTCGCAGTCTCGTCCTCCTTCTGAATGGCACCAAGAATTTGCTTGCACCAGCCGTAGCGTAGGCACACAAAGACAGTGATGCCAGCGACGACCAGGAGGCCTCCAACAGAGCACACAATGATGGCGATGATCGCCCCGTCATCGTCCAGTGCGCCACAGGTGGATCCGTGGCCCAGGCAGGTCTCGCAGCTGTCGTCCCAGTGGCAGGTCTGTGTAGCGAGGCACTCGGAGCGCGACAGGAACTTCTCGCAGTGGTCGATACAGCCGTCCTGGCCGCAGCTCAAATTGATGCAGACGGCCTTGCTCTCGGCGCAGAAAGAGCTCCGCTGGCCCTGCTCGCACCAGAAGCACCCTGGAGCCTCCGAGCAGCGCGACCCGAGTGTGTTGCACGAAGGGCAATCCATTGGGAGCATGATGCAGCGGTCCCGGCACCATTTGCAGACTGTAGAGCCGCAGGCCTCGGGACTCTTGAAGAAGAGAGTGCACTCTGTCCCGCAGATAAGCTGGAGGGTAGTGCTCAGGGACGCCGAGCGCTGGCCCTTGGGGTCCACCACGGAAACAAAGAGGTTCCACGTTCCGCACTGGTCCCTCCGCGTGACGTTGGCTACCAGCAACAGAGTCACCGGGTCGATCCGCAGGAAACCCGGCAGCGCCCGCGAATTCTCGTCGTTGAACGCCTCGACGACATAAGTCAGGGGCTGGCCCTCGGGGTCACGGAAGCTCGTGGAGCTCAGATTGAGCGTCGTCGTTGGCGTAAAGATCATCATGAGGGCTGTGCTCCGGAGGCCCTCCACCGTTATGTACGGGGAGAAGTCGCTGCTCGGAAGCCTCCCAAGCCCAATAATGTTTATCGAAAGCAGCACAATGTCGTCAGCGCCGTCGCCGTTGATGTCGCCAACGGGTCTGAGCTGCCCCGAGCCGATGTTGTCGACGGCCACTGCGTGTGTGCCATCGGCGCTGGTGTTGGTGAGCCTCTGCCAGCTGCCGCTCCTGCGCCCAAACACAATGGTGGCGCCCAGGGCCATGTCGCCACAGCCGTCAGCGTTGACGTCGCCCAGCGCAGCGGCCGTGTCCTTGGCAGAGAGCATGACGCCCAGGGGCGACCCGCTCTCGATGGCCCCCAGCGACGTGTTGGCCCCCGCTGCCCAGGCGCTGCTGCTGCCAAACAGTAGGTACGAGTACCCGACGAGCGCCGAGCTGCAAGAGACGATGAAGTCGCCGAAGCTGTCGCCGTTGACGTCGCCCACGGGGGCAGCGCTGCCGCAGTGGTCGCTCTCGAAGACGCCCCGCACCATGTGAGTGCTCTGCGGCGCCAGCACCGTGACGTTCTCCCACGGGCCCCTACGCCCCAGCAGCACCGCTGCCACGCCTCTGCCTCCGTCGTAGTTGGTGTCTGTGAACACCGCGTCGTCGCAGAAATCACCGTCGATGTCACCTACGTTCACTAGAGTGAACTGAAAGCTCGTGAACTCCAACGTCGTGGTCCGATGAGCGCCGTCGACGACAGCGGTGCCCCTGACGCCGTCGCACAGGGCCATGACGGCAGTATCGGCGGGTGGGGCGACCACGTGCGAGCTGAAGAGGATGGGGTAGTAGGGGACGCTGTTCCAGCCCATGCCGGGCACCAGCCCTGACCGCTGTACTGTCGACACCCAGTCGGCCCTGCCGTCTCCGTCAAAGTCCCCGGTGGTCCACGTCGAGTCCGCGAGCACTCCCGTAGCCGTGGCCGCGTCGACAGCGCTCCAGTTGCCGGCGTGGCCGCTGACGTAGAGGTTTTTGCCCGCGTTGGCTCCCGCGTTGACCCGCACAGCGAAGTCGTCGATGCCGTCGCCGTTGACGTCGCCCGCGGGCCAGGCGCCCGTGGCAGCGTCGACGACGAAGCCCAGGAGGGGGTCCGAGGCGATGGCCGCGAGCCTGAGCTGCGCCGGCCAGGCGTGCGAGGGGGGCTGGCCGAAGACGACGTACACGCGCCCCGTGAAGCCCCGCGCGGCGTACGAGGGAGCGGCAACGGCCATGTCGGGCCTGCCGTCGTGGTTGATGTCGCCGAGGAGGCCTCCGGAGCCCTGGCCGCAGGCGTCGTTGGGCAGCTCGCAGAGGATCTGGAGAGCAGTTGTGCCCGGGGCGAACGTGGCGTCGTCGGACGCGTACCACGTCGCTGGCCACAGGGCACGAGCGCAGAGCGCAGGGAGGAGGAGCACGATCACCGCGTTGTGGAGTGGAGACTCGAGCATGGCGGCTGAGTTCTCTTTCTTGTGGTGAGGCACCCGTTATTGATCACCGTATTCTTCGCCAGACGACATCAAGGAAATACAGCGGCATTGTCTCTTGTCGCACTAGTGTTGATTCAAGGTCGGGTTGATCAGAATCATGTTGTATTCTTTTCTGGGGCTTTGCCGAAAGGCGATGCCGAGAAACTCGCGGAGGACGACGAGAAGGCCTAACTGCTCAGCAGACAAGAGAGTGAATGCAGAGCGTGGGTTGGCAGAGCACAATGGCCGTTTTCACTATTGGGGATATATGCCGTGTCGCGTGGGGCTGGGCACGTTTGGCGTGCGATGTAGCAATGAAAGAAAAAGGCTTGGATCTTGGCTTGCTGTGTTGGTGGTCTCAGAGGCTAACGGAAAGGAGACAGCAGGCCCAGTAAGAGGAGGGATAACCTGAACTATTCAACCAGAGAGGAGAGCTGTGCGGAATGTAATTGCATGTATTTTGGAGTGTTCCATTGGGTTGAGGGGGAATGCTCAATGCTACAGAGTAGGGTGGTCAATTGAAAGACAGTATGCATGGCACCACTGCATCCACTGCACCACGAATTTCGTCAATGACATTCACCCGCAGGTCAGCAGAGGCCGTCGTTGGCGGTGGTCCTGGCGTTTACGAGGGCGGTGATCTCGAGGACGTGTGTGGGGCAGGCCTGGGTCTCGTCGAAGAGGAACCACTCGAGGAAGGAGGGGCTGCTGTGGCTGTCGTAGCCGGGGGTGGGGCCGATGCCCGGGGCGAGGTGGGCGATCTGGAGGGACCTGCCGGGGAGGACCTTGAGCATGAGGATGCGGACGACGGAGCCCTCGGCGACGGGGACGGGGGCGGTCTGGCCGCCGGGGCCGACGACGTGGGGGTTGCTGTACTGGAGGGCGTACTCGACGTAGCGCGAGACGTACACGCCCTGGCGCGGGCTCCCGAAGAAGCCCTCGTCGGTGCTGCCGCTGGGGTTGAGCGGGTGCCCCACCCGCAGCAGCCCCGCCCTGCAGATGCTCTCCACCGCCTCGGGCCGCGTCCCGTGGAACGCCGCCCGGTCCTCCGTCTCCTCCTCGCTCCGCCCCAGCCCGCCCCGCATGTACCCCTTCCGCAGCCCGTACCACCGCTCCAGCGCCGCGTTCTCCACCCGCCACACCCGCGTCGCCGCGAACATCAGCGGCGCCAGCCCCGCCTTGATCCGCCTCACGACGTACTCCTCGTGCGCCATCTGGAAGTGCGCCGGCAGCCCCCGCTGGAACTCCTTCAGCTCCTTCCCCCCCAGCTCCGTGAACCTGCACTCTGGTTGCTCGTGCAGGCACAGCTCCCTGTGCACCGGCTCCGTGAGCACCTCGGGCACCTCGCCTGTGGAGGGCGAAGTCTGGTGGAGGGTCTGCTGGGGCTCTGTCTCGAGGGAGCACTGCGGAAGCTGCAGCGGCTGGGGAGGAGGCGCCACCGGGTGTTGCTGGGCGACAGCACCCGCTGCCGCCAGACTCCCTCTCCTCGTCTTGCCGCCCTTCGCCCTGCAGCAGCCGCAGCGGACGCACGCGCCCACAGTGGCGCCCACGACGACGAGCAGCAGAGCACTGCCGACACTGATCCCCACGATGGCCGGCACGTTGCTGTGGCCGCTGCTCCCCGTGCACGCAGCCCCGGGCGACTGGCAGGCCCCGCAGGCCCACGCGCAGGGCGACACGCACACCGCAGGCGTCAGGCGCTGCTGGCAGGACAGCGCCCCGCTGCAGGCCTCGGTGGCGTTGACACAGAGAGTGAGGCCTGAGGCGGAGCAGAGCCTGCAGCTGCCGGTGCTGGCGCAGGCGCCCGCAGAGACCACGTGGCAGTCCGGCGCCGTTGTTTTGGCCGCTGCGCACGTGCCGCGCTCGCCGCAGAAGGTGCTCCCCTGGCTGCCGCCGCTGCAGGCGATGCACGCCGAGGGGGCGCCTGTGCAGGACTGATCGTAGTGGCCGCACTCGGCGCAAGCGGTGGCGACGTCGGTGCAGAGGCTCTGCAGACGGCACCACTTGCACGCCGAGGAGTTGCAGGCCTGCGCACCGCTGGTCCAGTACCAGCAACCGTTGCACTCGATCTGCAGGGTGCCGCTCAGGGGCATCGAGCGGTGGCCCTGGGGGTCCTGTGCCGACACCGAGAGGTTCCACGTGCCGCACTGGTCCGACCGCGTGATGTTGGCGCTCAGCTGTAGAGTCGCCGCATTGAACCACAGAGCCCCCTGCAGCTGCTGAGATCCAGCGACGTCGACCACAAGGGTCAGGGCCTGGCCTTCGGGATCGCGGAAGCTCGTGGGAAGCGACCATAGTGTGTAAGAGGGGGCCCAGGGCCACAGCGTAACGCTCCCCAGGCTAGCGGCCATTCTGTACGGGGGGAAGTCGCTGCTCGGAAGCCTCCCAAGCCCGATGATGCTGTACGACAGCAGCACAATGTCGTCAGCGCCGTCGCCGTTGATGTCGCCAGCGCGGATGAGCTGCCCCGAGTTGGTGTTGGCGACGGCCACTGCGTGTGTGCCGTCTGCGCTGGTGTTGGTGAGCCGCTGCCAGCTGCCGCTCCTGCGTCCAAACACAATAGTGGTGCCCAGGGCCATGTCGTCGCAGCCGTCAGCGTTGACGTCGCCCAGCGCAGCGACCGTGTCCTTGGCAGAGAGCATGACGCCCAGGGGCGACCCGCTCTCAATGGCCCCCAGCGACGTGTTGGCCCCCGCTGCCCAGGCGCTGCTGCTGCCAAACAGCAGGTACGAGTACCCGACGAGCGCAGAGCTGCACGACAGGAGGAGGTCGCCGAGGCTGTCGCCGTTGACGTCTCCCACGGGGGCAGCGCTGCCGCAGTGGTCGCTCTCGAAGACGCCCCGCACCATGTGAGTGCTCTGCGGCGCCAGCACCGTGACGTTCTCCCACGGGCCCCTGTGCCCCAGCAGCACCGCTGCCACGCCTCTGCCTCCGTCGTAGTTTGTGTCTGTGAACACAGCGTCGTCGCAGGCGTCGCCGTTGATGTCCCCGACGAGCACTGGAGTGAACTGGAAGCTCGTGAACCCCAACGCCGTCGTCAGATGAGCTCCGTCCACGACAGCGGTTCCCCTGACGCCGTCGCACAGGGCCATGACGTCGCTGTCTGCGGGGGGCACGGGCACCTGCGATCCGAAGAGGACGGGGTAGTACCACACGTAGCCCCACGCGACACCCGCCAACGCTGCGCTCCGCTGCACTGTCGACACCCAGTCGGCCCTGCCGTCCCCGTCAAAGTCCCCGGTGGTCCACGTCGAGTCCGCGAGCACTCCCGTGGCCGTGGCCGCGTCGACAGTGCTCCAGTTGCCGACGTGGCCGCTGACGTAGAGGTTTTTGCCCGCGTTGGCTCCCGCGTTGACCCTCACAGCGAAGTCGTCGATGCCGTCGCCGTTGACGTCGCCCGCTGGCCAGGCGCCCGTGGCAGCGTCGACGACGAAGCCCAGGAGGGGGTCCGAGGCGATGGCCGCGAGCCTGAGCTGCGCTGGCCAGGCGTGCGAGGGGGGCTGGCCGAAGACGACGTACACGCGCCCCGTGAAGCCCCGCGCGGCGTAGTAGGGGTCTGCAAAGGCCATGTCGGGCCTGCCGTCATGGTTGATGTCGCCGAGGAGGCCTCCGGTGCCCTGGGTGCAGGTGCTGCTGCTCTGCTCGCAGAGGATCTGGAGAGCAGTTGTACCCGGGGCGAACGTGGCCTCGTCCGTCGCGTACCACGTCGCTGGCCACAGGGCCGTCGCACAGTCCGCCAGGAGGAGGAGAGCGCAGAGCAGGCCGAACGTGGCGGCAGAGGTGGATGTGGTCCTGTGCATTATGATTGAGTTGTGTTGAGTTGTGCCCTCAGAGGTCAGTTCTGCTTTGGTCATGGGGATTTCCTGTGCCCTGGAATTTCTTTTGTGGCACACGATGAGCTGCTCTATTTGGGCAATGGTGCAGCCGCGCCCTGCGTTGGTGGATTTCGCTGGTGCTGCACCACCGCGTCGGTGGCGCTCTTCCTGTTGATGGCAGTGCAACAGCTAGCACCGAAAGACCTGGCAACAGAAGACAATAGGTGTAGAACTAAGAGGCCAGCACCGAGAAACAAGACCCGAGGTAGACTGAGTCTTGCCACGGGAAGAGACGAGGCGCAGACATCGGAGGTGCTGGGCCTGAAGTCAGCGGAGGCTGCCGACATCCGGACAGAATGACGGCGAGTCCAGTCGCTGCCCCGGAGGGCGGTGTCGCGAGGTCGTTGGTGTTCTACGAGCGGCGCTCAACCAGATGAGAATTCAGCTTCTCGACTTGGGCATATTTCTACCGTGGCACTACGGTGGTCCACCTGAGAGTAAGCGAACAGGCCGAGCCCACACCAGCGCACGTTCGCGCGAGTGCACCATCGGTGAATGCTTCTGCTTGACATCGCGATTGAGGGACTGTTCACAGAGCTCGTGGAGACCACAGACGGTCAGGAAGAGAGAAAGCGCTGCTCGAGGCCCTCACCGAGGCGGTGGACGAGGCCAGCGAGGGCTTGACATCCAGAGGGCGCAGATCAAGGCGCTCAGGAGGCAGGGAATAGCTCTCTGATGCCTGTGATATTGCCCCTGTCCAAGATCAGGAATGCGGATATCATCGTTGGCAACTGGCACGCAAAAGCACGTGCCCTCCTCCGAGCTGCTGAATGCACTCCAGAGTACTCATCGTGACCGGACTGTGTCGTCCAAGGACACCATGCGTGCTCTCATGTTTGGGTAATTCCGTCGCTGGTGGACCTTGGCAGAGGCAGCAGAGCTATTGCTGACCCTCTGAAAAGGGTCATGAGAAGCAGTGCGCAGAAGAGAAGAGCTCTTTACCTCGCAGTATACGTGTTCTCACAAGGGAGGAATGCTCTGAAAAGAAGGGCCGTAGTTGTGCCACCATCAGGATTGTGTTGGCCATGTTGTCTTATTTGAGAGGGCAGGCTATTTCAGTTACTCAATCAGTCTAAGCAGTGTGAGTGCTGTGCGAACAATGGAACTAGCATTTGGCAGTGCGACGGCACCTCCACTGCAATTGCAAGGACCCCAAAATGAGATCCATCCCACAGGTCAGCAGAGGCCGTCGTTGGCGGTGGTCCGGGCGTTGACGAGGGCGGTGACCTCGATGACGTGGGTGGGGCAGGCCTGGGTCTCGTCGAAGAGGAACCACTCGAGGAAGGAGGGGCTGCTGTGGCTGTCGTAGCCGGGGGTGGGGCCGATGCCCGGGGCGAGGTGGGCGATCTGGAGGGACCTGCCGGGGAGGACCTTGAGCATGAGGATGCGGACGACGGAGCCCTCGGCGACGGGGACGGGGGCGGTCTGGCCGCCGGGGCCGACGACGTGGGGGTTGCTGTACTGGAGGGCGTACTCGACGTAGCGCGAGACGTACACGCCCTGGCGCGGGCTCCCGAAGAAGCCCTCGTCGGTGCTGCCGCTGGGGTTGAGCGGGTGCCCCACCCGCAGCAGCCCCGCCCTGCAGATGCTCTCCACCGCCTCGGGCCGCGTCCCGTGGAACGCCGCCCGGTCCTCCGTCTCCTCCTCGCTCCGCCCCAGCCCGCCCCGCATGTACCCCTTCCGCAGCCCGTACCACCGCTCCAGCGCCGCGTTCTCCACCCGCCACACCCGCGTCGCCGCGAACATCAGCGGCGCCAGCCCCGCCTTGATCCGCTTCCCGTTGTACTCCTCGTGCGCCATCTGGAAGTGCGCCGGCAGCCCCCGCTGGAACTCCTTCAGCTCCTTCCCCCCCAGCTCCACGAACCTGCACTCTGCCTGCTCGTGCAGGCACAGCTCCCTGTGCACAGGCTCCGTGTGGACCTCAGGCACCTCCTCGATGCCGGTAATGTCGGAGAGGGGCTGCTGCAACGATCGCCGGGGCTCGGTCTCGAGGGCCATCTGCGCGGCTGCTCTGGAGTTTCGGGTGGCATCTGTGCAGTACTGCAGTCGCGATGCGTCGAGCTTCTCCTTGGCTGCCTTCTTCTCGGTCTGCTTCGTCTTCTTGTTGGGACAGCACTTGCAGCAGCCGCAGCGGATGCACACGAAGACAGTTATGCCTGCAGCGATCAGGACAGCCCCCCCGCCCGAGCAGCACGCGATGATGATGATCAGCACGCCGCTGTCGTGCGCGACGCAAGTGGACCCCGGGGCCAGGCAGGTCTCGCAACTGTAGTCCCAGTGGCAGGCCTGTGAAGAGAGGCACTCGGGGCGCGAGAACAGCTTCTCGCAGCCAGGATCTATGCAGTCGGCCTGGCTCTCGGCGCAGAAGGGGTAGCGCTGACCCTGGAAGCATCCGAAGCATCCCGGAGCCCCCGTGCAGAACGAGTCGAACTGACCGCACGAAGGACACCCCGCACTGATAGGGACGCACAGCCTGGACTTGCACCACATGCACGTTGAACTGTTGCAGGCTCCGGGGCTGCTGCTGAACGGGGAGCAGTCGCCGCCGCACGATACCTCGAGGGTAGTGCGCAGGGGCGCCGAGCGGTGGCCCTTGGGGTCCAACGCGAACACCGAGAGGTTCCACGTGCCGCACTGGTCTGACCGCGTGATGTTGGCGCTCAGCTGCAGCGTCGCCCCGTCGAACCGCAGGGCCCCCTGCAGCGACCGCGACCTCCCGTTGGACACCTCGACGGCGAGGGTCAGAGGCTGGCCCTCCGGGTCACGGAAGCTCTGTGTACTCATGCTGAGCATCGTCGTGGGCGACCAGATCGACAGGGAGGCTGTGTTCCAGAGGCTGTCCATTATCCTGTACGGAGGGAAGTCGCTGCCCGGGAGCCGCCCGAACCCGATGACATTCCGCGACTGTAGCACAATGTCGTCTGCGCCGTCACCGTTGATGTCGCCAGCGCGGATGAGCACCCCCGGGTAGATGTTGTCGACAGCCACTGCGTGCGTACCGTCTGCGCTGGTGTTGGTGAGCCGCTGCCAGCTGCCGCTCCTGCGTCCAAACACAATGGTGGTGCCCAGGGCCATGTCGTCGCAGCCGTCAGCGTTGACGTCGCCCAGCGCAGCGACCGTGTCCTTGGCAGAGAGCATGACGCCCAGGGGCGACCCGCTCTCAATGGCCCCCAGCGACGTGTTGGCCCCCGCTGCCCAGGCGCTGCTGCTGCCAAACAGCAGGTACGAGTACCCAATTGCCGCAGTGCTGCACGTGACGAGGAGGTCGCCGAGGCTGTCGCCGTTGACGTCGCCCACGGGGGCAGCGCTGCCGCAGTGGTCGCTCTCGTAGACGCCTCGCACCATGTGAGTGCTCTGCGGCGCCAGCACCGTGAGGTTCTCCCACGCGCCCTTGCGCCCCAGCAGCACCGCTGCCACGCCTCTGCCTCCATCGTAGTTGGCATCTGCGAACACCGCGTCGTCGCAGCCGTCGCCGTTGATGTCTCCCACAAGTGTCGGCGTGAACTGGAAGGACAGGAAATTCGCCTGGTGGACACCATCGACGACAGCGGTGCCCCGGACGCCGTCGCACAGCGGGAGGAGGTCGTAGTCGGTGGGGGGCACGGGCACCTGCGAGCCGAAGAGGACGGGGTAGTAGGGGACGTAGTTCCAGCCCATGCCGGGCACCAGCCCTGACCGCTGCGTCGTCGACACCCAGTCGGCCCTGCCATCCCCGTCAAAGTCCCTTGTGGTCCACGCCGAGTCCACGAGCACTCCCACGGCCGTCGCTGCATCGACGGCGCTCCAGTTGCCTGCGTGGCCGCTGACGTAGAGGTTTTTGCCCGCGTTGGCTCCCGCGTTGACCCGCACAGCGAAGTCGTCGATGCCGTCGCCGCTGACGTCGCCCGCGGGCCAGGCGCCCGTGGCAGCGTCGACGACGAAGCCCAGGAGGGGGTCCGAGGCGATGGCCGCGAGCCTGAGCTGCGCTGGCCAGGCGTGCGAGGGGGGCTGGCCGAAGACGACGTACACGCGCCCCGTGAAACCCCGCGCGGAGTAGTAGGGGTCTGCAAAGGCCACGTCGGGCCTGCCGTCGTGGTTGATGTCGCCGAGGAGGCCTCCGGTGCCCTGGGTGCAGGCGCTGTTGCTCTGCTCGCAGAGGAGCTGCAGAGCTGTTGTGACCTGTCCGTGCGCAGCCTCGTCCGTCGCGTACCACGTCGTTGGCCAGAGGGCGAGAACCCGGAGCGCCAGGAGGAACAGCACAAGCAACTCGCCCTGGGGTGCAGCCATGTGCATGTGACAGTGTTCTCTTTCTTGTGTTGTGGCGCCTATTATTGTTTTAACAGGTCTGGCATAATTAGCACCCAAATTCCTCGCCCAAAAGACATGGACGCCTATTTTTGGACAGATTCCGCACAGCGCGGCGACGCAGTGGCCTCGGCGCAGGGCAAGAGGGGGTATTGACTGGCCCACAGGCCTGTGGGAAGCTACACAGTGTTTGTTTCTCGGGGGAGCAGCGCACAGCCGAGTCGAAGTCGGTGCGGTTTTCCTCGCAGAATGCGAACCCCTGTGCCCCCTCCTCCTCAGTCGTCGTCGTCAAAGGCGGCGGGCTTCTTGGGGCCCGAGGAGATGCAGAGGGACTGCTTGCGGTAGAGCTCCGCCACCTGGGCGGCGTTGGTGGCGTTCTCGGGGGTCTTGTCGTCCCTGATGCGCAGGAACCTGGGGAAGCGCAGGCTGACCCCCTTGGTCTTGTCCACCAGCCCCGCGGCCGCCGTGTACGCCGGGCTGATCGTCAGGTCTGCCCCCTTGACCTCCCACACCTGCACTGCGTCCAGCCACACGTCGGGCTGCTTCATCCCCTCGCCGATGCTGTAGTACGGCCTCGGCCCTGCGTACCGCGCGACCCCCGCGTTCAGATTCCGGCTTTCCAAAAGACAAACAATTGGAATTTATATTAATATCGATTGAACTCAATCAACCGCGTTCTGCGCATGCGGTTTGAGAGGAGTGTGGATCGGTGTTCTTTAGGTGACCCGTTTAACGCACATTCACTAGCACGAAGCAACTGATTTTAGGAAATTAGCCGTTGGTTGCGTTGAACAGCCAGTCATTCCACATTATCTGGACCTGAATGGCAACACGACTTTGAAGCGGATTTAAACAAAGTCACTGAAACCCCTCCCGGTTTGTTGAAATAGAGGCAATGAGAGGGAAGGAAGGAGGAAGAGTACCGGGGAGGGTCTTGTCCTTGAAGAACTCGTAGTGCTGCCTGAGGTCGTCGTCGCTGAGGCCGGTGGCGACCTTGGTCATGGCCTGGTAGCACTCGCCGTCGTCGTCATAGCAGGCGATGAGGTAGGCGCCGTACCAGCCCGTGCGCTTGCCCGTGCCGAACCACGCGGCGATGGGGACGAGGTCGACGCTGTCGGTCATGCCCTCCATGTAGTCCTTCTTGATCTTGAGCCAGTTGTACGACCGGCTGTTGGGCACGTACTCGGACTGCCGCT
The DNA here is from genome assembly GCA_902651635.1 of Mastigamoeba balamuthi. Lineage (NCBI taxonomy): Eukaryota > Evosea > Mastigamoebida > Mastigamoebidae > Mastigamoeba > Mastigamoeba balamuthi. The sequence continues at coordinate 16,536 of CACRSC010000139.1, forward strand.
CGTACGCCTTGACCATCAGCCCCTCGCACTGGTTCTCCACCGCCTCCTGCAGGAACGGCTGTATGTCCGCGCTGTCGGTGATGTCCTTGTGCGTCGCAAACACAAACTGCCCCGGTATCTCCTTGAACGTCTCGCGCAGCAGCTCCCGCCTCCTCTTGAGCGTCTCGTGCAGCAGCGACTGGCGTTGGTTGCAGCCCGTCAGTCCGAGCACACTGCGTCGGCCTCGGCCTCGCGGGGGTGGGCGGGCACCTTGCCGTTGAGGTAGAGCAGGTCAAAGGCGAAGACGCAGACCTGGATCTTGACGTCCTCGACCTCGACGGTCTTGCGGGCCCTGTGGCTGAGCACCTGGAAGGGCAGCAGCTTCTTGTTGGCCCTGTCCCACGCCACGGCCTCCGAGTCGATGATGAACGACTGCACGCCGGCGCTGACCGCGGGCGGCACGGCCCGCTGCAGGTCGGGGAACTTCTGCGTGTTGTCCTCGAGGTTGCGGCTGAAGATCTTGATCGACCCGTCGCCCAGCATGTGCACCTGCGCCCGCTCGCCGTCGTACTTGTACTCGCACGTGTAGCCGATGCTCTCGAGCCGCGTCAGCACCTCGCCGATGCCCTTGGTCGGCTGCGCCAGCATCGGCTTCACGGGCATCCCCGGCCGTATCGTGCAGCGCCGCGAGAGCTCCGCCACGCCGTCGGCGCCCACCAGCACCGGCACCACCTCGTCGAAGCTCGGCACCTCGCTCAGCGCCTTGACCACCGCCTCGTGCGTCCGCTCCACCGCCTCCTCAAACTCCCCCGCCTTGAGCGTCTGTGCCCCAGCGTCAATTGCGCGTGGCCAACCACAGGGAAGCGCTTCTTTGCGTGTGAAAATCAGTTGAAAAGAGGACCTTGCGGGCGTCGAGGACGGGGTCACTGCCGGCGAGGTGGGCCAGCGGGGGCGTCTGGACGACGGCGCGGGCGAGGGCGACGAGGACGGTCTTCTCGCTGCAGCCGATGCGGAACTTGCCCTGCAGCGTGCGGATGAGGTACTGCGCCTCGGACTCGCGGCACGAGACGAGCAGGCGCTGGATCAGGTCCAGCTTCTTGTTGCGCGACGCCTGGCCCCCGGACGTCGCGATCTCCTTGAGCGTCTTGAACACGCCCCTCACCGTCAGCGGCGGCGGCGGGAACATCGTCCTCGTGTTCTGCTTGGCCGCCTGCGAGGGAATTTTAGTTTGGCTTAATTTTTGTCCCTCGCGGGGGTCGCAGAGCAATTGAACTGCGAGCGAGGGGGGCAACGCACGGCGGCGACTTTGCCGAGGTCGCCCTGCTCGCGGAGGTCGGCCTTGAGGCGGTCGGGGGTGCGGCCGGTGGCGTTGCAGATGGCCTTGACGAGGATGCTCTCGCCGACGCCGAGCTCGACGCCCGCAAAGTCGGGGGCGACCTTGCCGACGACGAGGTAGAGCGCCGCGACGAGGTCGCCGGGCGTCAGGCGCACCACCGAGCGCAGCAGGTTGGCCAGCAGCTCCACCTTGACGAGGCGCAGCGTCGTGCCCTCGACAGCGGCCAGCGTCCGCGCCAGCGCCAAGTACGGCACGCTGTTGTGGCCGCGTTGCAAGGCAGCCGCCCGCCGTCAGCAAGCGGTGCAGCCCAGTGGGGCAGAGAGAGGAGGAGCACGCACGCCTCGCCCTCCTTCCAGATGGCGTCGGTGACGGGGTTGTGGGGCGGCACAGCGGACCTGCGTGCCCGTCAGAGAGGGCTGCTGCTGCAGCGAGGGGGGCGCGGGGTGTGCAGCGCACGCTGCCTTCTTCTCGGCCTTGGTCTTGGGCTTGGCCTTGGCCTTGGCCTTGCCGCTGGCTCCCTTGCGTGGCGCTGCCGCTGCTGCTGCCGCGGGCGCCTCGTCGTCGTCGTCGCCGTCGTCGGGGACGGCGTCCGAGTCGGAGCCCGAGGCGGAGGACGCGTCGCTCTCCTCGTCGTCCTCGTCGTCGCCGTCGTCGTCGTCGCCCTTGTGCTCGTCAGGGGCGTGGGTCTGTGCAGTGTCGCAGGGCTTCTTGGCCTCTGCGCTGCTGCCGCTGCTGCTGCTGTCCGAGGGGCTCCTGCTGTGGTCGCTGCTGCAGGGCAGGGCGTCTGCAGCGGCAGGGGTCTCTGAGGGGGCAGCAGGGGCAGGGGCAGGGGGCTGCATGGCAGCGTCGTCGCTGCTGGCAGGGATCTCTGCCGGGGGAGCCGTGGCGGCGGGGTTGCCCTTGGCCTTGTTGGCAATGCCCTCGCCGTCCTCGCGGGACTCAGTGGCGCTGCCCTGTTGCTGCTGCTGCTGCTGCTGCTGGTGCTCGGGGGCTGCGGCTGATGCTGCTGCTGCTGCTGCTGCAGGGGCAGGGGCAGGGGCAGGAGGGGCGGCCTTGCGGAGTCTCTTGAGGGGCCTGGGGTTGTCCTCGTCGCTCTCCCTGCACTCCCTGCGCTCGCTCGAGTCGGAGCACTGCCGCTGCCCCTTGTCCTCGTGCTCCTCCTGCTCCTGCTCCTGGCGCTCCTCTGCCCTCTGCTCCTGCTCCTCTCCCTCTGACGCCTGCTTGTCCTCTGCTGCTGCTGCAGGGCTCTCTGTCTTGTGCTGCTCCCTCTGCTGGTTGTGCGCTGCTGCTGCGCTGCTCTCCTCGCTGCTCTTCTTCGCTGCTCCGAAAAACGACCTGTCCCCTCCCCCCTGTCAGATGCCCTTGCCACTCCCTGCTCCCCCATCCTCCCCGGCTTGTCGCGCACGCGATTGAGCGCTGCCCGCTCTGCGGTGCCCCCGTCGTCTTCTTGCCAGCCCCTCGCGCCATTTTTGAAATAAACCGTCCGTGTGCGTGAGATCCCAAAATATCCCGCGTCAATTGTCGCACACCGCCCGCAGATACGCGTATCTCCTGCCCCGCGAATCGCAATATCTCCCCACATATCCGCCATGGAGACCTCCGCCGCAGCAGCCGCAGCAGCAGCAGCAGCAGGAGGGGCGGCAGCAGCAGCAGCAGCAGCAGCAGCGGTGCGGGTGCCCGAGGTGGGGGTGAGCGAGGAGGCGGTGCGGCGGCGGCTGCTGGCGACGGCGCAGCGGCACGACACGCGCGTGGCCGACGCGGCGCTGCTCTCGGCCGACGTCGCCCGCGCCCTCGCCCGCCACGTCGCCCGCGCCCTCGGGGCCGCCGCCTACGCCTCCCGCTACCGCCGCGCCACCGGCGGCAGGTCCCCCGGCCTCCGCGCCGCTCTCGGGCCCCGCGCCCTCGTCTGCTCCGACACGGCCGAGCGCCTCGCCGAGGCCCAGCAGCGCATGCGCGACGAGCTCCGCCGCCGCGAGGACACGTCTTCCAAGGTCACGTCATGCCACGTCGCCTCACTCCTCTTTTTCCTCGCGTTGACGTCACACAACTGACCCGGCGGGGCGGAATTGCGGGAAATCAAATCATATGCGTCTCTTTTCTCGCGATGGCATCACACAGCTGACTCGGCTTGCGCAATCCAATCGAATCGAGTAGGACGCGGAGGAGGAGCGGGCCAAGGCGGCGGGGGAGGCGGCGGCGAGGCAGGCGGCGGCGGTGACGCCGGTGCTGACGCAGGCGATGTTCGAGCGGCTCAAGGTGCTGCACGCCAAGCAGCGGGCGGCGCAGGCGCAGCAGGGCCCCGCGCTGCTGGCCGCCGAGGTCCACGAGCTCAACCAGCTGGCGCGGGCCTACCAGCGCCAGGTCGCCCAGAACCAGGCCGCCCAGCGCGCGGGCGCTGCGGGCGCCGCTGCTGCCGTGGCCGCCCAGCGCGCCTGCACCATCACAGCCGCCGACCTCATGTGCGGCACCTCTGCCCCTTTGCCGCCCCTCGGTAGCGAGCAGGGCTCACAGAGGGGAGGGCACTGGCACAGGAGCTGCCCCGACATCGTGGGGAGGCGCGTCCTCGACAAGTTCGCCATCCGCAGGCTCCGCAAGATACACTGAGAGACTCGTAGCAGCTGACCGACAGCGCAGAGCCCCAAATGCACCGGCCTCGCCCTCAGCTTACTCAGTGCTGTGTGAAGCCGACCTAGCTCAGTCGGTAGAGCGCACGGCTCTTAACCGTGTGGTCGAGGGTTCGACCCCCTCGGTCGGCGTCCCTTTTTGTCCACATCGATACCACACCACCACAACCACACCCCCACTTCCCGCCCGTGGGTGTTGAGTCAATTGCCATACAGGCAACACACCCCATTCCTGTGCGAGGCGGTGGGGCAGTGGGGGCACCGGTGCTGTCGGTGGAGAGAGGGCAGGGAGGGGCAGTAGGAGGGGCACAAGCAGGCAGGGGCACCACCACCCACCGGTGGCCCGGCTGATGATGAAATCTCGGAGATATTTATTGGTGGTCTTTTTTGAAAAAGGCGGAGGGCACACACACCGAGGGCTCTCTGTCTGTTTGGCGCCCACGCCATGGAAGACCCGCAGCAGACCTCCGCAGACTCCCTCCTCGTCCCCGCCACCCTCAAGTCCTACTCGGCCGACCCGGTCCCCGCCACCCTCCCGCCCCCCTGCGATCGCCAAAAAGATCTCGAAAATATCGCCCGCTGACCCCCCCCGCTGCCTCGTGCAGGCCTCTGCCGCGGCCTCTGCCGCCGCCCACGCGTCCCAGATGGCCCAGCTGCTGGGCCCAGGCCCTGCCGCGCCCTCTGTTGCCGCCCCCGTGCCCCACAGCAGCGCAGGGGCCGCAGGAGGGCCCACAGCAGTGGGGGCCACAGTGGGGACCACTGGAGGGGCAGCAGCGCCGCAGCTGCAGGCGCCCCAGCCCCAGCTGAGGCCGCTGCCGCCGATGCAGATACCGGGGCGGTCGAAGCGGGTGGCGCGGGTGTTCAGCGTGCCCCAGAGCCGCGTGTACTACGAGCTGAACCCCAACGTCTACGACATCATGGGCTGCAAGACGAGCGCCCAGCGCCAGGCCGTCCTCGCCGCTGTCCGCGAGCGCCTGCCCCCCGCCGAGCGCGTCACCCTCGCCGCCGTCACGCCCCAGCAGCAGGCCCAGCAGGCCGCGGGCCACCACCACGGCCGCGGGGGCCGTGCGCCCCACCCCTGCGTCGCCGTGACGCTCGACGCGCTCCGCAGGCTCAGCGACGACCCCGCGGCCCCTGCGCAGGCCCACGGGCCGCGCTCCCCGCTCATGGTCTTTGTCGAGGCGGCTGCCGCCCAGCGGCTCGAGGACCTGCTGAGGGCCGGCGCTGCGATGCCCCCGCACGAGACGATGATGCAGGGGCTGCTGCCCGCGGCGCTGAGGGCTGCGGCGGCCGCGTCGTCGTCGTCGTCGGCGGCCGCGGGGGCGGCGTCGTCGTCGGCGAGGCGCAGGCGGGCGGCGGAGAGGGACGACGAGGGCGAGGAGGACTCGGGACGGGCCCGGCGACGAGCCGCTGCTCGAGAGCGACGACGACGAGGACGGGGCGGGCGAGGGCGCCGAGGACGACGAGGACGAGGACGACGAGGACGAGGAGGAGGCCAGCCGCCGCCCGGCGCCCTCTGTGCCCCGCAAGCGCGTCATCGTCTCGGCCGAGCGCGAGCGCGAGATCCGGCAGGCGCTGGACAAGTGCCGCGCAGAGCTGGGCGAGCTCAACCGCGCCCTGGGCGAGCTCGAGGCCGAGACCGACGGGCTCAAGGACGCGCACCCGGCGTTCGCGTCGCTGCGCAGGAGGCGCGCGCCCCGGGTGCCGCAGCTGCAGCTGCAGGCGCAGGCGTCGCCGGTGGGGTCGCACAAGCGCGGGGCGCCCGACGAGGAGGACGAGGGCGACGAGGACGAGGAGGAGGACGAGGACGACGGCGCCCGCGAGCAGCAGGCGGCGCACGGGCACCACCACCACCACCGCGACGAGGACGACGACGAGGACGACTACGACGACGAGGAGGAGGGCGGCGGCGACGACGACGACGACGACGACGAGGTGCCCCCGCCCCGCAAGTTCGCCGCCACCGGCAGGGGCCGCGGCGCCCGGGGCTCCTACTCTGCCGGCCGCGGCCGTGGTCGCGGGCGCGGCGGCCGCGGGCGCGGGCGAGGCGCGGGGGGGCGCGGGGGCTCGTCCTCGCCGTCGTCGGAGCTGCTGCTCTCGCCGGGGACGGCCTCTGCGCAGAGCCTCTACGCCAGCCAGCAGCAGCAGCAGCAGCAGCACGCGCAACAACAGCTGCAGCTGCAGCAGCAGGCGGGCAAGCCCGGGCGCAAGCCGGCCCCCGTGGCGGCGCCGGCGCCGGCCCCGCTGCCGGGGCTGATCGCGCAGCAGCAGGCGCAGGCGCAGCAGCAGGCGCAGCTGCAGATGCAGCAGCAGATGGCGCAGGTGCAGCTGCAGCTGCAGATGGCCCAGCAGGCGGCTGCTGCGGCCGCGGCGGCGCCCTACAGCGCCGAGCACATCGCGAGCCTCGAGCAGCAGCTGGCCATGTGGCGCGGCGGCTCGCAGGGGGCGCAGCAGCAGCAGCAGGCGCAGGCGCAGATGCAGCAGCAGCAGGGGATGGCTGGCGGCATGCAGGCGGCGCAGGCCCAGGCGCAGCGCCTGGCCCAGCAGCAGCAGCAGCAGATGCAGCAGATGCAGGGCATGCAGGGCCTGCAGAGCCCGTTCGCGGGGTCGCGCCCGTTCTGAGTCGGGGAGACACAGCACCGCAGGCGCCCCAGCCGCTCGCCCGCCCCCGTGTCTCCCGCGTGCCAAAACCCCCCCACCACCCCCAGACACTCGCATCCAAGTCTTTTTAAGTTCCCTGTCCCCCCGGGCACACCCGCCCTGCGCCGTTCTGCTCTCGCGGTGCCGAGCCAGACCTCCGTTTTGGGCCACTTTTCCGTGTTTGCTCCCT
>CACRSC010000139.1:25991-43442 GCA_902651635.1 Mastigamoeba balamuthi
GTCCCAAACGTTCCCAGACGGCGAAATGCCTGGGAGCGTGGGAGAGGGCGTGGGGGAGGGTCGTGGCGGGGGTGGGGCTGACGCTGCTGGGGGTGTGCGACGGGGCGCCGCCGGTGGCCGCTGCGGAGGAGCGCGCGTTTGAGCTGCTGGGGTTCGACGTGCTGCTCGACGCCCGCGGGGGCCCCACGTCCTCGAGGTCAACTTCTCGCCCTCGCTGGGCGTCGACTGCGCCCTCGACGCCGCCGTCAAGGGCGGCCTCGTGCGGGGCCTCCTCGACACGCTCGCCCTGGGCTGCGGCGGGGCCGTGGAGGGCCGCGGGGGCTGGGAGGCCCTCTACCCCGACGCAGGGGCCCCGCCCCTCGAGGAGCCCCGCGAGGCTGCCGCCCGCCTGGCTGCCCTCCTGCTGCACTGACGGGCGGCGCACGAGGTGCAGGGGTGCAGGTGCAGGGGGTGCACCAAAGGAGCAAAGAGCCCGGGTGCACGTGCGAGACCGCAGGGGGCGAGGAAGGCAGCGAAGCGGTGCCGATGCATCGGCGGCGGTTCCATAAATAACGGCACCGGCAAAACAGTAATGCAGCAACGAATACTGTGCAATACACGCGTGTGCCCCTGCCACCACCAGCACTCCCCACTGCTGCCAGCCGCAGGGCACAGCGCACAGCACAGCAAGCCCTGCTGCCCTGTCCCTGCGCTGTGTGTGTGGGAGGGGGCAGGGGCAGGGGCAGGAGGGGCAGTGGGCTGGCAGGGAGTGCACGTGGGGCTGTGGAAAAGCAGAGGCAGATATTCCAACCGAGAGCGAGAAGTGGCGGCCCCGTATCTTCTGCGTGCTTTTGCCCCACAAGCCAAGAAACTCCTTTCCCGTCACTCGGCCGCACCGGCGCCTCTCCCGCCTCGCCTCCCCCGCGTCCCCCCCGGTGCCCCCCACCGCTCCCCAGGCACGCCCCCCGCAAATCCCGCCTCTGCTGCGCCCCCCCTCCCAAAGTGCACAACGCACTCTGTGAGACAGAGAGGGCACAGAGAGCACAGAGAGAGAGGGCCCCTCCACGCCACATCGCACCACGTCGCTTCGCATCACGCCACGCCACATCAGAGGCCACGCCGCGTCACATCGCTGACGGGGGGGTGCGCGCAGACAGAAGCAGCAGCAGAGCAGCGAGCAGCGAGGATGCTGAGGCTCAAGGAGATACAGAAGAAGCAGGCCGAGGAGAAGAAGCTCGCCGCCTCGTCGCCCCCGCCCGCCTCGTCCAGCCCCAAGGCCGGGCCCTCGTGCGCCGCCCAGACCGCAGGCCCCGCCAAGAAGGGCCCCCAGCAGAGCATCGCCGAGATGCGCGCCCAGAAAGGCACGACGACGCGGGAGAGGGGATGTGTGTGTGCGATCGCACAATTGAGGTCTATTTTCGAGATGGGGGGAGAGGGATGTGAGAGGAGGTAATTATAGGATCTGAATCTGACGGGGTGCGCACCCCCAGACATCTCGGAGATGGACAAGTGCCCCGGGACGACGGTCAGCTTCCCCGACCCCGACAACCTCATGAAGATGTGCGTGCGCGTGCGCCCGGGCGAGGGCTTCTACGCCGGCGCAGAGTTCTCGTTCGCCGTCAGCATCCCCCCCTCGTACCCCTTCGACCCCCCCAAGGTCCACTGCGACACCCTCGTACGTCGCATCCCCTGCCCCACCTGCTGCACCTGCTGCACCTCCCTGCACCTGCCGCTTCGCTTCCCTTTTCTCCCCCGCGTTTCGCGATTTTCTCGAATCTCCTATTTCGGCCCCAGAGAGTTGATATTTGTGATATTTTCTTCTCTCTCGCTCTCTGGTCTGACGTGGGCGGTGACGCAGGTGTACCACCCCAACATCGACTGGGACGGGCACGTGTGCCTGAACATCCTGCGGCAGGACTGGATGCCCGTGCTGAGCGTGGGCTCTGTGATCTTTGGGCTGCTCTCGCTCTTCCTCGAGCCCAACGCGGACGACCCCCTCAACAAGGGTGAGCTCCCCCACCCCCCTCTCTCACACACACGCCTGCGCGCACGCGTCTCACACCGCGGGGGCGGCCGCGCGGCGCAGAGGCGGCGGAGGTGATGACAGCGAGGCCCAAGGAGTTTGAGAGGACGGTGCGGGCCACGCTGCGGGGCGGCCAGTACTTTGGGCGGCGCTTCCCCAAGCTAATAGCCTAGGCGCCGCCCGCTGCGCTCTGTGCGTGTGTGTGCGTGCTGTGCTGCGGTGCTGTGCTGTGCTGTGTGGTGCGCTCTGCGTGTGCGTTGTGTGGGCCACGGGGTCGCGTGCCCTCGGCGCCGTGCGAGGCGTGGTGTGAGCAGGAGGGGCGCCAGCCACGGCGGGTGCTGGCGTCGCCAGCCCCCGGCCACACACACGGCACGCACAGAGCACGCGCGCACGCGAGCGCAGAGCAAAGCACCAACAAGGACACAGCGCAGGCCGGCACAGCCAGCTTGGCATCCAACACACCCACGCAGACGCACGCCAGCCCCTCGGCAGAGGCGGCGGCAGCAGCGACAGCAGCGCAGCAGCACAGCACAGCAGGAGCACCGCACAGAGCACACGCACACACAGACGCACGCCAATAGCCCACTTTGCCACTTTGCTTTTTTTGACTTGCCGAGAGCCCTGGGCCTCTGTGCTGCTCTGCTGCTCTGCTGCTCCGCTGCTCGTGCGCCTTGGTGCTTGGCTGCCGAGGGTGAGAGATGATGCTGTGCAGAGCCCTCTCGTGCCGTCGACGCAGCGGGGCCACGCCCTACCTGTTGGTGATGGTGTAGGAGCGGAGGTCGCTCTGGAGGGCCGCGGGCCCCGAGCGGCCGCCGGCCATGAGGACGGCGTCGGAGCGGGGCGAGCAGGCGGTGGCGGTGCCCGTGCGGGCGAGGTCAGTGGCGGCGCCACCGCTGAGGCAGCGCCAGGCGGTGCCGGCCCTGTCGAGCCCCCAGACGTCGCTGAAGAAGACGCCCGAGGCCCTGCGGACGCCGTGGCTCACCACGACGGTGCCGTCCCCGCACACGGCGCTCGCGTGCAGCGCCCGCGCGTTGGGCCCCGCCGGCCCCTGGGCCCAGCGCCCGCGCCCCGCGTCGTAGAGCCACGTGTCGGCGAGGGCCGCCCCCGCGCCGTCCTCGCCGCCGAAGACGACGAGGTGCGTGCCGTTGCTGGCGGCGCTGTGGTTGGCGCGCCTGGGGGGCCACGGGGCCGCTGCGTCCGCGGGCCGCTGCAGCCGCGACCAGGCCCGCGTGGCCGTGCTGAACCGCCAGAGGTCGTCGGTGGGCGCGCCGCCCCGGGCGCCGCCGAAGAGGAGCAGGTCGCTGTTGCCGACGAGGGCCGCGGCGCTGCCGGCGAGGGCGGGGCCCCCGGCCGCGGGGTCCGAGAGCAGCGCCCACGTGCGCGAGCGGGCGAGGTCGTAGCGCCAGACCTCTGCGGGCCCGCAGCTGCCGCCGACGACGAGGAGGGAGCCGTCGGGCTCGACGGCAGCGCTGTGGCCCCAGCGGGGGGCGGGGCCTGGGCGTCCGAGGGCGCAGGGGTCGGGGAGGGCGGCCCAGAGGGGGGCGGGGGCGGCCTCGCGCCAGTCGGGCTGGAGGAGCAGCCAGGCAGGGGAGCCCGGGGCGCGGGGGCCGAGGGGGTGCAGCCAGAGGTCGGAGCGGGGCCAGGCCGAGGGGCCGGGGCTCTGGCCGCCGAAGAGGAGGTAGCCGGCGGGCGTGAGGGTGAGCGTGTGCAGCCAGCGGGGGGGCGGCAGGCACGTCCCCGCCCGCTGCGTCCGGTTCTGCTGCCCGCCCCCCTCGGGCTCCGCGTAGCTCTCGCACACCGTCACCCACGCCTCCCCCGCCGCCTTCCCCACCAGCACTGCCACCGCTGTCGCCCACAGCACTGCCAGCGCCAGTTGCTGCTGCTGCCGCTGCCGCTGCCGCCCCATCTGCGCTGCTGCGCTGCTGTGCTGCTGCGGTGCTTTCGCGCTTGTCTCTCTGTTGTCCGGAAATATCTCTCTGGCGCCCACACCCCCGCAATTCCAACTCGGCCGCCCCGTGGCGCCCGCGTCCCACTCCCCGCGGGGATGCTGGTACTATTGCCGTGCCTCTGAACCGAGAAACGGAACACAGGTGCAGCGCCGGTGCACAGCGTCGGTATCTCCGTGATAGCCGCTTTTTTTTTTCTGCGGAGGTGCCCCGACGCCGCAGAGTGCCCTCGTGTGAGCCACGGGGCGGGTCGGTGCACCGTCCACGGGCGGAGGGCGATGTGCCGGTGGGTCCGTTTTTCTGTGCAATTTTCACTGGGTTGGCGGAAAGGCAGAGTCGGTTGCTGCATTCAAAAAGGGCAGCCCAGAACGGGCCATCGACACAAACAGAAGCAGCGCCCACAGCGCTGAGATCCCCCGCCTCCGCATGGCCACCTCAGGCGCTCTGCCCGCGCTGCTGCTGCTGCTGCTGCTGGGCTGTGCCGGCGTGCGTGGCCTGTGGCCTGCCAACTGGAGCGCCTACGACGAGCTGCTCTACGTGCCGGGCACCACGGGCCTCCAGCTCCTCTGCGAGCTGGACGGCGACGGCTGCCTCGGCCTCGGCACCGCCCTGGGCTCCGTGGGCGACATCAACGCCGACGGGCGCCCCGACATGGTCCTCAGCGCCCCCGCCTACCAGTCCCGCCTCTGGAAGGGCCGCTCCTACGTCCTCTTCGGCCAGCCCCCCTCGCACGCCTGGCCCGCGAGGCTCTCGCTCGCCGACGTCGCTGCCGACCCGCTCCTGGGCTTCGCCGTCAACGCCAGTGCCAACGCGTGGGCCGCGGGCGACGTCAACGGCGACGGCACCGACGACCTCTGCGTCGCCGTCAGCACGGACCTGCACCTCTACATCTGGGGCCACGCGGGCGCCTGGGACACCGTCGACCCCACGGCCGCGGTGCAGGCGGGCAAGGGCGCCGTGGTGCCCAGCGGCTGGACGACGGGCGACTTTGACGGGGACCGCAAGGCCGACTGGCTGTGGACGGGCCACGCGGTCTACGACAAGCAGCGGTCGCTGTACCTCCGCCTCCTCCTCTTCGGCTCGCATGCGCCCTGGGCCTCGCTCCCGGCAGACGACACCGCGGCGCTGGCCCTCTGCGACGGCGTGCGCGGCACGGGCATCGTCGACGGCGTGCACTCGGACGTCGTGGGCTTCGGGTTCGCCGCGGTGCTCGTCGGCGACGTCGACGGCGACCAGATCGACGACATCGCGCTCGCCAACACCGAAGCCGCCCTCGACGGCGGCAGGGGCCTCGTGGCGCTCCTCCTGGGGCGCCACACCAGCGCGTGGGGCAACCGCACGGTCGTCGGGGCGGCGAGCACGCACATGGTGCGGGGCCAGTACCCCAACGACCAGTGCACCAGCGCGGCGGCCGTGGGCGACGTCAACGGCGACAACGCCACCGACGTCGTCGTCAGCTGCAGCGCCGCGGCCGTCGCCTACTCGTACCTGCTGCTGGGCGGCCGCGGCGCCTGGACGGCGGGGGCCAACACGTCGCTGGCGGCCATCGAGAGCGGGGGGTCGCCCCTGGGCGTCGCCATCGCCCTTAAGGGCGCTGTCGCCGCGCTCGGCGACATCAACGCCGACGGCTACGGCGACTTCGCCGTGGGCACGACGGTCGTCTTCGGGCGCCCCGACTGGGCGCAGTCGCCGCAGGTGTCCGCCGACGGCACGCATGCGATGGCCGTCGTAAACTACGGCGGGCAGATCAGCGCTGCGGGCGACCTCAACGGCGACGGCGCCGACGACTTTGTGCTGCAGAGCAACCGGATCGTTGGCCTGGGGCGGCTGCCCGGCAGCAACTTGCCGCCCTACAGCACCGTCAGCAGCTTCGGCAACATGGAGGCCTGGACCAACTCGCTCACCACGTGGTCCCTGCCCTTAGTCCGCGGCGTCGTCCGCGACCCCGAGGGCCAGAGCCTCACCGTCGCCATCGAGCTGGCCGACGGGCGGCCCCTCCCCGCGTTCATGAGGCACTCAGTGGCCACCGGGGAGCTCTCCGTCTACGCCGCGCAGTCGGACCAGTGCGGCCTCTGGAACCTCTCGGCCTACGCGGTGGACCCCCAGGGCCTCCGGTCGCGGCCCATCGCCGGGACGGTGCTCGTGCACTGCACGCTGTGCGCGTCGTTCGCCTCCAACGCCACGACGTGCGCCTCGACGAGGTGCCGCTGGTGCGCCGTCGGCTCCAAGTGCGTCGACGCCGGCGAGCAGTGCCAGGGCTGCGGCCAGTACGACCAGTACTGCACGCAGGCGCCCGCTGTCTGCACGTCGTGCAGGAACAGCAGCACGGGCAGCCTCTACTGCGGCCAGGACTGCCCGGCGGCCCAGTGCGCCGACGCGGCCACCGCGCAGAGCTGCAACTCGGCGCGGTGCTCGTGGTGCGCGTGGGGCGTCTGCAGCGCCTCGTGCGCGCTCGACTGCCACGCGGTGGCCCTCGACCAGTGCTCCACGTACGGCTGCCAGCTGTGCTACTCGGTCGCGGGCGACAGCTGCATCAACAGCACCGAGTACTGCGCGGCCCTCAACTGCGTCCTGCACAACACGTCGGACACGTGCCCGTCGCCCTGCCGCTGGGGCTGCGGCGCCTGCATGCTCCCCGGCTCAACCAACTGCCAGGAGGAGGCGCCCAGCAACCTGGGCATCATCGTGGGCTGCAGCGCAGGCGGGGGCCTCCTGGTCATCGCCACCGGCACCGGCGTCCTCGTGTTCGTCGCCTGCAGGATGACCAAGAACACCTCGGCCAAGAGAGACCAGAGGCGCAGGGACGTCGACCTTGACACCACTGCGGCGCTCGACGAGTCGGCGCTCGCCCGCAGCACAATGCTAAGCGCCGTCGTCGCTGCGAGCTCTGTCTCTCCGGCGAGCGGAGCTGCCGTGGAGGAGGTGCCCGAGGTGCACGAGGAGCCGGTGCACAGGGAGCTGTGCCTGCACGAGCAACCAGAGTGCAGGTTCACGGAGCTGGGGGGTAAGGAGCTGAAGGAGTTCCAGCGGGGGCTGCCGGCGCACTTCCAGATGGCGCACGAGGAGTACAACGGGAAGCGGATCAAGGCGGGGCTGGCGCCGCTGATGTTCGCGGCGACGCGGGTGTGGCGGGTGGAGAACGCGGTGCTGGAGCGGTGGTACGGGCTGCGGAAGGGGTACATGCGGGGCGGGCTGGGGCGGAGCGAGGAGGAGACGGAGGACCGGGCGGCGTTCCACGGGACGCGGCCCGAGGCGGTGGAGAGCATCTGCAGGGCGGGGCTGCTGCGGGTGGGGCACCCGCTCAACCCCAGCGGCAGCACCGACGAGGGCTTCTTCGGGAGCCCGCGCCAGGGCGTGTACGTCTCGCGCTACGTCGAGTACGCCCTCCAGTACAGCAACCCCGCCGTCGTCGGTCCCGGCGGCCAGACCGCCCCCGTCCCCGTCGCCGAGGGCTCCGTCGTCCGCATCCTCATGCTCAAGGTCCTCCCCGGCAGGTCCCTCCAGATCGCCCACCTCGCCCCGGGCATCGGCCCCACCCCCGGCTACGACAGCCACAGCAGCCCCTCCTTCCTCGAGTGGTTCCTCTTCGACGAGACCCAGGCCTGCCCCACACACGTCATCGAGGTCACCGCCCTCGTCAACGCCAGGACCTCTGCAAACGACGGCCTCTGAGCACTCGTAATCGCACTGGATCCAAGCACTCTTGCACTGAGAACTACTGCAGCCGCCTTTGACACCCACCGAGGCGAGTAGACTCGCATTTCTGCTGACTGGTCCGTGCCCGCTGCTGGCGTTTTCATCTCCCGCTGCCCTAATGTCGCGGGCTCGACGTAGAGCCCGAGCACGGCTTGAACACAACAGAGACGGAGACGGGTGCATGGGGCGGCCATAAGCGTGTTAAGAAGTGGGGTGCTGGCGCTGTGCGGGTCACGCGGTGGCCTCCTCCTGCTGCTGCTGCTGCGAGTCGGGGCCGGCGGTGCCAGCGGGGGCAGAGGAGCCGCCAAAGAGGCTGGAGAAGAGGCGCTCGGTGTCCCAGTCGGCGAGGCCCGGGGGGTCGACGGGGGCCATGAAGCCGACGAGCGGCGCCTGCACCTCGAAGCTGAGCGTGCGCCCCTTGCTGGCGCCCCGCGCGTGCTGCTTGCGCTGCTTGCGCCTGACGGCCGAGAGCTCCGCCCCGATGCCGTCGCCGGCCTGCCCCTGCTGCTTGCCCGCGCTCTCCACGAGCTCCCTCAGCAGGTCCCCGTAGAAGTCCGTGTCGTCAAACACGTCCTCCTCCTGCGCCTGCGCCTGCTCCTTCTCCTCGCTGCCGCTGCCGCTGCCGCTGTCGCTGCGCCAGCAGAGGCGCTGGCCCTCTGTCCGGCGGACGCGAGTCCTGCCCACGAGGCGGTCCATGTCCGCGGCGAGGAGGCGCTCGGCCTGGGCCAGGGGGCTCGTGTCGAGGGCCTTGAACCTGTGGGCCGCGCTGGCGCCCACCTGCGTGCGCTCGTGCCAGCGCTCGACGACGCTCCTGGCGTAGGGCGCGTAGCGGGCGCTGCGGGCGTCGGGGCCCTCGTCCCTGCGGTACTTGCCCCCGGCCTCTGCGACGACCTGCTCGCAGCGGTCCCACACGAGGGCGCCCAGCTCGTGCAGGTCGTCCGCGAGGGCCTGGGCGGCCTCGGCGGCGCCCGCGAGGCCAGCGGCGAGGGCGTCGCGGGTGTCCTGGGGGACGGCGAGCGCGGGGTCGCTGGCGAGGGCGCTGGCGACGCCTGCGGGGGGCATGCGGTTGGCGAGGGCGAGGAGGGGCTGCATGCGGATGCGGAGGTCGAGCATGGCGTCCCAGAGGACGACCTGGTGCTTGGTCTGGGCGGCCTTCTGCAGCTCCTCCTGCGCCGAGGGCAGCGCCACGAGGGCCACGCCCTGCCCCTCGGCCTCCTCCTCCTTCTCCTCCTGGCGCAGCTGCCGCTCGAGGGCGTCTGCCTGCGCCGTCGCCTGCGTGATCTGTGTGTGCGTGTGTGTGTGCGAGTGGTCCGTGTGAGCAGAGCACGGCAGAGGGAGAGAGCAGCAGGGGCAGGGGCAGAGGGAGCGGACGGACCACTTCCTCGTCGCTCTGGGGGGCCTCGTCCTCCTCCTCGTTGTTCTCCTCGACGACGCCCTCGAGCAGCATCCGCGACAGCTCCTCGTCCTCCTCGTCGCCGTCGTCGTCGCCCTCGCCCTCGCTCTCGTCGTCGCCCTCGCCGTCGCTCTCGTCGTTGTCGAGGGAGGAGTGGCCGAGGACGCTGGCGCGCGAGGCCACCTCTGTGCCGCCCAGGCGGGGGTCCAGCAGCGGCGCCTCTGCCGCAGTGCGCAGCGCGCTCCTGCCCTGCTGCGCTCCCCGGGGCTCCTCCTCGCTGCCCCGCGTGTGTGCCCCCCTGCCGTCAGTGCGTGCAGTGCGTGCCAGGTGGTGGTGGCTGGTGCTTGGTGCTGGGTGGCCTGCGCACTAGTCGAGGTCGACGTCGCTGTCGATGCGGGCCGCCGTCATGTCCGCGTCCTCCTCCTCGCCGCTCTGCTCGCGCCCCGGGGCCCCCACCCCCAGCAGCGCGTTGATCTCCTCCGACAGCGTCGTCGCCCCTGCTCCGCCCTTCTTCCCCCGTCGCGCCGCCATTCCTCCCTCTGTGCTCTGACGCTCTCCTGACGGACCTGCCGCTGGTGGATGTGCCCTCCTGATGCTGGAGATTCACATATCTCTTTCTGGCGTCATCACCCCAATATCCACCTGATATGCCAGATCTCCCCCGGGGGTCCTCCTCGTCTCGCTGGGGCTGCTCGGCCCAACGCGCTTGAACGCGACAACCGCGAGTGGGGGCACTGCCCTGCGTGCCGGGTGACAGAGGACGGAGAAGAATCACAAGTATCTGGAGAGTGAAATCAGGATTTGCGGCACAGAATCAGAGAGGGCTCTCTCACTGGCGGCGCCGCAGCCCAGCAGAGCAGAGCAGAGGCACAGCGCCACAGCACACCCAGCGAGCAGCGCCATGGCCGCCAGGGGCCCCGCCGCCTGGTCCGCCAGCGCCGGCGGCAGCGGCAGCGGCAGCGACAGCGACGAGGGCGGCAGCGCAGCGCTCCCCCTCTACCCCCTGGGCCCCGCGGCCACCGCGGCCACCATGCGCACCGCCCCCTCGCCCTCGGCCCCCAGGCCCCCCCGCTGCACTCCGCCGCCCCCGCCCCTGCGGCGCAACGCTGCCCTCCACCCGCAGCAGCAGCAGCAGCAGCAGCAGTGCCACGCCAGCGGCAGCAGCGGCAGCCTCAGCGGACTCGCCGCCCCACTGCCAGCGCCAGCGCCCTGCCAGAGCGACAGGATGGCCGCTGCCATGGCCGCCCTCCGCTCCTCCCACACGGCAGCAGCGGCAGCAGCAGCGGCAGCGGCAGAGCCCCCGGCCCTCAAGCGCCGCAGGAGCGCGGGCTGCTCGCCCCCCAGCGCCTCTGGGGCCCCCGACGACGACGACGACCATGGCGCCGCAGAGGGCCTCTGCACGCCCCCCGCTGCCCCTGCGCCCGAGCCCCCGCTGCCCGCAGCCACCATCCCGGGGCCCGCGGGCGCCCTGCCCCGCAGGCCCCTCGTGGCGCCCTCGCAGATGCCCGCGCACCGCAGGGCCACGCCCCTCCTCTCGTCGCCCCTGCGCAGGCAGCAGCAGCGCCAGCACGCCGTCCTCATCCACTCCAAGCTCCCCAAGCCCTGCCCCCGCCCCGTCTCCCCCGCTGCTGCCGCCCCTGTCGCTGCCGCCGCCCCTCTGCCGCCCGCCCCGCTGCCGCTGCCGCTGCAGCTGCAGCCGCAGCCCCTGTCTGCCTCCCAGGCCGTGCAGCTGCCGCTCGCGGGCGCTGCCCTGCTGCCGCGCGACGAGGGCGGGGCGCTGGACGCGGGCGGCGACGCCGAGTTCAGGCGGGGGCCGTGGGCGTGCATGCTGCGGGAGCTGGGGGTGCGGCCCCTGGGGGAGCAGCGGCTGGGGAGCTGCGTGGCGTACGTGCTGGCGTGCGGCTTCCGGAGCAAGGTGGAGCGCCTCGTGGCGGTGGCGGGGTCGCTCTCGTTCCTCGACGCGTCGGTGCGCGTCGTGCTGCGCGACCCCAGCGGCAGCATGCAGGGCATGGTCCAGCGCAAGGTCCTCGACGCGCACCCCGACCTCACCGCCGGCGCCGTCGTCGTGCTCCGCAAGGCCAGCGTCTACACGCCCGCCCCCGACACGCACATCCTCAACATCGTCGACGAGAACATCGAGCGCGTCTTCCCCGCCTCCCTCATCAGCCCCGACTCGGACGACCACGTGCCGTGCCCCCTCCCCGCTCGCTGCCCTCGCTGCCCCCGCTGCCCTCGTGACACGGCCGCCCGCCGCTCTCCGCAGACACTCGACTCGCTGGCGACCCTCGACGAGCTCTACGACGAAATGCCGCAGGAGCCGCCCCCAGCGCCCGTCTCGCCCAGAGCAGCGGCGGCGGCCCCTGCAGCGCCGACGCCCGGCAAGACACCGCGCGGGGGCCACGCTCACCAGCGGACGCCGCGCACGCCAGCAGCGGCCTCGTCGCAGAACACGGAGCGGCGGCGGCACACCGGCTGCGCTGCGCAGGCCGGAGCCGCCGAGGACCCCTCTTGCTGCCGCAGCCCCTGCACGAGCGAGGGTGCCGCCCCCGCCTGCATCCCCTGCGGTGGGCTCGCAAGCCATGGGCGGAGCGCGCGCGCCGTTTGCTGCTATGAGGGCCTCACAGACCACTGCTGCTGCTGCATCGGAGCCCTCGCAGCCGCCGCCGCTTGCTGCCGCTGTTGCTGTTGCTGGCGCACCTCGTGGGGTAGCACAGGCCTCTCCACCGCCGCCGCCCGCTGCTGTTGCTGGGGCTCCCTTTGGGGCTGTACCGCCGTCACCTGTGTCTGTCAGATACCCGCCGCCACCGCCACCGCCTGCACATAGGCTGCCGCTGCCCTCTGCTGCATCGCCTCCGCCGCCCTGCGTGGCTGCTGTGCCACATGTGGGGTCTCCTGCCCCCACGGTCCGGTATCCGCCGCCGCCGCCGCCGCCACCACCCGTGCACGGAAGCTCGCAGGCGCAGCAATCCGTGCCAGTACAGCAGCGGCATGGGAAGTCTCAGCAGCCGCGCAGCCCCCAAAGAAATCCGGCTCCTCGGACCGTTGCACCGCAGCCAGTCGCGGCAACAGTTTCAGCACAACCGACCCAGCAGCAGCAGAGGCCCGCGCACGCGGTGCAGATGTCACCCTACACTGCACGCGTCTCCAAGGCCATCGGACAGGCAGCGCGGCCCTCCGTGATGCACGCTGCTGCTGCCGCCGCCGGCGCCGCAGGTCCTCTGGGCGGCCCAGCGGCTGCTGGCGCTGGCGGCGGGGCGCTGCAGGGGTTCAACGAGACAGCGCACAAGGCGGTGCTGCCCCCAAACTACGTGCCCTCTAGCAGCGAGTACGACGACGACAACGACGCGTTCCTCGCGGAGTACCTCGCGGGGGGCCACGTGCCTTGAGAGAAGCACCTTCTTGCCACCACCGTATATTAATCAAAGTCAGTTGATAGCTGCGCCCCTTCGTAGCACACCACGCCAAAGGCGCTGCATACCACCGTACGATCATATGGAGAAGCCGCCGGTGGTGCCCGAGGTCCACACGCTGGACGAGCACGGGGAGGAGAGGTACCCGCACGTGGGGTCTGCGCAGCACCCGCTGGACCGCGCGCAGCGCATGACGGTGCACCAGCTCAAGGAGCGCCTGCGCAGCCGCGGCGTCGACACGGCCGCCGTCGTCGACAAGGACGAGCTGGTGCAGCTGGTCAACACGCACTGCCCCGTCGTCGAGTGACCCAGCACCTCGCCCAAGGAGTGAGAGGCGCCTGCGAGTGGCCCCAGACCCTCTCGGCACAGAGACCAAGGCGCAGAGCCCTCAGCTGTGTTTCTGTGCAGCGCTGCAGAGGAGCCTCCTGAGCCCGCGGGGGGGTTGCGGACGAAGGGGTGGCCACGCAGCGTGGCCCTCGCTCGGTTTCAATTTGTGCCTTTGTTTTTGTGCAAAAGAGACATGGGAGGAAGGGGTTGGGAAGAGGGGGTGGGAAGAGGGAGGGCCAGGGGGTTCAGGAGCCTCTTGCGTCGAGGGGCCTCGAGTCGACGTTGATGATGAGGAGGTAGCGGGGCCCGCCGTCGACCTGGAGGGCTGCGATCTGGGTGATGGGGGCCTGGCGGAGGGCCGTGAGGCGGAAGGCGACCGAGACGGGGGCCCTCTTCTTGACGACGCCCTCGTGCGGGGCGGCCGTGATGTTGGCGGCCCCGGCGCAGTCGAGGGCGTAGACGACGCGGAACTTGGCCTTGCTGCAGTCCTTGCCGGCGCTCTCGACGCGGACCTCGTCGGCGACCATCTGGGCGAGGGGGCAGAGCGTCCCGGGCCCGTAGCCAAAGTCGACGTAGTGCTTGCTCAGCCGCACAAAGGGCCGCTTGCGCCCCGTGGCCGCCGCCCGCAGCTGCGTGTAGACGTGGTCGAGGGCCCGCTCCACGTTGAGCACGGGCCGCGTGGTCAGCAGCTCCGCCAGGGCGGCCCAGGCGCTGCTGCCCAGCTCCTCCCCCCTGCACGCCCGCTCCACGAGCCCCAGCTCCGCCCCCACCAGCCCCGTCTCGGTCGCGTACGCGCCCCCCAGCTCCCCCGAGCACGCCAGCACGCTCCCCGCCCCCGCCATCGCCAGCAGCCCCACCGCCCCGGGCGGCCCCCCCGCCGCTGCCGCTGCCGCTGCCGCCGTGTTGCCCCCGCTGCCTCCGCTGCCTCCGCTGCCTGCGCCTGCGCCTGCGCTGCCTCCGCTGAGGCCCGGGGCGCTCGCGGCGGGCGGGGGCTGGCCAGCGGCGGGGCTGGGGGACGGGGGCTGGGGGGAGGGGCCCGAGGAGGAGGCGGCGGGGGAGGGGGAGGGGCAGGGGGCGCCCATGAGGACGGGGGCCTTGGGGGGGTCGGGAACGAGTTGAGCAGCCGCTGCAGCATCTCTCTCTCTCTCTCTCTCTCTCTCTGCGTCCGCTGCGCCGCTCCTCTCTGCCTGCGCGGGTGGGGGCCTCAGCACGCGCTCTGTGCCGTGCTGTGTGCTGTGTGCTGTGTGCTGTGTGCTGCCGTTGGGGGCGGGGGGGGCGTGTGGGGGGCAGGAGGGGGGCGAGCACGCAACGAGCGGGTACCGGTATCGGGTGTGCTGGGCCCAATATCCAATATCCAGATATTTTACTGTGGTATCTTCCAACCCTCTCTCTGCATCCACCACACGCACACGAGCAGTAGGCGAGCGAGGGAGCGAGGGAGAGATGGAGCTGTTTGTGCGGGAGGTGGTGTGGTACGACGCGGCGCAGTACTGGGAGCTGAAGAGCGGGAGCGTGGTGTGCCGGACGCTGCGGAGCGCCTCGTCTCACAACGTGCGCCACGCGGGCCGCATGGTCGTCTGCGCCGGCGCAGAGGTCCGCGCCGACCTCGCCCGCGTCTCCCTCGGCGCCGACGTCTTCGTGGGCCGCGGCGCCCGCCTGAGCCCCGGGGCTCGCTGGAGCGCCCGGGCACGAGCGTCCCCCTCGCCCTCGGCGCCCACGTCCTCGTCGGCGAGGGGGCCCTCGTCGAGGCCGCCGCCGTCGGCTCCTACGTCCGCATAGGCGACGGCGCCGTCCTCGGTCGCGGCGTCGTCGTCGGCGACTGCTGCGACATCGCCCCCGGCGCCGTCGTCGCCCCGGGCACCGTCGTCCCCTCCCTCACCCGCGTCGCCGGCGACCCCGCGGCCCCCGTCGCCGAGCTGCCCCCCTGCTGGCGCGACATGATGCTCGACGCCCTCGCCGCCCGCTTCGCCGCCTTCCGCAGGAAGGACAGCCCCCCGCCCACCCCCTCCCCCTCGCTCCAGCGCCAGCCCCTGCAGCCCCTGCCCCGCGCCCCCTCGGCCCCTTCCTCGGCCCCGTCCTCGGCAGCTGCCTCGCCCTCGCCCTCGCCCCGCATCGCCCTCGCGTCGCCGCCGCTCCCTGCCCCGGCCCCTGGCTCTGCCGCGGCCGCGGCCGAGGGAGCAGGGGGCAGCCGCCTCGCGAGCCCTCCTGCCCCCCCTTCCTGACAGTCGGGCCATGCACCACGCTGCTGCTCCGCCATGTCGCTCCCTGCTTGCTGCTCTCTGGTCTGGCGTGCGGGCGTATATACGCAAAGCGGGCACTCCGCTCGCCGCATGCGTCTGCGTGTTGTCGGCGCTGTGCGACACTCAGACAGACATGGTGGGCCCTTGTAGATAACCCAGACCTCACCAAGCCATCAAGACACCTCTGCCTTTCACAGCAGCGATTGAACAACGACCAATCTACCCTGCACGGTTTCATTTTGCGTAGCTGCATCTGTGGCCACCTCACCTCGCAGAGGTCCTCTCTCACAAACTCATACAATGTGATGTCTGCATAAACCAATGCCACGCTTGGAGGCAGCCCAAAGGGCCATACACTTATAAAGTCCACCATACCAAGATTTGTATGTAAATGTACATTAGCGCAGGTCCCACGGTGCCGTCATCCAGAGCCACTACAGGCTGCTAGTTTCTGCCCAACTGATCGCATTAATCGCCCACGTCATCGGAAATCACACCTCACCGCACCGCAACCCCGACCATTGCGGGCAAAATTGCACACCACCGCCCGCACTCCTGCAGCCCCCAGTTTGCCACCCTGTGCTCTGCTGCAGGGGCTGTCGTGGATGGCAAAAGGGGGCGGACGAGGGAGACACAGCGCGGCGCATTCCCCAATATTCCTCCTGACCGGAGCGGTTGCTGCAGTAAAGTGCACCGCACAGAAAGAAAGCGGGCAATTGCCAGCAGATACCCACACCACCCGACGAGTGACACAGAGAGCTCTGACAAGACGCCTCAGTCTTTAAAAAAAAGAGCCCACTGGAAAGAGACCACACAGCAAATGAACATGGGCTACACTCATAGTGCACCTCTGCTTGGGCTGTTCCTGCTGGCCCTCCGCTGCTCTTCTGCTACAGCCCCGCCAGCGGCCGTTGTCGTCGACGGCGGCCAGCACATCACTTTCCGCTTGAAGACCTTCGGCGCAGCGGAGCCCGACAAGACGGCGCTGCAGGTGGCCCACGCCAACACCTCTGCGACTCTCCTCAACTGTGCTGTGCGCTCCACCGCGTCGTCGACAGACCTCAGTGCCAGGTGCCCTCCTCCCGCTGCACGAGCTCTCACAAGTATTTCCTGACGACGGCTCCTCCCCGTCGCAGCGCTGCGGAGGGTCTCTGCGCTGCCGTCCGCGTCGTCGACGGTGCCAGGCTCATCCAGCTGGTGCGGAACAATACCATCGTGACCACAGGCGCGGGCGCTGCCGGGCTGTTCGCCACGGGCCGCGACTCGCGTCTGTGGATAGCGGGCAACATAACTACTACTGGCCCGCACTCGCCCTGCATCGCGATGACCGACTTGTCTGGGGGAAACCTGTCGAGAGTCCGGGGGGCTATGCAGACCAGCGGGGCCCACTCGCCCATCGTCCACGTGGCGCAGGGCTCGCTGCTCGTACTGGAGCCTGACCAGTTGCTCAGGGGAGTCGCGAGCGAGGCCTCAGGGCCCGCATCGCAGGTCGCTGTCGTCGACGGCGCGTCGCTGTGGATCCTGGGCGGCACGCACGTGGCGGTTGTCTCCAATGTCGCCGTCGTGCGCCCTGGCTCTGACGTGCTGCTCAAGGACTCAGTGCTGCGGGCAGGAGAGGAGGTCGTGCTGGTAGACGGCACAGCAGGGCGCGGGCGCGGGGGCAACACGACGGTGGGCATCCACGGCTGCGCACTGCAGACGGGAGGCTCCAGTGTCGTACGCGTGGTCGCTGCAATGGTGTCTATCACGATGTCCTTCTTCCAAGCGTACGGGAACGGGGCGCTGCTGGTGGCCCAGAACAGCTCGGTGGTCGCTCTCGAGGTGGAGCAGGGCAGTCAGTCGCCAGCGTGCGGCGACGTCCTGGCCGACGAAACCAGTGCCGTGACCGTGCAGCTGCGCCACTACAGCGGCGTCATGCGTGGAGCTCGGATATGGGTGGCGCTAAGCAGCGACGGTTCCTCCTGGAACGTCACAGGGACATCGCGCATCCTGGGTCTCAGCGCCGAGAAGCCCTCTGCCCTGGAGTTTTCAGGCGCCGACAGTGCTGTCATATGTGGTGGCCCCGCGGTGCTGGAGGGAGGCTCCCTGGTTCTGCACAACGTGAACACAGTGCCAGAGGAGCCGCGCGTTCTCGTCCACAGCGACGTTGGAGTCAGGGGCATCTTCGGCACCGTGTCGTTCGATCCCTTGAGCTTCGCGGCGGCCAGCGTCGAGGTCGCCTACACTGCAAATGACGTTGTGCTGAGGGCTGCGACGACACCCCTTGTCCCCTCGTCGGTTTCGCCTCCGGCGTCGCTCTCGGCCTCGAGATCGGCTGCAACGGCGGCGGAGTCGTGTGCAGCTATCCCCCTGGTGGGCGCAGCAGCGACACTGCTGTTGGCCCTCCTCTCGCTCTGAGTGCACCGGAAACGCGTCAGAATCATAGAACTCTGGCCAG
>CACRSC010000141.1:0-10432 GCA_902651635.1 Mastigamoeba balamuthi
GATTCTCAGGCCCTTGTCCTTGATGTACATGCGTAGCTTGGGAGCAAACCTGCCGTTGATGTAGAACACCCACGAATCTGGATCATCCGGGTTCCCCTGGGAAACCCCTCCCACTTGACAAAGAAGAACGTCTGGCCCTTGACAACCTCGTGGTACAACACTCCCTGATGAAGAACTCGCTGAAACTCGTTGCCTCCACTCGAAGTTCATCAATTGACTTCCTCCCGGGGAAAATACACGTGAAGTCGATTGATATGAACCCTGATATCCTCTCCGCTCCGAAGGTCCCTCACGATGTAGATCAACCCGTTGTCCTCATCACCAGAAACGGTCCCTTCCACTCCACGTCCAGCTTGTTGCTCCTGGGGAACAGCACAAGGACATACTCTCCGACCTCGTACCCCTGCCTCCCCTTAGCCTTTTGCACGTCTTGAAGTTCCTCTTGAAGACCTCAGTCTGGATAGCCCTGACATCACTGATCACATTGCCTTGTCTGGCTTTCCACTGTCTTCCCTGTTCAGCTTCATCGCGGCCTGCAGCATGGACCAGGGCTTGAACCCGTGTACCTCGAATGGTGAGCATCCCAGCACTCTCGAGAATGCAGTGTTCAGGCAGAATGCAACTGGTGCCACCCACTGAGACCACCTGGGTGTAGTGCGCACGAATGCATGTAGCAACTGCTCCACATCATAGTTGACTCTCCACAGCCCCATGCCCTTCGGGGTCTCTCGACCTGTGCTGCACTGAAAGCTCGATCCTCCATCTGTAGTGATGAACTTGAACAGCGTCCCCATCCTGCAGATCCATTTGTTGAAGATTCCCTCTACAGCAGTCTCAGCTGACGTGTCCTTCGTTGGAATCAACACAACCCAGTGTGAAAAACGGTCCAGCATCACTAGAATGTACTTGAACCCCTCAGACTCTCCGAACTCTCCGATGAAGTCGACGAATATGCTCTCCAGAGGAGCCTCTGCCTGCAGTGAAACAAGCACTCCTGCAAGGGTAAGTAACCTTTTCTCTCAGCTTCTGGCATGTTGCACACTCGTTGTACCGCTTTCTGAGGTCCTGTTCCATCCCTGGCCACAAAACGACTGCCTTAACCTGTTCCACCGACCTTGCGACCCCACAGTGACCTGACCAGAGGTCCCCATGGGCAAGAGCCCATATCTGGTCGATGACCTCTTCGTTTGGCTGTTCCTTCACGCAGATCCTCGTGTCCACGATATCATGCGGTAAGTCCTTCACTGTTTCGACCAGCTCGACTGCCTCCTCCATAGCTATGATTCCCTGCTGTGAAGCCACGTCGATGACTCACACTTCCTCGATCTTGATTTCGACTGGGGGGTCGTTCCTTGTGTCACGAGCCCTGAACCTCGTCGGTAATCTGACAGGAAGTTTGTTTTCCCTGGTGCATACTCCACTGCATAGTCGATCTCCCCCAGCTGGATTGCCCGGACCCGTGCATTCGAACTCGTCTGCATGAACTTGAGGTTTAAATGGTCCGTGATGATCAGAATCAGTCCGCAGATGTATGGCCTCGCATGTGACGTTGTCCAGACCACTGCCAACGCCTCTCACTCTTTGCTACTCTGCCAGAGGCACAAATAAGTATTATGCAAACTAAGCACACTAATAGTGTTCTTATTCCTTGGAAGGGGGGCAGAACTCATATTAACTTGTTGAGGAGTAGCACAGCACTCCTTCTATATATATATTAAACAGATCAATAAACGATTAATTTGGTTCAAATCTGTTTAATTGAAATCACTTTTATCAGATTAGTTTAAGAGAGTCTTTTTTCCCCAATGGAATAAGACTCCCTCACGTGAATCAAAATGGTGCACAATGGGCACCACTGCATGGTATGGTGGTCTTGGCCCTTAGCATCAGCAACCTGGCTGCCCCTTGGCCTAGTGCTTGTGGTCCTCACCATGGCAGCATACCTCATGCCCTCAAGGTGCAACATGGTGCCATCAGAGGACGGAACCGTGCCACCAATCAGGACAGGTAACCCTTCCCACCCCCCACCCCCCACCCTCCCACATGCATGCTTATGAACACCCCAGGGCTGGGCACGTCCAAGGCCCCAGAGCCCTAGAACCCACATCAACCCCCAAAGACCCCACAGATGCAGAGAAGCCCAGCACCAGTGGGGCTGGACCCCGTAAATATCATGGCCCAGGCCCCAGGGGCAAAGGCAGCCCAGACCCCACTACAGCAGCAGCTGTAGAGAACTGCACATCAATGCACCAGTGCACCTTTACAACACCCGGGATGATTCCGAGAAATTTCCCCAGTCCACACCAGGAAATACTGAAGAATCCACACCATAAAAAGGCAGCAAAATTCATCAGTAGAATAACAGTACAGCACCAAGCAAAGCATGCCAGAGGTCCTGCCCCCAGCAGACATCCAGGGAACAGCTGCCACCCTCCCATTGCAGAAAAGACCAAGAGAGTCCCGTGACATCCAATACAGACCATATGCAAACGAATAGTGACCTTGAGAAAGACCAAGCCCCAACCACAGCACCTTCATCACTGGATAGCACTCTGGCCCTGAAGATGACGCTGACTGCAATAGATGCAGAGCTCCTCCCGACCCTGATACAAGTCTAAATGCTGGTAGTACAAGATGACCAAAGGTGGCAGAAGCTGGCAGAATGGACCTGCCTCGATGAGGCCGCCCTCATAGCCCACTTCCTGGGGTCTGTGGACCCAGAAGACATCGCCCTGTATGAGATAGAATGCTCCAAGCAGCCTGGCCCCAGGCAGGAGAAAGCTGGTCACGGGGCACCCAACATACCCAGACCACGAGAGACCAGACAGCCTACAGTGCCAAGCAGACCCCAACCCAGATGCCCTGTTTCCAGCCATCAGCCACCCCATGGCCAGCCAAAAGCATAGCCACGTGGGGCCCAGTGGCAATGCAGAGGCCTACCCAGGGACAACTGATCCCCTGATCTAGACCTGAACCCGAGAGTGATTGACACAGTGACAGAGGAGCCCCTGGCACAACCCAGAGGCCTAGAGGACACAGACTATACTCTGGCGGTTGTCAAATCAATTACACTTGTGACCGGCCCTGAACAGCACAAGGGAGACAAACGCCCTGATGACGCTAGTGAGGACTGAACTACTGGACCTATTCTGGGCTACATACAAAATCATCGTCATGGTAAACTCGGCCTTTGTCAAACAAATACACAGGTAAAAACAGCATCATGTTCACAGCCCTAAACTCAGCACTGTACCACAAATGCCAAGCCATTGAAGTGGAACAAAGGGCCACCAGCTACGCCCCAGAAACCACATTATGGGTACTCACAGAAGCAAAGATACCATTCATGGTGTACACCAGCATGCCAACAGACGCAAGCCATGACCCAGGGAGTACACAGACACCTGGACCCAGACGATCAAAGCCCATATCATTGGCCACGAACCCCTAGCCATTGGATGGGCCGTCACTCTTACGGACAGGCAGGTTGTGATCCCACTGATGTGCCAGATGAACAACGACCCTCGCGCCACCATCCACGTGGAGGCTGCGCACCAAAACAAGTTCTATGTGGGTGAGCTTTGGAAAGTCGAACTGAATGCACACACCCACCTCAAAGCCTCATCACACAGTGCCATAATTTGGGCATTCGAGAACTGACCATATAACCTAATCAGGACCACCACCAACACCAAGGGGGACACATACATCATGCACGTCTGGCCCCCAGTAATGGAAACCACATACGTTCACCTACCAGGCTACCCTGTGGCAACTGCAACCCCCTATGGCACAATACCTGTCATGCCTCCATTAGTCAAAGCTGATACATACCCTCCCTGCAGACACACACAAGACCAGCAAGAACCAGTACAAGAGGTGCAACATCCCAGCAGACTGACGGACCACTTCACATATGTCAAGTGGATGATACAGATGATCCACTCTGCAATGTGTGGTGAGGCTGTTGAGGCAATCGTGGAAGCCAGTTCAAAGAAGATGGAAGATGAACAGGCCCAGAAGAGCAGTAAGTCCAAAGGTGTATCAGGGCAGTAGGAAAAGAGCTTGGATATGAAATGCAAGACAGCAACAGATAGGTATATGTCTTTGCAGCCAAACGTATCATTTTACCAGTTTTAATGAAAAAACTAAGTATGAAAAAAAGTCGTTTTAAAACGACATTTTGAAATTGGAAAAACAGAGAATGTCGTTTTATAACGACATTACATTTGAACTAAATTGATCAGCAGAAAAATCAATGTTTTTCTTTACAATTTTGTTACAAAATTGCTATGTTTCCAGTGATTTGTATGTATGGTGAAAAGAACATCATTAAAACAGTACCATGATGAGTAATACCTGATGAATACATACCAGTGTGAGTGCTGAAAGTGTATGAGTGTGTACAGACCGAAAGAGTGTACCTCATTAGGAAGAAATACAGATGTGTAGTTCTGGTGAAACGTGTCTGGTACTGTGAAAATAAAGGGGTTCTGTTGTGTTGTCTGGTTGACAAAGAAAACGAGAGGTGAGAATCTGTAGTGTGTTGTGTTGATGTCCAGCGTGCAGGGACACTGTGCATCTCGCCAAGGCCGAGGCATACATCAAGCTGCACAAGCTGTTCATGATCAACGACGTTCTCAAGCAGCACATACTGCTCAACCGCCAGCTGGTCTACAAGGTGCTGCAGGACAACGGCATCGCTGTGCCCCCCTACGAGGTCTTTGTTAACATTCGTAGGGCAATTCCCAGCTCCACTGGCGGAATTGGGAGGTAGAGAGAGGGGCAATTCAATCTGGTATCTAGAACAAGAACAACTTCCTCCCTCTCCACCTCGGTGCTAAATTCGTACTACAATTGCTACTAGCACAAATATTCACTTCATGTG
Source organism: Mastigamoeba balamuthi (assembly GCA_902651635.1). Lineage (NCBI taxonomy): Eukaryota > Evosea > Mastigamoebida > Mastigamoebidae > Mastigamoeba > Mastigamoeba balamuthi. The sequence goes on from CACRSC010000141.1 coordinate 4,889, forward strand.
TGACATGAGCTACATGCACATGCAATGCTACAAGTACATTAAATACTTAGCACTACTTTTGTGCTATATACACTAATGCAGCATGTTATATACAAAAGTCATAGTACTTACCAAATCCTTAATAATCACATACACATAAAATTGAATTAAAGCTATTAAATTGATAAATTATTATTAATTAAGAAATTAAATCAAATATAAATAACCAGAAGTGATTAACATCTTGAAAGAGACTTGATTATTTTCCTGAAAAGCAAAAAGTTATTTATTTTTTGCACATTCAGCTTCAGCTGGATCATGCACTGAGAAGAGACCTCCTTTCTTCTCTTCTTAACAGGCAGGACCTTGGCTTTCTTCAAAGCCTCAGCCTGCTGCTAAGTAGAAAGTGAGAGAGTTGTACGAAATGTGCAACATGTGAAGCATGTGCAACAATTTTGCAATATGTGCATCATGCACACCATACACAACATGCATATCACTCTGCAAATCACTTAATATTTATAGAGGAACGAAAGAAGAAAGAAGAGCAAGATGCACCTTCCAGCTCAGGCTGTGTTCCTCCTCTGGTGTACTGTATTTCGTCTTACTACTGCTGGTGACAGGAGTGAAGCTGTAGTAGCAGTGGTGATAGCTGTACTTGGGACTGCAGAACATAGTCATACACTTGATAACTGCTCACAGCAATGCGAAGCACGTCACTTTTCCATGGCTAAACAGCATCAGCAGGAAAAAAGTGATAGTGCACACACAGAGAGAAGGCAGAAGGAAGAAGAGCAAGAAGGTGTAGAGGCAAGAAGTATGTGTTTGGTGAGGACTTCGAAAAATAAGAATGAGGGCATCATCACTTCAATTGTTTTTCTGCATTACAAGAAAGACGAAAAGTACATAATATCTCATATGCTAAATGTGCATAGCACTGGTAGTGCACCATATGCTAATAGGCATCTAGTACTAAAACAGTGTCACATTTACCACATCTGCTGAAAAAACAACCAGCTACCAACATGGTCCAAACTGAGCCCATGAAAATAGCCAGATAGCAGTGTCTTCAGTACAGATTGCACAAGTTCATTGCAAAAGCATGCCGAAGATACTCTGTTCAATTCTTGGTCTTGGAGCAGGTGTTTCAGCACTATGGGGATCTGAACACCCCTCTTCAGGAAGCTGGAAGACCTGCTGGGCCTGCTGCTGTACTTCAAACACTATGAAGTACTTGCTTCTGAGATCACTCTGAAGGCTTGATTCCAAGCAATTTCTGACTAGGAGTGTCTTAATTCTGGCTTTAAATATCACGATTTTCAATACTAATTAAGGAAAATCAGATATTTGTTTGTTATTGATTCAGTTACTATTTCAAATGCAACTACCCGATTTCTTATTTTCGAAAAATGCAAAAATATATGTGCAGAATGCCTGGAATTCTCAGCCTTTTATGGCAAATAGGCTTCCCTCACCCTGGTCTCCTCCAATCCACAGGCTGTGAATGTCAAGGCCATTTTCATTCACAGCCCAGGCAGCAGGTAAAAATATAGGTTCGTGATGATTGATGCCCATTTAATTTATGTTTTCATTTGGGTGTGTTGTAAGAGAAGGCTCGATAGGAAGAGAGGGCTGAAGCTCAACAACATAGTGAGGAAGACACTGCATTGTATCAAATACAACAAGCTCATGGAAGACATCCGTTTTGACCGATTTGAAGAGTTGAAGACCTGTCTTCTTTATACTTGTTGGATTTGGTCTTAATGCTGCAAAGTGAGCATCATAATTCTGCAGTACTGGTTAGTCAAGAATGTAGTTACTAAATACAAACCTGATAGTTTGGCATTTCAGAAAGAAGAGGTAAGTCAGCAGGAATAATTGGTAAGGCAGAGAAGAAGGACACCCAATTCAGCAGAAGAACTCCATTGATCTCTGTCTCATAGGCACAGCAAGCCTCGAAAGAAGAGGATATTCCCTTCCCAAACATGTTGTTATCATAATGATTTGAATAGCCAGCTCGGAAGATGCCATCAAGGTCTTGTTTCTGTGCTCTGTGCCACAGTGGAATGATGCCGATATGCGAAAACTCGGGATCAGTAAATGGAGCAGACAATTCTCGAAGTTGATTAAGTATTGCACTTCTCTGACTGATGTTGCCCTGAAGGGGCCATTGTGGCATAAATGCTGGATTTTCATGCCTTTCTTCAAGCTGCTGTGCCCTGTTATAGAACCCTCTTTCCAGTATTGGACTGTACACGATTTGAACAGACTTGATATCCATTCCAGGAACAGGGCACTTTGAATATGCAGATAACACTTTTATGAAGTCTGTGCTTCCCGCATTGAGCAGAGTGTATTTGTTTGTTTGTGATATCCTGGAAGTGACACTCTTGCCAAACGACCAGGAGTGTCCCCGGATATCTATCTGCAGTTCGTTTGAGTATTTCCTGAAAATCGGCAGAAGAACTGCAGTTAGCACCACTATGATTGTGATAGTAATTGCTACTGTTGCTATGACAACCAGAGTAGAATTCACTGGAGCTGTTAGGGCAACTGGAATGCTCACACTCACTCTCTGACCAAACTCATCACAAACCAAAAAATTCACAGAAAGGGAGCTTGCCCAGGCATTAACTTTCAAGGAAACTGATCTCAGAGAAGCAACAATCTCCGCGGTTCTTCCTGATATCAAGAGTGCGCCGTTTTCCTGGTTCCACGTAATATTCGGATGATGATATGAAACAATCAGAGTACCAGCCGAAGGAACAGAGAGCGCAATGGTCACATTTATGCGGTCACTTGGCGTCGATACTGTTAGCAGTCCTAATTTTCCCATACTTCCTGCAGAGATCCCAAGAATACTGCATAATTGTTGAACAATCAAGGACTGTGTTGCATGCAGCCTGAACGACTGTGATACTGATACTCCAAGACTGTTTGTTGCAACGATGACCAATGGAATAGACGACGCTCTTGGGGCAGTTCCAGAGAACTCTGCTCTCTTGGAGTTGAAGATCAGCCAATCAGGAAGCATCTTATGATCCATTGCGGTGGCATTAAGGACTAGCATGTTGCTATCCAGACTGTTTCCAAATGTCTCTGGTTCCAGACGAAATGCAAAGGTTACTCCAACGGATACATTGCAACACCAGTACTGTTTATCAATTGGAATATTAACAAATGGTGCTGCTCGACCATACACAACGTAGGACGATCCACTAGTGGTATGTTCTGGCATCCCCTGTGCACTAATTGTCACATCTGAGATTGAATCTCCATTCAAATCTCCAGCTTTATTCACACTCGATCCACTGTAACTCCAAGATTCAGCACCACTAACAGTGAATCCCATGTTTGTACCATCCAAGTTGTTCAGACTCATCGGGGAACTCCATCTTTCAGCTGGCTTTCCAAAGACAACATAGCTCTGGCCTGCTGATGGCTTTGTGGGAAATGACACCCCTGGAGCCCCCACAATGATATCGGAAATACTGTCATTGTTGTAGTCTCCTGCCCCACTTACTGATCTTCCTAAAAGTGATCCGATGGAATTCAGAGTAAAGGTGATACCAATACCAATATCACTAAGGGCAGTCGATGATATATTACTTCTAAATCCTGTTCTGCCAAATAGCAAAAATGCCTGCCCAGATCCTTCGTAATTCGGTGCACCAATAAGGAAGTCTGGTATTTTATCTGCATTTGTATCTCCAGCACATGCCACAGATAAATCCCCTCCACCTTCACTACTTGCAAGCCGAAAGCTGAATCCAGCGCTGAAATCAAGCTGTTCAAGCATTAGAATGCTTTTGAATGCTGATTGTGACCCATAGACGACATAGACAGCTGTTTTGTTGCTGGCTATAATAATGTCATCAAGAAGATCTCCATTGATATCGCATGTCGCAACAGCTAAGCCAGTGTATTCCTCGTCACTGCCTCCGTAGATAATAAAGCCTCTTTCCCCATCAAGTTCACCGAGGTCCATTTCTTCTTGCCAACTATCAGATGGTCCAAAAACGACGTATGTCTTTCCTGCACGGAGCAGGACAGTGCCATTACTTGTTTTTGGATTTCCACTTCGAGATGTTATTACGATATCTGGAACATTATCACCATTGATATCACCCTTGCTTGCTGCTGAACCGCAATATTCAGAGCTTGATTGTCCAAACAGTATTTTTGCAGTGCGCTCTGTGATTGTAATACTCCGGTTCCATCTCGCTGCTCCATAGATTATCATTCCAGCACCAGATTCCATGGCACCATTCGGGTTGTTTGCAATGCTATAACTAATTAGAAAGTCATCAAAACCATCTCTATTCACATCTCCAATACCGCATGCAGTACGTGCAGTCGTATCAGTCCAATCAGCACTCAGTGTAAATCCATCTGAGCCGTTCAGACTATTGAGATCCAGAGGATACGCTGTTTTCTCTTGCTTTCCAAAGAGAATGTGGCTCTGCCCTGCCATAACTTTCCATGAATCGGCACCTGCTTGTGGAACACCGACAATCATGTCATCAATCCTATCCCCATTAATGTCACCAGCACCCTGGCTCCACTGAAACCCTGAAACATGTCTCTGTTCACCTCGGATTGAGAAGCCATTCTCTCCATTTAGTTTTCCAATAGACATTGCTATTTTCTGTTCAGTGCTCTGCATAGATCCGAAAATTACACTACCGATTGGTATGATTTGTCCACAATCAGTGTAAGGCGACCCAATGATGATGTCATCAATAGAATCACTGTTAACATCCCCTGCACCACTGATGGTCCATCCTGTCTGATCTCCAGCAAACACACCGTTGATAACAAGTCCTGAATACTCCTGTGGATGCAACATTGTCTCCCATATCTTTTCCTTTGTGCCAAAGATAACGTATGCCGTGCCAGTATTTTCCTGGTTATGCACTCTATTAGTACTCTCGCTGATGAGCATATCATCAATTTTATCACCATTGAAATCGCCTGCACTGGATACTGTTCCAAGGGCACTACTCTGGCCATTTCCTACCAGTGCGAATCCGTTTCGGCCATCAAGTACTTGAAGGGAAACCGATGATATTGTCTTGGATCCAAAGATGATATAGGCAACGCCTATTCCCTGTGCTCTACTCCTCGTGGCCAAAAGTGCACCAATTGCAAAATCATTAATACCGTCACCGTTCATATCGCCAACAGAGCTCATGCTACTTCCTAGTGTATCATGCGCATACTCTCCATCAATGATAAATCCACGAAGGTCGGTATCATTCATGAGATCACCCAGTATGAGATCCTTGGTCCACATTTCCATTTTGCCGAAGACAATATACGCCCTTCCAGCCATCTCTAATGTCTTGCTAGGGGTGTATCCAGCATCCGAGACACACATGTCAACCACTCTGTCACCATTGATGTCACCAATTCCAAAGGCATGTAGCATTCCGGTTCTTTCTGTTCTCAGCAGTACGCCATGGACTCCGTCAATCAAGTCATTGATCATTTGCATGGATTGCCAAGTTCCTCTTCGTCCAAAAAGCAGCAGTGCTTCTGACGAACGAGTCACCAGAGGTATGA
>CACRSC010000141.1:11821-28882 GCA_902651635.1 Mastigamoeba balamuthi
GGGCTGATGCTGCAGACTTCATTAAGAGTGGGTATTGTTGCCCATTGGACAAGATCACACACAACTGGGCAATTGCAGCTGATCTTCGTGTTGCTGATGTTGCAGTGAGGGCCGAGTCCTATGCCAAGGGCTGTGTGGCACAGTTCGCCACCAAGGACCATGAGAGGAAGAACAAAAAACGCAAGGAGCGTGAGACATTAGACAGGGCAGCACACACGGAGTCGCATGGTCCTCAAACACGTGCTGCGGCAGCTGTGGCCAAAGCAATTGAGGCTGCAGCGCCTGCTGCAAAGTGCCCCAGGCCACGAGCAACAAGTCATACAGAAGAAGATGACGAGCCTGACGAAGAGGAAGACGCCAGCGAGAGCCAGGTGGTTGAGGGCTCAGCTGACGCCGAGGCAGAAGGCGAGAACGAGGACGTGGACTCGACTGTGCGTTCCCCCTCTTCCTTATCACCTTCTGTGCAAAATAGCTCACCCAACACACGCCAACAGGCTGCGACACCCATGCGCCGCGACTCCCATGGCCGTGGCTGCATTGGAGGAGCACGTCGGGCCAGCAGGGGTCGTGGCCGTGGTCGCAGCCGTAGGACTGCTCCTGCTGGCAAGAAGGTTTCGCCACCCATCGAAGAAGCTGAGAATGCCAGGTCGGCACTCGTGAGCAGCCTGCAGCTTGCAGCTGTCATCAAGCCGTACGCAGACGAGATCGCGTCGCTCAAGGCCGAGCTCTCCCTGGTGAGGCAGCAGCTTGCTGACATGAAGGCCACAGCACTCGAGGACCAGCGCAAGCTCAACGCAGAGCTCGTTGCAGTCGTCGAGCGCACGCGCGATGCTCAGAAGGGGTTGGAGGAGCACTTCATCACCGCATTGGAGGTGCTGAGTGCCAAGGCCACGGCTGCCTTCGCTGACCTAAACAAGGTGTTCACGGCTACACAGGGCTCCACTGACGCACACATGGACAGAATCATCAAGATGGCCCAGGAGCATGAGAAGAACCTCGTGGCCGTCGTGGTTGCCATCAGGGGCGGCGCTGCACCAGTGCGCACCCCGGGTGACGCTTAGGGACGCTGGTGCTGCACCTGAGCACTCCCGAGATGAAGAACTTGTGCGCACCATGCCCTCGCATGCCCTGCCACCCTCCTCTGCCGCGTTGGCCGGCTCTAGCCTCCAACTGTCCACGACGGCCCGCGGTGGCCACCCGCAACCCAAAAAGAACACGGTTGGCACCGGGGTGGCACAAATATCTGCAGATTTTGGCCACCTGGCCACCAATTGGCTCATCGCAGTTATGAATTCACACAGAGTCTCTGTGAACAGGTTACAAGCTTACTACCTTTCTGATATTCAATTTAACTTCTCAGCTTCACCCTGCTTGGCCAACCACGGTGTCACAGGCAAGGCTACTTTACGCCATGCCAGGCAGAAGAGTGTTCTGGAATGGGCAGTTCCATTGAGCCCAATAGTAAGCCCGCTCCATTGCACATTAAACCGGCAGAAGTCACACCAGCTGGTCCGCGGAATCTGCCCGTGACACAGCGTGTGCCGGCTGGCCCCTTCCAGAGGCCTGGAATCTGACGTCACAGGGGTCGATACCCAGCTTGGGAAATCTTCCTGTCAGAGGCTGTCCGGGGACATCGTTGCACGAATCTGACGTCACAGGGATTGATATCCAGAGATATTTCAGGCGCGGTATCTTCCCCCCGGCAGGCAGAGAGCAGTGCGCCGATGGACGTGCAGCGCGGCGCCCTGGCCCACGAGTGGGCCTACCTCGACGTCAGCATGTGCGCGCCACCCGCCCCGCCCGCGTGCTGACGCCCCCCGCCAGGCAGAGCCGCGTCCGCGCGTGCCGCAGCGCCCGGGGCTTCCGCTCGGCCCTCGCCGACGCCACCCGCGCCCTCCTCGGCACAGCCGGCACCGCCCTCCCCCTCGACATGCTCGCCTTCGACCCCGAGGGCCCGCGCGCCCTCGTCCGCGTCCCGCGCGCGTGCGCAGTATTTTCCCGATGCATTTCGCGATGGCAGGGGGTTGGGATTTCGCGATGCATTTCGCGATGGCAGGGGGGCTGACGGCTGGCGGCTGGCGGCTCTCTGCGCAGGTCGCTGTCGGCCGTGTGGGCGGCGCTGGCCATGGCGAACGAGTGGGAGGGGGAGGAGTGCCGGATAGAGGTGGGGCGGGTGACGGGCAGCGCCCTGTCGTGCGTGTCGTCGAGCAGGGACCTCGAGCGCCGCCTCCTCGCCTCTCTGCCCCCGCCCTCCTCGCCTGCCGCGCCCTCCCCCGATGCCCTCTGATCCTCCCTCCCTCGCCCCTGCAGCGCGCCGTCTGGCCCCCGTCAGACGCGGGCGCGGGCGTGGCGCCCAAATCAATTGTTATTTGCGCCGCCGCAGCGTCAGTGGGCAAGCGCCCGGCAACACAGCCACCCGAGTCTCTCTCTCTCACTCTCACTATCTCGCTCGCTCTGTCGTCAGCCTGCGAGTGGGTACTTGTCGTGCAGGCGTGCCAGAGACGGAGCACGTCTCTGGGCAAACCTACCCGTGCACTACGCGCGCACTGCAGAGCTTGAGCTGACGACCTTGGGGCGCTGCCTGGTCATGCCTCGACGTGGCTCTCGCCGAGGCGCCGGCTGGAGAGGCGAGGACGCAGGGGGCACTGAGAAGAGCGGGAGTCTTGTCTTGTGTGCCTTTGTTTTGCACTGTTTTGCACTGTGTCTTCTGTTGGCATTTTCATCCCAGCCGCGAGGCCGCGGGCCTCAGTTGGCGTACACGACGTCGAACAGCTCCGGGACGGGGCTGTCGCACCTGAGGCCCCGGCCGCCCTTGGTCGCCAAGTACGCGCCGTAGGCCGACTGGAACGAGCAGCGGTTCCTGACGGGGCGCCCGCAGTCGAGGGCCCACCGCTCGCCCTCGCCCGCGGCCGTCGCGTTGGCGGCCACGACGCCCTCCCTGCTGGCCCCGGCGTACGTGCCCAGCCACGTCCGGATCGTGTGCCTCAGGGGCTGCGCAGAGACGCCCTCGATCGCCAGCTGCTCGCGGGCGCCTGCGGTCGCGCTGTCGGCACTGACGGAGCCGTCAGGCGAAACGGTGACGTAGCGGCCCTGGGCGCTGCGCAGCGAGACCACCATCTGCAGCCCGCTCGCGCAGGCGAGGGCCGACGCCAGCAGCAGGGCGACAACGGCGGGGCGGGGCATCGCAGGGAAGCGCGTGGCGTGAGACCTGTGAAAACTGATGACGTCTGCACGAGAGCCAAAACCACAAAGTGAAACTGTCGATGACGAACAATGGGTTTTGTATTTGTAGGCCCCCTGCGAGAGCCGCCTCTGGGCATTGGTGGAGCCTTGGGAGGGAGCCAGTGGGTGAAGCAGACGGGGGGGGTTCTTTTGGCTCTTCTTGCTCTGTCGTCACCGCTTGATCAGTATACCACGACCTTGAAGAGCTCGTGGGCGAGGGCCGCGGGGCTGTCGCCGACGAGGGTGTGACCGCTGTCGCCGCGGGCCCCCAGGAACGTGCCGTGGTACGTCCTGAAGGAGCAGGTGGTCTGGTCGGGCTTGGGGCAGTCGACCAGGAAGCTCTCCCACTCGGCCGCCTGCGCCATGTTGGCGCTCACGACGCCCTCGGTGTTGACCCCCACGTACGTGCTGTAGCACGTGCGCAGCGTCAGCCTGCCCAGCACCTTGGCGCTGGGCTCGACCACAAACTTCTCGCAGCCGCTCACGGTGGGCCTGTCGGCTGTGACGACGCCGCCCGGCTGCGCCGTCACGTAGAGTCCGTGCGCCGTCCGCAGAGATACGAGCATCGGGTTGGCACAGACCGTGCACACCAGCACGGCCGCCACTGCGAGAAACACGGGGCGGTACATTTGCGGGCCTTTTGTGGCGGTTGTGGAGCACTTGGTGTGTGAGCGGCAGGCAGTACAGTGTTTATAAAAACTACGCCTGTGCCTAGTTTTTATTTTCGAACTCCTGGGCAGACGTCATTCCACCCAAAAGATCCATGTATGCCAGGCAAATCATCCTTGTTGGATTGGGTGTGAGAAGAGGTGCGGTAGCTCCCCGTACCTCCCTGGGCTGCCCTCTGGCTGCCCTGGCCAAGATGTGTGTTGTTTTGAGTAGCAGAAAGAGGCACTCTGCAATGTGCTGTTCTGTGTTCAGGATTGTCTGTGTGTAGGTGTGATCTGCCATGGGTTGTACCAGTCCCCCAGCTGTTGTATAGTGCACTCCAGGAACTCTGCCAGAGTGAGGCAGATGCTGCCCCCACTCTGCCCGAGCTGGCAGTGCGGGTCTCTAAATGCTTTGGCAGTACTGCTCAAACTGAAAGAAGAGGTTGTGCATACTTGGCCCATGTTTGGGGTGGGCAGAAGGAGTTGAGCAACTGCTCTAGTTCCAATTCATGAGGTGGACGACAACCATTATGTGCCCATGGAGCCATGGTTCAGGAACTGCCTGGGCAAGGGTTCGAAGGCCATATCTGTTAAAAAGTGTGAGGTTTTAAAACCAAAAGTTGGAGATAAATGGCAGTGCTGCCCACCACCATGAGCTCGCAGTGTGCCAAGGCCGCAGCACCCATTGTGTGTTACAATGCCATCATGGAGATGGTGGAAGAGCACTGCCTTACACAGAGAGCACACACCTGGCACACTTCCAAGGGGAGTAGCCACAGGAGCATTATCACACATGATGCCAGGCACCTTCTTGTATGATTGAGACATACTACTCTCACAATAGCAGAGAGTCATTGCTCATTCTCCCTTCACTGCCCTTCCTACTACATCAGGTGGTGAACAATGGAACCAGCCCGTTTCTATCTGTGCTACTGTCATGCAGACCTTGAACGAGATTTATTGAGTAAGGTCTCCATAGCAGCTGTTCCAGGAACTGTCTGATGAACGCACACCCGGGTTTTTTTGGGTGAGAACCTTCCACTTTTCATTTCCCAAATCTCCCACTTTTCAGCAGATATCCCTGGGGGATCTGGGGGCCACCAGTAGACATGACATACATGGCTACAGGGGGCATCTGACCACAGGGGTGCCCTCCCCCTATGCGACAGCATTGACAACCAGCAGACCACACTGCCACAGTTGCCCAGCAGCTGGCCTTCAATGCTATGGGAGACTATGACATCCCACTGACCAATGATGCCTATGACACCAACACTGATGGCTCTTCACATCATCTGGCACGAGGAAGGGGCCACGGTGCCCCTATCAGAATGACTACACTGCAACAGTCACAAACTCTGTGATCTGGGGTTCTCACCATACTTACAGGCAGTGATTCACAATGGCATTCGGGTACCATCTGACCTCACAAGGCCATCCTGCAATCAAATTAAGTTAGTTATACAAAGAGGAAGGGCAGTCAAAGGGGCAGGAGGGAGAAGAATGAAAAGAAGCATATCTCAACTGCAGCAGCCATCTTGGCTGCTGCTTCTCTCTTCCCATACTGCCACCCTGGCAACAGCACGGTAATGCTGTACAGGGTTCATGATGAGGTAGAGGGCACGATGAGGAGAGACCTCTCTCTGCTTTTTGATTGGCTTGGCCTTGGCTTTTTTCAAAGCCTCAGCTACTGGCCACTGAGAATATAAGAGTTAGATGTGCTAAATGCACATCAAACACATTATGTGCAATTTGCACAAATAGCACATTATGCGCATTATATGCATAATGTGCACCACTTGCACAATACTTGCGCATTATGCACATTATGTGCATTATGTGCAAAAAGTGCACAGTTGGGGGAGAAAAAACCCCCTTTAACACAAAAAACATAATTCAGTAGACAGAGCAGGGTGGGAAGGGGGACAGGGAGGGAAAGTGCACCTTCCGGCCCAGGCTTTTGTGGTAATCCTCTTTCTCTAAGGAGGAGCTCGAGGTGAGCTCCTCCTCAGAGGCACTGCTTCCCATACTGCTACTGGGGGAGCTTGGGCTGCAGTGGTGATGGCAGCAACTGTGCCACTATACCTGCTGCTCTCGTGTATTCTTCTTGTCAGCTTGCTGGCAGTACTTATCATCAGAGTGCTGCTGCTGCTGGTGTTTAAGCTGCCGCTCCTTCCTGTTCTTACCCGTTCTGAATTGTGGCAGTTCTGCAGGGGGAAGGGAACACAAAAGTCAGTGAAGGGAATAACCAGGGGGCAATTATAAAGGAAAGAGGAGCAGGGGGATAAAGGGAAGACTCAAGAGGAAGGGGGGCAGGGGAGGAAGCACATACCTTGAGGTCCTTAGCATCACACCAGATGACTGGCAGTGCCCAGGCATGCAGCTGCTAGTCTGTTGTCTCCCATTAATATTTGAAACTGAACAGCACAGCCAGGTACTCAGTGACAGCTCACAACAATGTGGAGAGGCTGTCACTTTTTCACAGCTGGGCTGCCCTAGCAGGGGACAGTGGCACAGCATGCACAGGCAGGGGCAGGGGGGCTGAAGGGGGGGCCGCAGACATACGTGGAGAAGAGAGAGTTATTAGTATCTGAAACAATCAGGCTAGGTACGTCATCACTCCAATCGATTTTCAGCAAATGTGTATTTAGTGAATAGTGCACCAGTAGTGCAAAATGCGCTTTATTGGCATGCAGTGCATGACACAATTGACACAATGTAACGTTCTTGTTTTTCTCGTTTTTCAATTTTATTCTTCTAATGAAACCAGTATAAATCATTATTAAATCAATTGATAATTCAGGGCATGCATACACCCGTTTGCTTATTTATTCTAGAAATGATAAAACGTGTATTTTATCAATTCAATTGCTTATTAGAAATGCATCAATCTGGTTACTAATTTTCGAAAAAATGCACAGAGTGTCTGGAATGCCCGGACTTCTAAGGCCAACAGGCTTCTTTCACCCTGGTCTCGTATGATCCATGGATCTGTAGATGTCAAGGCCATTGATATCTTACGGCCCAGCAAGAAGCAGAACAAGTTCTACAATGGCAAGTACAAGGGGCACGTGGTCAAGATCCAGGTGGTGGTCAACAACCAGGGCATCCCCATGGACGTTCAAGGGTTGTACAAGGGGGTTTGCCATGACATGAAGATCTGGCAGGGTTCAGCTCCACACATGGAACTGCAAGGGACACGACTGCTGGCTGACAATGCCTATATCAGTGTCCCAAGCAGTGAGCTTCTGACTCCCTTCAAGCACGCCTCTCTGTATGACTCTGTCAATGGAAGGCGAAGGACAACTGCATTGAAGTACACCAGGTTTGAATGCCAGTGGAACTGTGTTCACAGGCGCTGAAGTAACTTAGAGAATAACAGAGAAGGATGAAAAATAGCACTTCTTTATCACAATTAGAACTAAATGCAATAATTCATTGCTTCAATTGTAATATAGCACTAAATTGATGGATGCAATGGAATTGCATACTAAGTTAGCACTAAAATCACTACTAGCACAAATATTTGCACTAGTAGTGCTACTGGTGATGCATAGCACAAGGTTTAGAATGACTATACCACTGAATTTATGTCGTATATAGTGCTACAATCACCATTAGCGATGTTGTGCCATTAAGTACTAGATTTGGTGTAAAATTAGTGATTAAAGCACTAAAGTAGTGCTGAAGCAGAATCACTTAAGATCTTGCACTCTATGCACATAAGTCACAGTGATGACCAAATGGTAAATGCAACATGGGGCAAGCTTCTGCTTCCACACTGTAAGGCTGAATGTTGCAGCAGACCGAGCTGTCATAAGGGCCCATCTGCAGATAGAATGAAACAGACAATGGTGGGAAGAGCAGGACTATGTGGTCATCTTCTCCATGAGAAAGTTAATGACACCTCCTTGTCCTTCTTCCAAGACCTGTATAAGGCAGATGAAAGAAAGGAAAAACCGTTAAGCCCTTGATCAGCTGCCATCCAACCCCACATTGCACGCCCCCTGGGAAACCGTTAGCAATACTCTCAGGGCCTGGTGGGCAGAAGAAGTATCCTGCACAGAACAGCACAAACATCAAATTCCCCAGGCCCCCCAGTTTGGCATCCCCCTAATCCCCCCTTCATCCTAGCCCTGCTAGTGTCTGTTATGTTGATCAGGTCGGTTGGTCAGTTTTTAACTTACTGACCTGACGGATCTGACCGGTTGGATGGAATCTGCAGATTTCGGCCGAAATTCTTTGCCACATACCGTGCTCTTCTCAAAGATGTCCATGGTGTTCTACAGGCAAAGTCCGAGGCAATTAGGACAGCACACAGGCTGGCAAAGGGAAGGGGAGAGGAGCCACAGCAGTGGCCCAATCCCCTCGAGTTCTGGGGAAAGGAGACGGCACAGTTTTCTCCTCTCTCCAGTGTTATCAAGCTCTTCCTCAGTACCCCACCCTCTTAAGCCCAACTCACCTGTCTTCTCACAAAGAGGCATGCTGTGAGTGCCTCTTTAAGAATGTGTCTATCTATCTATTGTGACGTGTGCACACAGAGAGAACATCAAGCGAAACTGTCGATGACGAACATGGATTTTGTATTTGTAGGCCCCCTGCGAGAGCCGCCTCTGGGCAGACCCTTGGGAGGAGCCAGCGGGTGAAGCAGACGGGGGTTCTTTTGGCTCCTCCCCTTGATCAGTACTCGACGTTGAAGAGCTCGTTGCCGAGGGCCGCGGGGCTGTCGCCGACGAGGGTGTAGCCGCTGTCGCCGCGGGCCCCCAGGAACGTGCCGTGGTACGTCCTGAAGGAGCAGGTGGTCTGGACGGGCTTGGGGCAGTCAGCCACGAAGCTCTCCCACTCGGCCGCCTGCGCCATTTTGGCGCTCACGACGCCCTCGGTGTTGACCCCCACGTACGTGTTGTGGCACGTGCGCAGCGTCAGCCTGCCCGGCACCTTGGCGCTGGGCTCGACCACAAACTTCTCGCAGCCGCTCACGGTGGGCCTGTCGGCTGTGACGACGCCGCCCGGCTGCGCCGTCACGTACAGCCCGTGCGCCGTCCTCAGCGACACGACCATCGTCCTGGCGCAGGCCGTGCACACCAGCGCGGCCGCCACTGCGAGCAGCACGGAGCAGCGGGACATTTGCGGGTGCGCTGTGGCTGTTGTGGCGCCACAGTGGAGTGCTCAGTGAAGCTGAAAAATCACTGCCCTGCGCCTGTGCCTTTTTTCCAACAGGCGCTTATCCACACGTTGACAACCATACGGATGCTTCCTTGTGATCTATGTGCTATGTGGCTGCCGGGGTGTTGTTTGTGCTTTTGTGCTGTGCTGTGTTGCGGCTCAGCGGGCAGCCCGAGCCTCAGACTCAGTACTCGATGGCGAAGGTCTCTGTGCCGGGCGCGTGGTCGGCGAGGCTGAGGGCGACGACCTCGTGCTGGGCGGTGGCGCCGAGGTAGAGGCCGCCGCGGGCCGAGACGAAGGCGCACCTGCTCTGGACGACGCGGTCGCAGCGGACCTCCCAGGCCTCGCTCTCGCCCGCCACCGCCACGTCGGCCACCACGCGGCCCCCGGGCGCCGCCCCCACGAACGCGTTGTGGGCCGTGCGCAGCGTGAAGGCGCCGTCGACGCTGGCGCTGTGCTGCATCGTGAAGCGCTCGCGGTCGCCCGCGGCGGGTGCGTCGGCCTGGACGGTGCCGTTGGCGAAGACCGTCACGTAGCGCCCGTGCGCAGTCCGCAGCGCGATCTGCATCGAGCTCCGCCCCTCGCGCCCCGCGCCCTCGGCCGCTGCCAGCGCGGCCAGGACGCACAGGGCCACCAGTGCTGCACGGGACATCATGCTGGGTTGTTTGCTTGGGTGCAACTGACAAAGTCCTGGTCTTTTTGAAATTTGCAGCAAGAGCAGGGCAAAACCACTTGCGTCACCAAAATATCTTCCCCGATTCAGCAAGCGGGCAGTTGAGAAAAGCCGAACGGTGATGCGAGAAGACGTGACACGACAGAGAGGGTGGCTGCGTCCCAAGCGGCGCGCCACGTGGGGCCGCGTGTCGTGGCGGGATATCGCGGGGGGCAGATCTGCAGAGGGGGCGATATCAGGATACGGGGGAGATAATATCGAGATACCCCACACCACACAAGAGCAGGCGCAGGGCGGATGTCGGGGCCAGTGCTGGACATACGGCTGAAGCGGGCGGACCGGGTGTACCGCGCGGGGGACGTGGTGTCGGGGGTGGTGGTGGTGGTGACGCGCGGGGCGCTGTCGCACGCGGGGATCGGGCTGCAGTGCGAGGGGGCCGTGCAGCTGCAGCTCAGCGCCAAGAACGTGGGGCTCTTCGAGGCCTTCTACAACAGCGTCAAGCCCATCACCCTCCTCCAGCTCTCCTTCGACATCGCCAAGCCCGGCAAGCTGTCCGCCCTGCCCCCTGTCCTCTGCCCCTCCCACACCGCACAGCTTCTCAGCCATAGCAGCACCGCCAACACAGCAGCACAGTCGCACGCACTGCCAGCACAGCACAGCACAGCACAGCACAGCACAGCACAGCACAGCACAACACAACACAACAGCAGCACCCACAGCACAGCACATCAACATGGACGCACTAAACAAAACACAACACACTACCAGCACATAGCACACAGCACACAGCACTGCAAACAGAAGGGTAGCCACACAGGCACACAGCATGGTCGCACTGCTGCACAGCACCACAGCAGCGCATAGCACAGCCACACGTGCTGCTGCTGTGCGGTATGCTGCACACACAGCACAGCACACAGCAGGGTAGCCACACAGGCACACAGCATGGCCGCACTGCTGCACAGCAAACCCAGCACAACGCACAGCAACAGCCGCTGCCTCCATCCAGCACAGCAGCACACATCTCAGCAACCACAGGCACCAGCACCAGCAGCCCTGCCCCCTGCCACAGCAGCACAATACGGACACACCCACACTCAGAGGAGCACAAACTGCAGCACACTGCCTCGCTGCTCCCTCGGCCTCTGCCCCTGCCCCACACGGCCCAGCAACTCACAGCAGCGCAACGGCCCAACCCCTCAGGCCCGACGGCGTCAGCGAGCTGCCCTTTGAGTTCAAGCTGGAGCCCCTGCTGGGCCAGCAGCTCTACGAGACGTACCACGGCGTCTTTGTGAACATCACCTACTCGCTCAAGGCACGGCAGCAGCGGCAGCAGCGGGCAGCACACGCGCACAGCACACTGACGAGGCCCCTCTGCACCGCAGGTCGACATGAAGCGCGGCATGCTCTCCAAGGACCTCAGCAAGGTCGCCGAGTTCATCGTCGAAATACCCGTGCGCTTCTGACCACCAGAGCTCACTCGGCCCGTGTGCCGTGTGCCGCCCAGAGTGCAGCCCAGGCAGCGCGCAGCACGAGGCCACGCAGGCTGACCCGTGCTCTGTGCCCGCGCGCCCGTGCAGAACCAGGGCAAGGGCGACGTGTTCACCAACAGCAAGACGGGGAAGCCCATCGAGAGCGCGCCGGTCAAGTTCCGGCTGACGCCCGAGGCGATCGACAGCGCCAAGCGGAGCAAGCGGCCCCTGCCCAAGTTCGCCATCGAGGGCACGCTCGACACGGCCGTCTGCGACATCTCCAAGCCCCTGACGGGCACGCTGGTGGTCGCCGAGTGCGACGCGCCCATCAAGTCGGTCGAGATGCAGCTCGTGCGCGTGGAGACGTGCGGCTGCGCCGACGGCTACGCCAAGGAGGCGACGGAGATACAGAACATCCAGGTGGGCGAGGGCGACGTGGCCCGCGGCATGCCGCTGAGGATGCACATGGTCTTCCCGAGGCTGTTCACGTGCCCCTCGATCGCCACGCGCACGTTCAAGATCGAGTTCGAGGTCAACGTCGTCGTGATGCTCGAGGACAACCACCTCATCACCGAGGGCTTCCCGCTCAGGCTCGTCCGCCTCTAGCTCGGCGGCCTCCCCGCAGCTCCTTGCTTGCTCCCTGGTCCGTGTGCCACCAGCGCTCTCTCGCTGCCTCTGGGGTGCCGAGGCCCGCTGTCATCGAGGTCACTCTCCACCGGCCCCCTCGCACCACAACCACGTCTACCTCTGAGCTCGCGTGCTGCAACTCCGGGTATTGGTAAACCACAAATCTGCTCGGGACACACGTCCCGGCCTCGAGTGCAGAGTTGCGTACATGAGGGCGTCGTTACCTCGCCAAAAGAAATGATACCCCTGACCTAACCACGTACTCGCATGGTCCGCGGGCCTCTCGGGGCGCCCTTTCTTGTATGACACTTCAGTCTTCTTCTAGCCCATGGAGCCCGACGCCTGGCCCGACGTGAGTGCGGGTGTGTTCAGCCGCAGGACTATCTCCTTGACGCAGCCTACATCTCAAGGTAATTAAAGCATGGAGGGATGGAACCCGAGCGCGCATACTCCTGCGCGTGGGATGCACCGCGCAGTGCCGTCAGGCTTTCTGTGCGCTTCAGGAGAGCAACTGACTGAGTGGTCCGCACGATCGGATCTCCGGAGGGTTCTGTTTCAAATGAAAACGAGTGAACAGCAGTAGTTAAGGAGCCGGGAGTTAACCCTGCTGTGTCTTTGCAGTGCACGTGAGAATTCTGTGAGCGTCTCACTTGCCGTTTTTGTGTTTTTCGAGAAGCGGAATGAGCAACTCTGACGAGGTGCTTCCCGACCATCCGCACATTCCTGCATCCTCGTCAACGGTCATTTTGTGCTCAGCGGCGTAACAGGGGCGGCACACTTCTACCCCTTCCTCAACCTGCTGGCTCTCCATCGGCTCAGCAGCATAGCAGGGGCGACACTCGGTGCCCAGTATGTCAGCCAGAGGGTTCCTGGGGCAGATGGCAGGAGCAGAGCAGAGAGGGGGCTCGACAGGAAGGGACGGCTGAAGCTCGACGATGTAGCGCGGCAGGCATTGCATGGCCTCGAACACCACGAGCTCGTGGTAGACTGCCTTGGACAGGTCATCGCAAGGGTAGAAGTCCACTTCATCCGGATTCGCCGACTTGGGGCCGACCGGGGCAAAGTGAGCATCGTAGTTCTGTGAGGGATGCAGTTGTCAGTGCCCCTGTTGCGAGACGGGCTAAGGGGAGAGAGAAGACCGACCTGGAAGTTTGATTTGCCGTAGAGTATGGACATGTCGGCGGGAACGACAGGCATGGCTGAGTAGTACGAGACCCAGTTGATGAGGAGGGCACCGTGCGAGAACACATCATGTGCGTAGCGGGCCTCAAAGGATGAGTAGATTCCCTTGCCAAAAAAGCCCTCATCGCACAGCGAGAGGTTCGCGTAGCCAGCACGGAAGATGCTGTCCAGGTTCTCGGCGCTCGTTCCGTGCCACAGCGGCACCAGCCCAACGTGCGGCAGCCCTGGGTCTGCGAACGGGGCAGACATCTCGCGGAGTCTCTCGAGCACCGCGCTGCGCAGAACAATGTCGCCCTGGTTCAGCCACTGCGGCAGGAACGACATGTTGCCGTTTCTCTCCTCCAGCTGCCTGGCCCTGTTGGCGAATCCCTTCTCCAGAGTGGGGCTGTAGACAATGCGGACTGCTTTGATGTCCATACCGCTCACAGGACACCTCGCATAGGCCTGGGCAACCCTCTCGCAGTCCGCACTCCCTGCTTTGATAAGCGTGTACTTCTTGACGCTCGACGGAGGCGGCCGGAGGCTCATATCAAACGCCCACGAGCGGCCTTTGGGCTCCTCGTCCATTGCTCGCCTGTTTGCCCGTCTTCTCCTCGCGAAAACCAATGCTCCAGCAGCTGCAGCCACCATCACTACGACTCCTGCGGAAACGGTAGAGGCAATGACAACAGTCCAGTTCTTAGCAGCTGTCACTGCCACGGTGGTCTTCCCGATGAACAACTGATTCAGGCCGTCGTCCACTGTCAGGCGGATAGAGAATGCATTGGACCAAGTGCCTCGAACTTTTAGGATCACATGGCTCAGTAGATGAGATACTGTCGAAGGTGCACCCGCGATTCTCAGACTCCCCTTCCTTTCGTCCCACGTGATCGACGTGTTTTCTGTGCAACCAGAATCCGAAACAAACAGGCTGCCTGCCGAGGGTTCACTGAGTTCCAGTGCTGCAACGACAGAGGCCCGAGGCGTGGCGATGGTGGTGGATCCCAGCTGCTTTGATTGGCCAGAGGTGATGCTTAGGATCTTCTCCGAGCATTGCACAATCAGAGAGCTGACGACCTGAAGGTCGAACTGTTGAGACAGCGAGACTCCTGCAACGTTCCTTGCAACAACCACCAGAGACAGAATCAATTCCTGTGATGCCACCCCAGAGAAACGCCCTTGCTGGCTATCAAAGGTGAGCCAACTCGGGATCTTCTTTCCGTCGTCCGTCGTAGCATCGAGCACCAGAGGGCCTCCGTAATGCATGTCTTGGAACGTCGTGTTGACGAGCTGAAAGGTGTATTGGACGCCCACAGAAGCCAGACAGCACCCTTCCTGCTGGCGAGGAGGGATCGGGGAGACGGGTGCTGCTCGTCCATACACCACATAAGCTGACCCACTGGTGGTGTGCCCCGGCATCCCTTGCGCACCCACAATCATGTCTGAGATGGCGTCTCCGTTCTGATCACCTGCTCTTCCCACGGTCCACCCGCTGTTTCCCCATGAAGAGGCCCCCAGGATGTAGAAGCCCGAGGCGGTTCCGTCGATGTCGTTAAGCCTCATCGGGGTGCTCCAGCGCTCTGATGGTCTCCCGAATACAACAAAGCTCTGGCCAGACGAAGCTCGCATGGGGAAGGAAACGCCAGGTGCCCCGATGATGATGTCATCAATGCTGTCGTTGTTGCAGTCTCCAGTGCCACTCACAGATCTTCCCAGTTGAGAGCCAACGGCGCGGAGAGAGAAGGTGATGCCGTTGTCCCTTTCGGCGAGATCATAGGGCACAACCTTGGCTCTGTGCCGGCGAGTGCCAAACAGCAGGAATACCTGTCCTGCCTCCTTGAAGTGCGGAGCGCCAATGAGCAGATCAGAGATACCATCCGAATTTGCGTCTCCTGCGCACGCCACAGAGAGGTCGCCCCCACCGCCCTGGCTTGCCAGATCGAACACAAATCCCTCGTTTGCCTCCAGAACATCCAACCTCAGCCCGCGCCTCCTTATACTCCGTGACCCAAAGACAACATACACAGCTGTCTTGTTGCTGGCAATCACGATGTCATCAATGCGGTCCCCATTGATGTCGCAGGAAGCAACCGCTGAGCCTGTAAACTCTTCATTCCTGCTTCCGTAGACCACGAACCCATTCACTCCATCCAGCCCACCCAGGTCCATTTCGTCCGACCATCTCTCTGATGGCCCGAACACCACGTATGTGATTCCAGCGTGAAACACAGCTGTCCCATTCCTGCCAAGAACATTGCCATACTGCGAGGTCACAACGAGATCTGGAACAGAATCGCCATTGACATCGCCACCGCACGCAGCCGTGCCGCAGGATTCGAATCTCGATTGCCCGTACAGAGTGACACCGTTGCTCAGCATCGCCGGGCCGCTTCTGTTCCACTCGGCAGCCCCGAAGATCACTCTTCCCGCGCCTGACTGCTCCTCGCCTCTGAGGTTCCTGGTTCCGGTGAGGGTGACAAACATGTCATCGAACCCGTCTCGATTGATGTCGCCTAGACCACAGGCCGATTGCAGACTCTCGTCCCGGTCTGCACTGAGCGTGAAGCCGTTGGGGCCGAGGCTGTTGAGGTCCGTGACGTTTGAGAGACCAGCGTGGCGCCCGAAAACAACGTGGCTCTGCCCTGAGAGAATGTCCCACGAGTGGAGGCTCGCCAGTGGCGCTGCCACAGCAATGTCCTCTATGCCGTCGTGGTTCACATCGCCGATGCACGTGCCCCGCAGGAACCCAGAGGCCACCCTCTCCTCCCCCCGGACAGCAAAGCCGATCCTCCCATCGAGTTTGCTCAGCTGCAGCACTCGGCCCTGCTCCTCTCCGCTCCACTTGGATGACCCGAAAACAACGCTGCCGCTGGCTACAGTGTTCCCGAATGGGCTGTAGGGGGTCCCGATTACCACGTCCTGTATCGAGTCGTGGTTGATGTCTCCTGCGCCGCTGATCGTCCACCCGCTGTTCTCGCCAACAGAGGCCCCAGCGATAGACAGGCCCCGCTGGTCCTGCGGGTGCACCAATGTCCTCCAGCTGGAAGAGCGCTTACCCAGGACAACGTACGAGGTGCCGGCCACAACGAAGCCGTTGGCGCTGCTGCCGCTCTCGCTGAGCAGCAGGTCGTCGACCCTGTCGCCGTTGAAGTCCCCGACGCCGGACACCATCCCCAGACTGCCGCGCGGAGAGTTGCCCAGCAGCGCGAATCCGTTGCGGCCGTTGAGGCTGTGCAGGTTTACCCCCTTGAGTGTCTTGGAGCCGAAGACGACGTATGCCACGCCCGCTCTATCCACCCCGTCGCGGCTGGCCGACCTGGCCCCCAGCGCCATGTCGCCTATCCGGTCGCCGTTGATGTCTCCCGCAGCGCCCACGCCGGTGCCCAGCGCGTCCCCGGCCTGCTCTCCGTCGATGGCGAAACCACCGGGGACCGTCCCGTTGGCGAGCGACCCCAGGCTGAGCTGCGCTGCCCACGGGGCTTTGTGTCCCAACACGACGTAGACCCGCCCGGCGGCCCTGCGGCCCTCGGCAGGCAAGAGCCCCGAGTCCGAGACGCACAAGTCGGCCGCGGAGTCACCGTTGACGTCGCCCAGGCCCGCGGCGTGCAGCTGCCCCGCCCGCTCGGCCCGGAGGAGGACGCCGTGCCGGCCGTCGAGCAGCGCGTCCAAGTGCACCCGGTGCGGCCACGGGTCCCCCGAGCCGAAGACCAGCGCGGCCCCGGACGCCCGCGAGACTAGCGGCACGACCACCACGTCGTCGGCGCCGTCCCCGTTGACGTCGCCGGCAGCGGACACCGCGGCGCCCTCGGCCGCGAGCGCCGACGCGGGCTCGCTGCTGTCGACGACGAGCGCCAGGCCTCTGGACCCGTTGATCGCCAGCAGCCCCTCCCGCGCTGTCCGCGCCACGCCCTCGCCCCCGAACAGCACCCACACAACGGACGACCCGGGCGCCCCGGCCACACGTGATGTCACGATGACATCATGGACTCTGTCGCCATTGAGGTCGGTGCGGGCGCAGACGCACATGCCGAGGCGCCTGACGTCACCGCGGGGAGGGGCGGCGATGACGAAGCCCGGTGACGTGGAGCGT
>CACRSC010000142.1:8405-23319 GCA_902651635.1 Mastigamoeba balamuthi
GCTCCCGGTTCGTGAATGCTCAACTGCAGAAAGCATGGGGCAGGCAAGCCCGGTTCCATGGCTTTCGCCATGGGAGGTGTTCAGACCTCCTGGCAGCAGGCTATGATGAGTACACCCTGTTGCGATTTGGACGGTGGTCATCACTCAAATCGCTCAGGCTGTACACACACACAGTGAGCCTTCAGGCACCAAAAGGGGTGGCAGCAGTGGCTCCACGCCTGCATAGGTTTTAGACATGTACAACATGTTGTAGGGTCATACAGGACCCAGCCTGCTCATGTTCTTACCCATTTCTTTGGGTTGCACCAGGACCACAGGTTGCATGGTCACAATCCATGCTAACTCTGTGCAGCAGGTTCAGGCAGATAAGGGGAATCAGACTTGGGTTGGATCGGGTTCAGGGGGCACGGTGGCTATCTGCCACCGGGGTGCTGCACACACTGGTTGTGTGTTAGCTGTTTCAGTAAAGCGATTCCGGGAATCGCTGCCAAGTGTTGGTTGGCTGAAATAGCTACAACATTGGGAAGTGCCTGAAGCACACAGGCATTCCCTGTTAGCACTCCTCCCCTTTCCCAAACCCAGAGGTGTATTGCATGGTTCCCCTCCCCGAGAGAATGCCGGAAACACAGTTCCTTGTTTTTCCCCTGTGGATGCATTTGTCTGCACCCTCATGCAAATGTTCAGAAACTTGCAGACTGCATTGTCAATGACATCCGCGGCACCGATAGCAAGCATGCTGAAGACAAGCAGGGGCAGCTCCTGGGGATCGCCTCTTCACGAACAGCAGCACGAGACCCATCAGCACAGCATCACGCCATGAGAGTCGCACGAGGGCCTGTCGCAAAGACCACAGCAGATTCATGGCCCCACGTGACGGCAGACCCCGTGTGCACAACGTTGCTGTACTCTGTAAGTGGCATCGCCTCAGAGATCCCTGCAGCAGGTGCAGCCTTGAGCATGTGTGCGGCCTGTCCGTGAGCAGCGACTCGTCACACACGAGCCCCTTTCTCTTTGCAAAGCATACAATGCAAAGGAATGTTGCAGAATGCAACAGAAGTGCAATAAACTTGTGGAATTTAGCATCACTACACAGGATGGCACAGTACAGTGAGAGTGCACATACATTTGCACAGTTCCACAGAGTGGCACTGTAAGGCCTGCTCTTTCTTGAACCAGTCCGTTTCCACGATGATGATGATGTCTGATCAGTGCTGCGCACTCACATTTGCAGTGCAGAACAGTTCCACAAGCAAAGCAAGTCCACGGCCTAGTTAAAGTACATCAATTCTGCATTGTGCAAATGTATGTGCTGATGATTCTACATTCCAGTAAGGTATGGGAGTCCTGTTTCCTGATGGCACGAGCCAATTTCAGTGGTCCACTGTCCAATTATATCTGGCTTTGAAGCCAATTTTCGAATGCTTGGAGAGTGACGTCCTGTGAATCACTTGAGTTTTTCATCAATTGTGAGAGTCTCCCCGAGGACAACAAAGCGTGAACACGAGTCCGTCAGAGGTCCCCGAATAAATTCGGGAGTGAAGTAGAAATTCGAGTTGATTTCCGCCCATCGATTATAGATGTAGAGTTGAAGCAGAGACATCCCCCTCCGAGACCCAACTGGAGTTGCCCCAGCAGTGGACATGTCCCCTACCCTAAGTGCATACTTTTTTGGGGACCTGCTCCAGAACTTTGAACTCGATGGTGGTGGCTTCAGATACACGGGAAGGTAGAGGGTCTGGTCTCCGCCCATGACAGTGGTATTGAATCACCTTCAATTGCATTTAAGAATAACATACATAATGAAATACATACAGGAACAAAACGAACTGGACCTCGAGGAACTCAGGGCTCTCTGCAGATCTGGAATGTTGATGAGTGCTTTTTGCACTCCTGATTTGGCCAGAGGCTGCTCCTCGATTCTCTTTCCTGGCATTAGCCTGTTGCAGTATGGCAGACAGAAGAGTGTAAGAAGGTAAGAGGGGCAAGAAGGTGAGAGATCTGATGCTAAGCTCATTCTGATTCGGTTTTTATTCGCGCACCTTGCTTGCTTGCAAGCACAGGTTTTCCGACTGCACCTTCGAAAATCTTAATATTATGTTCGTTCTTCGTTTGCTGTGAATTCACTCTCTTTAATCTTCCACGTTTTGACTTATGACCTACAGCACTCCCTTCTGACTCGTTGGCACGGAATATTCCTGACTCCTCTTGAACCTCTGGACCATCCTGTCAACGAGTCACTGATTACTACATAATGACCCCACTAACCTATTATAGCACTTTTTAAACGGAAAAACCCACAGGCAGACTTGTTTCCATGGGCTCTTTATCTCTTTTCGGAAACTATTGTGGGTCCCCGGACTTCACAGTGATACTACAACAAGAAGCAGAAGGAACGGCCTGAAAGGATCACGTGACAAAGAAAAAAACGTCAGAGATTTGTTTTTTGAAAAATAGTCAAGAGAGTGGAGTGTGAAGTCTGGGAGGAGAACTCTGTTCGAGGAGGCCAGCCAAATGCAAGCATAGCTGGGCTGGCATGGCGGTACTACGTGGCATACAGCACAGCTAGACGCTGGACTGGGCATTGGTTGCTGAAGGATCGTACCAACTGGTTTGGTTAGTGGATAACTTCAGCTCGCACAGACCAGTGCTTAATTTGGCTGGCCAAATACAACAGGGAGCTTACCATCAAGCAGCTTCATAGCAGATAGAGAGAGGGCGTGTCTGTATCCATGGTAGAACAGCGTCTGCTCACAGCAGGCCTCGTCTCTGGGCAGGCCAGCAAAAAAAGCACCCCTTTCTGCAAGGCACAAATCTCTGCAGAAAATCTACTGCACAAAACACCTTCGGGACAAGTGGACCCAATGCCTGAGGGACGACGAGTGTGCTATTGAACTTGTACCAGGAAAGAGGCATGTCAGAAAGGAGAAAGGAGAGTACGTTCCCTTTGGACATGCTCCTCACCAAATCCAAGTAAACGTATGGGACACAATGGAGTTGGAGATGTCTGTGTTTACACTGGCAAGCTGGACTCCACCAAGTATATTAAACATTTGGTCATCGCTGTGTTTTATCTGCTGAAGTGCTAAATTAGTACATGTAGTACTGAATTTAAGTATTAGATTTAGTGGTGGTTTAGAACTAATTTAGTGTTATTTTTTACATGTGCATTTTGTGCATGTAACGTATTTATCACTGCATGTGCTGTTCATGATGTATATACATATAGTGCATACAGCGATAAATATGCTACATGCACAAAATGTGCGTGCAATTAGAACGATTAAAACGAATAAACAAGTACAATAATTAAAATGAGTAAAACGAATAAAACGAATAAAACAATAAAATGATTACATTTCTTAGTGATAAAATCAAATAAATTGCTTGAAGCGATGAAAAATTCGATAAAAGAAATTTTTATTTATATTTTGTTTGTTGTTGTTTTTATTGCTGCTGTGCTGTTTCAGCAGCAGTGTGCAGCACCTCTTCTGCACAGCAGAGAGGTGCTGCACCTTATCTGCTGACATTGCATTCAGCATGTTCACGTTGTTCCAGTCCAAGTCGACCTCGTCCTCCTGCTGCTCTGAGTCAGGGTTGTCAGTGGCCTCAGGTGCCACCTGTGGCACTTTGGCCTCGTTCTGAAAGAATTAAATTATGTTAGAAGTTGAGAAGCAGAAAGGGGCAGGAGGGGAAGGAGGGAGGGGTGCACCTCCACTGCTGCAGCCATCTTGGCTACTGCTTTCTTCTTACATGCTGCCACCCTGGCAGCAGCACATTCATGCTGTATGGGGTTGATGATCAGACCGAGAGCATGCAAAGAAGAGACCTCCTCCCTCCTCTTCTTGGCTGGCTAGGCCTTGGCTTTCTTCAATGCCTCAGCTAGTGGCTGACTTATTCCGATCTGCCGAAATTCTGGGCTGGGGCAACATCTTCCTTCTCATTCGCCTTCAAGCCAGATGTCCCTCTAGACAGCATTGCCATGCCCCTCTTCACTAACCCAGCTAAGTGTGTGCCCCTCTCCAGTCACCAGACGACCCCACTCTCGCCCCTGTCACCCACAAATAGCCCAACTCAGGCGGGGAAAAGCCAAACGTGGCAGAGACGTTCTGGCAGCTCATTCCCCAGGAGGCCATCACATACATCAAAGAGCAGTGGGTTGCTCTTGCTGAGGCAGAGCGTAAGGGGCCGAGAGGCCAAATTATGGATCCATCTGGTCATATCAAGGAGATCATCAAGATGCTCATTCATACAATGGAACTGGTGGTGGTGGTGCAACGCCATTGACAGAGTATCTGAACAGTGACAGTGGACATCCAGGTCTTGGTGACGATCCTGTACATGAGCATGTATGGAAGAAGTTCATCTTCATGCTTAAGAAGATGAGCATTTCTCGTTTGGCAGACCTGTTCAGTGCCAGCTATGCCCAGTTCTGGAACCTCAAGCACTCAGGAGGAGAACTCATTGGCAAGGTGTTCATGTCTCGCAAGCCCAACCCAGAGAGTGGATTAGTGTATGTTCTGTGTGCACTCAGCATGTCTGGGAAGCCAATACCCCTCTTGATCATACCCATTTTCGAGGTTGGAGAGAAGCACAAGTCTCCACACGAGATACTGGAGCAAATGTGTCCCTTCATAAAGCTCTTCCAGATGACTGGAGTCCTTCACACCCCTGTGTGCCTGGCAATTGATGCAGCATTTAGGACGATTGAGGCTCAGAACCACTATCCAGAAATTCGGTTTGTTGCTTCTGCTCCCAAGACAGAATTCAAGGGGCTTCTCTGTGAGGGGCTTGGGATGAGCAAGAGTCAGGTCATACAGCATGGCTTTGTGCTTCTCACAGGGTTCAAGGACGTCTTCCTTGTGTACAATATGATAACACTGTTCTCAATCAGTGGTCCTGTTCCTGTTCCTCCTCTCTAAGAGTCTCAGGAGGCAATCAACCTGCTACTTCAATTCCCAGATGATGACCTCAGGACAATGGCATGGCAGTGTGAACTTGCCCAAGGAGGAGGGCGAAGGGAAGTTGTGGAAAGGATTGCCCACTGTGATGCCAAGAGTCTCGTGCTTCCACCCAAGGGCAAGAAGGGGCGAAAGCATGAAAGAGAGGAAGGACGAGAACGAGGAGGCAGAACCGCCTCTTCCTCCACCCTCAGGTCAGTTCTCACTCACTCACGTGTCTGACTCTGCCCCCTCAGAGCAGGATGACAAGTGGCTCAGGTCTGAGACAGCAGAGCTGAGCAGCTGAACGTGTGCCAGGCTAACAGAGCATCTCAGGACCCTCGGGGGGACAGTCTCTGGAAACAAACCTGACCTGGTCAGGCGAGTTCTCAGTCACGAGGGACCAGACTCCAAGGCAGTGTCTGGACGCCTCAGAGCCTTCCTTGCAGACAAGACAACTGGCCGTTCCCCTCAGATTGGACTGTACAAGCTCGTGTTCAACCTTGTTGATCGTCTGGATGTGCTGCTGAGCTACATTCCGTTCCCCTGGAAGGTCGAGTCGTTCCCTCTGGTGTGGCTTACCTGGTGCACTTGGGTGGCTGCTTTTGCAGCAACAAACGACTACCAATGGGACTACCTTGACACCCAAACTGCCTACTCTGCTCTGTGCACACACGTCACCACGTTTGCAAAGGAACTGGCATATAGAATGTAAAGAAGACTTCCCTTTTGGCTCTGGTGAAATTCGGTCCATCTGAGCAAATAAAATCGGTCCGTCCAACAGCTATAGTATGCATACCCGGTTGATGACCCCGTACACAACCCCTTTAGGGAGTAAATACGTAGCTCTGTTAAGAGTTTTGGTCAGTAATTCTGATGTGAAAAGGTACGGGTGCCTTTGTTTGCGGTGGATGACAGTGGAGTCGATCGACGGGGTCACGGGTGCAGGATGCTATGCACGAGGTTCTCATCGGCAGGACGACTCAACCTCGAAAGGCGTTCCTTGGTTCGGAAGTGTTTGGTGCTAATGGCGCTGGAGTAAAGGACACTACACCGCAGGACCAGCTCCAATGGTCGGGTGGCGAGGCCACAGGCTCTCGCCGACAGCCAATATTCACAGAGGGCTCGATGCCTGCTCTGCTCGGTGGCGACCGTGCTGATGTTCACGTCCACGGCACAGGTATGGCATGGCTGCCGCTCGCTGATTGTCGTTCAGCACGGCGCCTTATCGGCTGAAAGGAATTCGAAAGGAGCTGTTGGTTGTGATATCAAAAATAATGTGACGCGATGAGTAACTGTTGTTTTTCCCTTGGAGGGGGTTCTTGAGCTTTACCCCCAGAAGCGGGTCAAGAAGAGCTCGTTGAATTCTGGCACTTAAAAATGACACACAGAGACATAACGGTCTGAATCAACTGGGATACAATCTCACCCATCCTTTAATAACAAAAAACCAGTCTGCCAGAATGGTTCAGCATGGTTGTTCTATCTCGTTCATTAGTAAGTACATACTGTCCTTCAATCAGTCTTACTAGGTGTGCATGTAGCTGTGATTGCAGTAATGACAGCAGCTGTTACTCTCAGGCAGTTAAGGCAAACCCACAAGCTACCCACTGAGACCTCGCCTCAGCTACTTCAGCAATTGCCCAATGAGCTTAGTTCCCTGCAGTCACAGCAGATGCCCGATAGCACTGTCAAGGATATTATTACCTTACTTCAGCCTTTGCCTGGAATTGATCAAGTATATATTTTAGGGCTCACACGTCGTGTGGACCGCAGAAAGCGCATGACGGCATTACTACATTTTATGGGAATCTTGCATGAGTGGATTGATGCTACAGATGGTCTCATTCTTCAAAATCATTTTGAGTCTGGACAAATTTCTGCACTTGAATCATTCAACATTCCGGGTCTTCATTTCAACATTACAGAACAGATACTGCATCATAAAGAGAAAATCGAGTCATGGGGAACACTGGGCTGCTTCCATTCGTGGATGCGAGTTCTTAACAGTCTTGCAAACAGTGATAATGTAGCACTACTTCTGGAAGATGATGTTGACTTTGAGCTTGACATCTTCAATATCTCGTATGAAGTTATGCAAGATGTACCAAATAACTGGGGTAAGAAAAAACTCTTTATTCTAACTAAGAGTCTTCTCATAGATATAATCCGGTTTGGACACTGTGCTGAAAAACAAGGTTATCATGTTACAGGCCGTGTTTACCTCGCAACAGGAATGTGGTGTGCCCATGCACTCGTTCTCAGAGGAGGTTCAGCACGCAAATTGCTCAGAATAATTGATTCAACATGGACATTAACTCCGAATTGGGATGCTGCACTGTATGCTGCTTTTAACTCTCGGAAACTTGTAGTGTTTACTATATGGCCGCAACCAATTATTCAGACTCTGAAGATGTTGGGTGATATTCCATCAAGTGGAAAAAAGAAAATGCCAAAACTAAACAGATCAGCTACACAAGAACTTCTTAGAATACTCAGTACCTCAAGATGAGATGTGATTCTAATGAGAAAGAAAATAGAAGAATATTTTCTCTTCAATGAACTATCTCCTGTTGGTTTACGTATTTCAAACATATAGCAGAGCAGATTTAACTATTAAATAAGAAAGGAAGTGGCTTGAACTGAGATTTATCAAGACATGCAGAAGTTTCCCAATACTCAATCAACTGTCTTGACGACTACTGGAGCTGTAACACAGGCTGAGAGGGGCAGGGAATGGATGACTAATCTGAGCAGTCAGTCAGAGGTCCAGCCATGTGTGCAAGGTCTTCACATGCTGGTCTCAACAACATACTGTTTTGGGACATCTTCCAGATGACCACTGGCCAATGGTTCCTAGCCTGAAGATATCCTCCTGATTCTCAGTACTCTTTTTCACTTCACGATGCAGTCAGTGTTCAGTCTCTTAACTGATCGTATTTACTAGTCTGTTCATATTGTGAGAGGTGTGCGTATCCCTGAGTACTTCTTGCAAAACCATCTACATTTGATGTGTTAGTTTTAACAAAAGAGACAAAATAATCACTGTTATATGATAAAATTATAAATGACAGTAAAGATTGAAAAATTGAAAAAGAGTAATTGAATTAATCAGGATAACAATTAAAATGATATATGTAGTTTCATTGATGTGATTTCAGTAGGGATTTGGTCAGTGCTGTGACTTTTCCACTATTAGTACTCATTTGTATATGTAGTGCTTACTTTTTTTGTGCTGAGTACGTGCTCCATGTGCTACACATGCACTACATGCATAATATACATTTCATGCTCATTATGCACTTAAATCGATAAAAATCCTGAACTAATTTACTCATTTAATCAAAATCAGTCATTTCTTTGATCCTTTCTCCCTTCACCATGCTGCTGAAGCATCATGGTCATCCCTCTTTTGCTGTGGTGAGAGATGCTGCACATCACTGGGTGCCATCACACCCAGCATCTTGATGTCCTTCCCCAAAATGTCCCAATAAGTTGACCATTCCCTTAAGACCATGGCTCTCTCTCCAAATCTCACTCTCTTGCCCAGTAATATTGGGCTTAAACAGAAGCTGCAGCACGTGCAGCTGCCACTGCTTTTGCAAACAAACAGACGTGGCCCTGCCCAACCAGTTGGCACTGCTGACGAGATCTTTGATTGACCTTCGAGAAGCAGTGCCAACTGCAGCAGGTGATTCACCAGCCCAGGGTTCGCATTATGCTGTGCACCTTCTACCACGACAGAACAACCAGTAGGCATGAAACGGGTGTGCCTCCGGAGTTCTCTTGGGGGTTTTTGTCTGACATGATGGTGTTCATCAACGAGAAGAAGTTTCATGCAGAGGGTGTGTGCCAGTCAGTGGCACACACCTGCCGTGCAGGTGTGTTTACTTTTTCCTTTATTTCACTCACAATTGAATGGCAGGTTGTCCCCCTTCTGGAATTCGAGTTTTCGGCACCCCGAACTGCGAGGTCATCAGTGCTATAACCCAGATGAAGATGAAGCAGGATTTCTGGCATTTACATATAGCAAGCGAACCCTGGGAATTCACACAATACTCGGCTTCCTTATGAACATCCTTGTCCAGCAATTTGGGTCTTTCCAGGCCCACGTTCAGTTGTTGTTCTAGATAACATGCCTCAGCACCACAAGTACGAGGAGAGCACTAATGTTTTTCTTAGATTGCTATCACTCCTTCCGCTTGGTAGTTCTTCATCAAAATCTACTCGTGATTCTGCATTTGACATTCTTAATAGCAGTGGAGGAGGTTTCGGGGCATTTTTCATTCTCTTTTTTTCAAGATAAGAATATTTGGGTTTTTCATATTCGTCATCATCGTCATAATCCTCATTTTCATCTGTTGTCTCATCTCCTGTCATTTTCTTTTCAACATAATCCGAAATTTTATTTGTTGCCATTTCAGCAATATCGGGCAGTCTCTGCTCTGCTACTTCTGCAACTTTATTTAATCCTTTCTTTGCAATTTCTTGCACTTTTGGATTGCTGATAACTTTTGACCCAACGTTGCCGAGCTTGCCTATTACCTTTTTAGCAACATTCCACAGTGAGCCAAGGATTGAGCCTCCAACTGAAAGAGTTTGACCCGATACATTTTTATTCATTATTGGTAGTTCTTCCACAAATGACATTCATTTATCAGGATGCACATTCGACCCCTTTAGTGCTTTTATGCCTGGTCCACGTGTAGGATCAGATGTAGTAGAACAGTTGTAGGCTGGGCAGGGCACTGTTGCTGTGACCCTTGCTCAAGAGATCAGAGACTAGTTCCAGCCAGAAGCTACTGTAAGAGCTGTAGCATCAAGCATCTTACACTCTCTCATGCTGAGGTAAGTGCCCAACTCCTTGACGATCTTTATTTGTCACATATAATAAATCTGATGTACTGTTATTCCTAGTTTTATCAGGAATTTTGTGCCCACAGTTCGATCCCCGAACTGGGAGGGAGACCAGGGGAGGGGTTAAGAGGTTGCAGAAATTTGTTGATACAATATGCGTGATGAGAAAAGTTTGTACGTGCTAAATGTAACTAGCAAGAAAGCCGGCTGCCTTTAGCGGCTGGTGGTATAGATTTTTATGGAAGAGAACTGAGCTTCTTCATTTTGTTTATTTCAGTCCAGTTTCACCTACACAGGGAAGCGTTTTTTGTACCACGGTGGCGTTTCCGCTTTGGCTCTCCAGCCTCTTTCTCATCAGTCTGAGAGTTCTTGGGCTTGGCGACCTGGCAGCCCATGGGCTTATGGGCCTGGAATTCCTTGGGCATAATGGCTCGGAGCTCCTTTGACTCGTTCATCTGGGGGTCGTTGGGCTTTGGATTTTCGGCTGGACAGTATTTGAGGTTGGTGGCCTCCTGTGGTGGCAGTGGCGGTGCTTGCTGCAACATGCAAACACTGGTATCCTGCTGCTGCTGCTGCCCTGCCTGCAGCCCCACTGGCCAACTTGGTGAGTGGCCGTCCTGGAACACAGGGATCCATGCAGAGACAATCAGAGAGATCGCCTCACAAAAGGAATCACCCTTCTTGAACGTGATTATGCCCCCTGTGATTGTGTTGATCATGCTGTTAAGGGCCTGCTTCACGTCGTCCTCCTTCATTCCCTTTGGAGGTTGGCCGAAGATAAGTGCCAGATTGCTCGGGAAGATCACAGCATCACAGTCAATCAGTGTATGGATGATGGCATCACTCAGACTCGTAACTGACATTACGAGATGCACTACTGGTTCCCTGGTCTGTGGGAGGGGGAGGGGGAAGTAAGTCAGCCCTGGCAAGTAAAGTGAATGTCATAATACGCACAGTGTGAGTGCAAAAGACACGTGAAACAGAGAATGGCAGCACTGGCCAATGAAGAACTTCTCACAGTCCAGGTTCTGTGACACTGCTAAGGGTAGTGGATGTTCTGGCTGTGGGCAAGCAGCGTGGTCAGAGGGGTACTGAAGAATCTTGCATCGAGATAAATCTTGCTCTTGGCTGCCGTGTCGTCCCAAACAACCACCAGCTGCTGCTGCCACTCGTCCACAGGAACTGCCTCGTTCTGTGCCACCACTGGCGATTTGGGGATGATGATGACAGCTGCAAACCCATGAGTTATCTCGCCCTTGTACTTGGCTCTTAACTGGTACTCCGAGAGGTGGCCAGCCGTGAACGTCTGCAGAAACGCTCATCCCACCGAGTGCTGGTCGACAACAGCAAATCTGATGTTCACGTTTCCATTTATGCTCTTGCTCGTTGCCATCACCAGGGGGAAAACGAACGTGAGGACCTTGGATTCTACCTTGTCCCCAGCATGCCTCATTGGTGACAGAGTCGCCCGCAGGTTCTTGGAGAAATTTCATTGAAAAATCGAGGGAAATTACTTTAGTTCATCATTCGTGGTCAGAGTCATGCACAAAGGGTATATGCCCTTATTTGAAAAAAGGCCTGATGAAGCCCTGCATCACTGTCCCCAGGCACATGTGCACCTTGTGGCCAATTCGAGTATAGCTGAGGTGGTGAGTGGAAATAGACTGAACCGTTGGCACACTTATCATGACACAGCCCACTCATCATAACAGGCATGACATGTTGCTGTTTTGGCCTTGCAGTTGATCAGGCAGAGAAGCAGGTGAACAAATGTGCAAGCTTTGAAGTATAGGATATCTGTTGTTGGAAATTGTTTTTATGGGTTCATCACAGTTACTCATACCAACTCATAAGACACAATGTTAAGTGTGCTGGACAGCCCTCTTGGCCCACACATCGTCAATGTGCAGGTAGAACACCTTGGTCTGGATGTCAAACTGGAGCCCCTCAATATCAAGCACCTCCCAGCGGTTGTTGATGAGAAAGTTGGACACGAGGTTGTTCCTGGGCCACACAAAGAACTGCAAGTTGTACTTGTACCTGTTGAAGATGTCAGTTTTGAGCACGACAGGGCTGTGTCCAGGGCCATAGGAACCCGCAGCGATGTCAAAGTGCTGGATCTGCATGTCCTCTGCTTGAAGGATGCGTCAATTATCTGTTCACACGAGCCACGGGGCACGACAGGTGCAATCTGGTGCCAGTCCCCAGTAAAGACGATCGGGAAACCACAAAATTGGGTCTGACCCGGGTGGGGACACGTCCCCACAGATTTTAATGTGGAGACAGTGTCCCCATACGAAATCTTGACAAATCCTCGGCCACAAAAGCAAAAATTCCAGAACAAGCACACGGAATGGCCCAGGCTCAGCTCAGTAGTGCAATAATCGAGGCAATGCAGGGGCGCACAGCAGAGGGACGCCCACAGGCTAATAAACAAGGCCTTACTCTTCACGGGGATGGGCAGGATCTTCCCAAGAGCTCTCAAAAGCAAACTGGTATCACAGCATTTCCATACACAGGGAGACGAGGGCACCCTGATCACATCCACTCAGCACAGGGAGATGAGGGCACTCCAGTGCTAGGAGCCTCTATGCCGGCCCCAATGGAAGTGGCTCCATTGGAGCCAGCAAACAGAAGAAAGAGAATGGATCCAGAAATAGAACCTGTATCCCAATCCCAGCCGAAAAAGGGCAAGACGAGCCAGAAGAATTCCACGTCACTGGGGGGTATTCAAGGTGCGCCCTATAAATGGTGCTGGTCTCATATCACATCCAAGCAGAACAGATTCCTGAGGATAGTGATGCTGCAGTTGCAGCTTCCAAGGAGGACATATACATGTCAAAGCGTTCAGATACTCGAAAGGATATCAAAGTGTCACCAGAGACATTCTCTCAGTTCCTGGAATTCAGCAAAAGAGCAGAATTTGGATCGCATGAAGAGGCACTTGCTTGTTTACTGTGTCTAGCAAAGGAAAAAGAGGATAATGAACTGAGAAGAGTTCTTTCTGGGAAGATCAGACCACCTCTTTCTTTACATGCATGTGCATTGCGTCATCTTTCATGTCTTGGAGTTAGTGTGACAAAGATTCCAGAGGTGCTTTTCACTTCTCAGTTATATCTCAATAGTGAGGCAGACCCAAGCCAGCTAGATTGTGTTACTAGTATTCAGCGTACCCTCAGAGCTATTGACATTATAGAGCATCTTTTGCATCAGCAGCTTCAAGGTGTTTCAGCTGTTCATGTTTTTTTTGATACCTCAATACGTTCTTCTCTTCCTCGAGGTCCAGTTTTTATTTCATTTAATAGTCATCGAGAGATTGATGGAAAAGAAGAAGGACTGGTTGTATGTTTGCTCTCTGATTGTGGACTTGTCAGTGAAAAGGCACAAGAGGAGGCTGCTTATATTGCAGGAGTACTTACTGAGATAGGATTATCTACAGAATCTATATGGTCTGTAATTGGTAATAACTGTAATGGAATGCAAGCTGCTGGAGGAGTTATTGGAGAACTTTCAAAGATTCTGGGCAGAGGTCTTGTGAAAATCGGTTGTTATCTTCATGTTCTCAACATTGGCTTGAAAGAAGCTCTGGAGTCTTGCTGTGGAACTGCATCAAGTGCTACAGATGTGACAAAGATAGATGCTACTCTTCTTACAATTCTGTTCTCAATATGGTGGACAACAAATAGTGCAATGCCCTTTGATCAATTTCGTGCATCCTTGGAGAGTTTTGTGCAACAACAGGGCCAGACTGAGGAGATTGATACTGATTCAGACTGGAAGCAGATTAACAAGCCTGTACTGAGTCGTTGGGGAACAGTAATTACAGCAAATCAGTGGCTTGATCAACACTGGGATACTCTTGCTGCCTGGACTCACTTTGCAACAGAGCATGTTGATAGTGGACATAAGGCTCTCAGAACGACCATAGAGTACATTGAACAGTGGTTACAATCACCTGTTATTCGCCTATACTCTCTTTGTCTTAAGGAGTTTGCTGCACATTTCTTTAGTGAAGAACAGGCATGAGCAGAGGCTCCAGATTCTGTTCTTGGTCTTAGAGCAGGATTCAAGGGATGTCTGATGCCAGAGCGTGCTGCAACTCTGAAGGACCATTTGACTCGCCTGATTACATTCAAAGAGGAGGTATTTACTGAGACTCTTGCCTGTGCAGTTGATGGTATTAGTTCTGAATGGTTTGTGGAGCAGTTTGTTAATAGCTTTTATGATGCTATTCAGTCTTATATTCTCAGATGGCTTGAGTTTCCACTTGTTCTTGTGGGTCTTGGTAATCCCAGGACTCGCCAGCAGCTTGGAGATGCACTATACTATATTTGCAATGGAAAGAAGCTCACAGTGAAGCATGTAAGTGATATACTTCTATCTGGCCTTGTGAAAGCAGATGCTGCTGCTGTTAGAGCAATAGTGGCCCCATTCAAGAATGAATTAAAAACTCTTGTCTGTCTCTCTGAGAATGCTCCCTTGGATAAGAACCATATGCCTCACATTTTGCAGTTTGTTGAGGATATCTGTAATACTACACCTCATACAACACAATTTGTTGAGGGCTCCTTCAATCTGCTTGACTTTCTCTTCAAATCAAGTCCTCAGATGTTCTCAGAGACAGTCTCTCAGAAAATGCGTGCTCTGGTGAATACAGTCATTCCTGATCGCACAGAAGCAGCTCACCTGTCTGGTAAAGAGCACTGGAGTGGATCCAAGGATGAGCTGCACAACCTGGGTGTCATTCTCTTGCAACGTGCAGCAAAGTTATCATCCTCGAGACTGCAGGACGAGATTTGTCAGGGTGCTCGTCAGCATGTGCCCAATCCCCTTCCTGACCAATATCAACAGATTGAGATAGAACAGGCAGCAAGGGCCAAACCCCATCGCCGCAGTGCCATAGCACCTGCAGTTGTCCCCATTCAGCTTCCACCCTGTGGCCCACACCTCCAACACAGCATTGTAGCAGACAAATAACAACACTGTACACTCAATCAAGACAGCCTTGTATATGACAACCTCTCTGGGCATGAGTGCACATGACATTGGTGCTGACTCTAGCAGCTCTAGTAAGAGTAAGAACATAGCACTGTTTGACAGATGGTGCAAGAGAGGAGGGG
>CACRSC010000143.1:0-25182 GCA_902651635.1 Mastigamoeba balamuthi
GCCGGCATAGTCGATGGCCGAGCTGTGCCGCCGGCACATAGCCCAGCACATATGCTGGCACATATCGCCTTTGTCACTAATCACTTGATTTGAAAAATTTCTGTGAAATCGTGCTTCAAATGCGTACAAGAGCTTCTGATATTAAGGGCATGTGCTATTCATCAATTGTTACGATTTTGACCCTTTTGATGGGAATTCCTGCCCATCAGGTTGTGAACATGGCCGAGAAGTCGGATGGAGCATCTGTGCCATACATAGACAGTCTGACAAGTAGTCATTTCCTCCGATCACATACATTTGTCATCAGGAAAGGCAGATTGCACGTTCCTCTGTCTTGGGTGGAGGCTGCTGACGAGGTTAACTCAATGGTGTTGTTCCTCACCAGGGACTGGGATATCCTCAACAGAACAAGAAACGGGCCAAAGAAGATCTTGCTGTTGATGCAGTGGTACCTCTTCGAGTAGATCATCTTGAGCAGTGTGTCTATCATGATCTCGTGAACTGATTTGTCATTGATGAACAGCATGACTGCTGCCAGGAACTTGCCACTATGATCCATGGGAAGTCTTATTACATACATTCGTGATGGCACTGATG
Organism: Mastigamoeba balamuthi; assembly: GCA_902651635.1. Classification (NCBI taxonomy): domain Eukaryota; phylum Evosea; order Mastigamoebida; family Mastigamoebidae; genus Mastigamoeba; species Mastigamoeba balamuthi. The sequence goes on from CACRSC010000143.1 coordinate 598, forward strand.
TTGTTCTCTTTCACGAGGAACTTTGCCACTGCTTTGGCCTTCTGGTAGTAAGAGGCATAAAGGTTGATCACAGAACTAACACAAGTGAGAAATGAAGAAAAACATAGCCTATGGTGAGTGTCGACATGTGCCCTGTTTTTCTAACTGTGCCATCTATGCAGAGTACATGGCGAACGGCTCTTTGCATCAGTACTTGAAGAAGAACAAGCAGAGCATGAACTTCTTCAATCAGATCACCATCACTTTTGTATGCTATCTGTGCATAATTCAAAATCCTTAAATTGAAAACAGGATGTGATCAAGGGCTCCAGTTGTTCATGGAAACCTGTCCACCAGATCACTTATGGTAAGTACTACAACTATCTGTTAGCATTCTGAGTGCTTGTCAGATTGATGGCAGCATGATCACCAAGATCTGCAACTTCTGGTGTTCTCGAGGCAAGAACTCGTCTGCCATGAGTTCTGCAAAACGACAGGGGTGGCAGGCCCAAGAGATTCTTGAGGGGCATCCTGCAACCACGTCATTCGATGTTCTTTGTATGCTTACATCATCACACTCGTGAGTCTCATGCCCCTGCAGCATGTACCCAGCTGGTATCAGCATTAGCTTCCCATCAACAAGACAGAGATGTTCTCGGATTTATCAATGGATTCAAGGGAGCTGCCAGCTTATGAGATGATAATGGCTGTTATCATCTCACAACAGCCGATGTTTCTCTCGAATGTGCTGATGGCCCTTCTGCACTGTCTAATGAATGAATTCCCTATTGCATTGACAAATGGTATATGGTTAGAATATATCTAGAATTGTGATCAAAGAGAAGGTAGTGGGGAAACGCATCTGGGATGCCAAGCATGAGCTTCTTCCTCAGCCTCAGCTTCCTTGTCTGCATGCCTGCTTCAACAGCACACGTGAGGGCATTCATTCTGGAAAATTTTGTTGGTATTAGTACATACATGCAGAGAGGGGGGGGTTCATACCTCATGATGAGGTCGTTAAGAGTACCAACCAACAGCATCTGCATGACCTTGAACCCAGCTCTGATCTCTTTATAGGTGCAGGACTGGTGAGCACGCTCCTCAGTGGGCTCGGTGCTGAAGATGCTGAGGAGATTGCATGACGTTTTCATGAGGGTCGAGATGTGATGCTTCTCCTGCAGTGCTCTTCTCTACTTCTCATCCAACTCAGACTCCCATAAGGTGCCCCTGTAGTCCTCCACCATGGTCTTCTCGTTAACCTCCTTCTCAGATTTCTCACTCTTTCTGAGATGCAGTGCAGTAGCAGTGACTTGTGCTGATTGGTGCAGCTGCAGCAGTGCCAAAATGGTAATGTGAAGGCTGGAAATAAAGGAGAGAGGAGTGAGAATACTACATAGAGGAACCCGTTTTATGGGGAACAGTTTTGATTAATGGGGGGCAGTTGACACACCCTTGAAAGGACCTCTGAAATGAGTAGCTCCTGTTGTGGTGATGTCAAACAATTGGGGTGAGGGTGTTGGGTGTTTGTGACGTCATTTTTCACATGTCCAGGGCATCACAAATTCAAATTTCGTGCCACGAAATGGCCCTCCTTCTCACCAAGGAAACACAACCAACCCCAATGGATATCGAGCCACCCATGGAGAACTACGTGCGGGGATTCCTGTTCCACCACAAGGAGGAGCTGGACGCAAAATTCCCACGTGTTCTTGAGCAGGTATGACCTTTCCATCTCCTTCTCCCGAGTTGTCTTACAACGCCTTTGCCCAGAACCGAATCGTTTCTGTCAAGGACGTCTTGCAGTGGTTCAAGTTCTACAAGACCCTGCACGACCAGTTCAAGTATGAGCTCTCACTCATGGCGAACTTCGATGAGACAATGGGCTACACCAACCAACCATCATGGGCGAACCAAAGTGATCTGTCGTCGGAATTCGTCACCTGTCATCCAGGAGGTCAAGGGCATTGCGCGCCCTGGGTGCCGGCATGCGTTTGAGGACACCTGAGACGAGAAGGTCACGGTACTGGTCGAGGGCGGAGCTCATTGTGTTGAGAAACACGAGGGTGGGCAGTTGGGGTTTGGTGGGCTCAAAGGGTGTTTGGCTTTAAAAGAGGCCCAAAAATCAGTGACGAACTGCCCCCCATAAAATCAAACTGCCCCCTTTTAAACGCCCTACTCTACCTGCTCTCCTGTGAGACATGTTCTCTAGTTCTATATCCTGCTGCAGTGACTATCGGCCCAGTGCAGTCCTTGTTCTTGTCCTTGGACTTGTCCTTGTGCATCTTGGTAGGGGTTTTGCGTGACGTGTCTTTGATGCACACCATTTAATAATATTCGAAAAAGCTGTTAAATGACATAATATAGCAGCACGAGAAGGGCGTGATCTATGAAGAATCAAAGTTTTTGCCCTGTGGAACCATTGTGTGTAGCAGGTGAGTATGATGGAACAGCACAAAGGAAGCCTGTTAGAGGTTATGAGTAAGTCAGAGAATTACTGTGTGTTGAAGTGTAGCAGGAAGTGGAACCTCTGCTACGTGCCACTACATAGGTACCTTCCACTACACAGCATAGCAGACCACTGATGGGCAGGAATTCCCCCGAAAAAGGTGTTATCTGCCAGCAGTTTTCGTCTCTTGGAAAAAACACACCATGCGTTGTGAAGTAAGCTCGGAATTGACTGTGCCTCAGAACACAAGCAGAAGACCTATAAGCGAGTGTGTGTACAAAATCGCACACAATTCTGCATGGGCAGGCCTGAGAACTGGGGCCTGGAACAAGGGGGTTATAAGTCGGCAGTTATGTCAGTGGTTATTGTCACTGGCACATACTGTGCTGCTGGCATACAGCATGTGCTGCCAGATAGAGTGATGTGCATTGATGCTGATGCACATCTAACACAATTTTGAGAGGGAAATCATTTGTTGGACAATTGCTTTTATTTAGAGGACAAAGCAATTGAGAAGGGCAAGGCGTGAGTGACAGAGAGCACTCAAGAGATGGGTGTGAGTGTCTCAGCATGTGGGAGTGTCTGCTGCACCATCGGCAGACCCAGATGCAGGGTGAGAGATAGGCACTTTGTGCTTGGAGGGAGTGGTGCTGGTACCCTTAAGGGACTCATACCCCTCCAATTGGCACACTTGGACTTGAGAAGCTCCAACCTGGTCCAGCAGCAGAGGTGATTTCAGCAGTCAGCCTCTTCACCTCGTCCTGAGATCTCTTGTTCAGTGCAGACAGGTCCTTTGTATACACGCTGAGGAACTGTATGGACTGCAGTGCTGTCTGCATAGCCTCCTCACGCTCTTTCTGTGGTTTAACAATGATTAGTGCAAAATGTTGCTGTCAAATAATAATGTGCTGCTAGCAGATAATTATGTGCCACCAGCATATAAATATCTGCTGCAGCTGGCATAAAATATGTGTGTTAAGGGAATTTGACATGTGGCATTGCTGACAGCCTGGCGCAGGGCTGTGTGAGCATCCTGGAGACTCATGGCATCAATGTTGTTGTTGTCCCAGGCCTGCATGAGCAGCTGAGACCACCACGTGCACTTTGCTGGAGCCCCAGGGGCCCTCAGCATCTCGCGGTCTGCTGGTGCTGCTGCTGCTGCTGCTGCTGGGGCTGGTGCCAGACACTGCTGGATCTTCAAAGGCAAACGAGAAAGAAGACAATGTGCCACAGCTGGGGCAGCTGGAGCCATGTACTCCTCATTGCTTTCCTCCCTCGTCCTCTTATGTGCCATTGTCTTCTCCTTGTGCTTCTCCTGGTCGTCGTCATCATCCCTGTTGCACTTCTCCATCTTCTTGCCCTGTAGCTCATCAATGGACTCCGAGCTGGAGCTCTCAGCCTTGTCTCCAGATGCAGAAGACGTTTTCATGCTGGCCTGCTTGGCTCCCTTGATCTTGTCCTTGATGCTTCTCACAGCATTCAGCATGGCTTTAGGGCCATCCATGGCACGTCTGTCCCCTCTTGCTGAGACAGTTGAGGTGACGCACCTCAGCTGCAACAGGTGGTTGCATTCTGCACCGTGTTCTCCATCGGGTCCCAGAATGGCGTGGTGAAGTACATGAGCTCCAGGCAGTCAGTCCTTGCCTGGACTGCCTCCTTCGTGGTCAGAATGACCCTGTTCCTGCTCAGGGTGGAGATGGCGTTGATGAAGGCCTGCACAACAGCGTCCTCGTACTGCTGGCCTGCCTTAGGCGTTGTTGCTTGCCTGTACTGCTGCAGCAGTGAGCTGGAAAGTGAGTTAGACTAGTTATGATGGCGACTTTTTCTATGTGCTGGCGGCATATGTATGTGCCAGTGGCACATATGCTGCTGGCACATAAACAAAAAGTAACAGTAAACTCAAAAAAAGAATAAACCAATTGAAAAACGAGTAAAGACAGAGGAAATACATACAAATTGATCGCACCCTCACTGTTGCTCAGGATGTAGTTGACATAGAAGTGCTGCCATGCTGTCAGCACAACAGGGTGCCTTACTGCACCACAGGGGATGCTGATCACCGTGTTCTTGTTCTGCATGCCAGCCACTGAAAACGCCAGGTTGAGGACGAGGCAGCTCAACTGCTTCTTCATGCTGGTATTGACTGGAATGATGAGGTTGAGGAGAATGACGAGTGTCCACTCGTCCTCCACATAGGCCCAGTACACACTGCCGGACTGCAGCAACATGGCCCGTTTGCCAGATTCCATGTGGTACACGTCCCAGAAGTACACATCACACAGGCCCATGCGACGGGGGCCTGTCATGAGGCATGGGACAGTCATTGACCCGATCACTGGCAGGTATGTCCCAGTCTGTTTTGATTCAGTCAGACATTAGAATTGAAATGAAGGGCATACTGCTCTGGCACTGGCTCCCTTGGGAATCGTGCTGCTATTCATGGTGATGTCTCCAGGGTGTGGTTGAGGGTACAAGGCCATGAGGTCAGCCCATTCGTGCTTGGAGCACTCTGCTGGGCGACCTGTCACATGGGGGTCGTTGGCAGGCAGCAACCTGGAATGCCCCCCAGTCGCAGGAAGCAGAGGAAGCTTCTGCCATGGCTGGAGCTCCCTGGCACCAGAGGGAGCAGGCCATCTCACATTCTAGTCCTGCATGCTGGTGGGCTCAGCACTAGGCCCTCCCACTGTCGCTGTCGTCCTCGTCCCCCTGGTCCTGTTGCTCGTCCCCCACGTTCTCCTCCTCCTGCTCGTCCTGCTGCTCATCCTCTGCATCGTCCTGCTGCTCGGTGTCACCGTCCTGCTGCTCAGTCTCCTTGTCCTGCTCCATCTCCACTTCCTTCAGCTGCTCATTCACCTTCTCCAGCTCACTCTCGTTCTGCTGCTGCTGGGGCTCAGGAGACAGCTCGGGCTCAATGGCTGGTGCTGCTGCCACAGCCTTGCATTGAACTGGGACTGCAGAAGTGGTCATGGAAACCACTTCTATAACAGAAATAATGTCAGGTTGTATAGGCATGCAGTGCCAGTGATTGTGCCACTGGCATATAATTATGTGCTGCTGGCATATAATATGTTCTGGCATCTCACTTTGCATCACTCCAGCAACATACTGAACTGCCTGGTTTTTGTAGGAGGGTGTGGTACTTCCCAACATACTGCCCAGGGGTGTTCTGCCCTCACAACAGCCATCTGATGACGTGCAGTGAACCATGGAGTTATGTGCAATGCACTGCCCACTGGTGCCACACTCCCATGTCCTGCCTCTCGAGTGCAGCTCCTGCAAATTTGCATGGATGTCTCTGTCTGGCAGCTCTCTCTCATGCCCATGACCTGTCAAGGAGGTGCTGGGAGAGGTTGTTCATCGGGCTTTCTTCTGGGGGGATGTACTGCAACCAGACGGGGTGCCCCCTGTCAGTTCCTCCTGTGAAGAGCTGCAACAGGCATCTGTCTACACTCATCAGCTGCCAGATGTGGACTGGTGGCAGCACAGAGTCTGCACAGACTGCCTCTTATACGGATAGATATTGTCCGTTTCGTGGAGGAGACTAGCATGGGAGTGGCCACAGGAGGCATTGGTGCCCAGCTGCCCCTGATGCCGGTGTTCGAGGGTGACCAGCAGGTGTTCTCTAAGCTATGGCGAATGCGTGACCAGGAAGGCAGCCCTCTGCACAGTACAATCATCCCGTCTCTGGCTGGCTGGCACAAGATGAAGACTATGGCCTTTGCAATCAGGAAGATGTGGGACTGCCTCATTACCCTGACTCTGGCTTTCCTGGGTCGCAAGGGAACGAAGGACATGCTCAAGAACTTCATTCAGCTGGATGACACGATTGTGCTTCTGGTCTCTGCCCTGCTGCCATGGGCGCTGCAGACTGTCACGTCCCACACGAGGAGACCATCTTCCAGATGTCCATTCCACTTCTCTGGGCAATGGCGACCATCCATGTGGCCAGCCCTCTGCAGGTTACACTGTGTGGGGTAGTACCTGTTACATGACCTGCACTGATATGGTTTGGCCTTCCCATCCTCTCTCTCCTGTACTTGAACTGTAGCTGTGTGTTTTGCCTGGCCTTGCGCTTCTGTTCCTGGTGCATTACCTGCTCTGCTGAACCCCTCCTGCATTGCTGTCTATCTCAGTGAGGCACAACATTTGCTATTAGCAAATTTCACGTCGATCACGTTTATGTGCCATAGCAGATCCAGTTCCGCTATGCACTGCCTCACACTGCTGTGTGGGGTCTGCTACATGACGTAGCAGAGATGCATTCACTACGTGGCATTGTGAAGACTGTGTAGTGATGGGTGGGGCAATGGGTGGGTCCGCTATGCCACATAGTGGATAGCATAGCAGTGCGTAGCAGATACATCTTTACTACACAGTGCAGCAAAGGTATGTGTAGTGAGTGGTGTGTTGCAGAAGCAGTTGCATAGCAAAACCTGTGTAGGCGAGTATTCTAGATTTTTCCAGCTGGCTGATTGCACTTGATGTCATTTGCACACTTGTGATTATTCGGTGTGTCTTGCGCGTCTTTCATATCGTATGTGTCTTATGTATTTTGTGTGTTTTGCATGTCTTCAATGTCAGGTGTATCTTACTACATGTCTTGCACATTGATTTAGCTCCAAATACTAATTCTAACTAAATTGGCACAGTAGCTGGGCCAGGCTTTAGAGATCTAGCCCTCCAAGGAGAAGGAAGATGAGATCTCTTCCAACAGAGCAGTGGCTCAGATCACGGACCCTTCATATCATGCACGAGCTGCTGCTGTGTTACAGTACATGAAAAACAAGCAGCAGCCAAGATGGCTGCTGCAGGACAAGTGTACCCCTTCCCCTTCTTCCTCTTCCCCTTAATGGCACCTGATGATGTGTGATTCCTCTCAGTACAACACAAGAGGTACCGCACCCTACTACTGAAGCAGCAAGGTGGGGAATAAACAATTCATCTATTACATTGTTCTTTTTCATCAATTAAATCAATTGCATTGATTTATCGATTGAAGCACTTAGGGTGCACATGAAACGTATGCTTCATATTTAGCATAGCATATGTAGTGTATGTAATTGATGTATGTATGCATGGTTTTTCTGTCGTTTTCTGCACTTGTAGCACATTTAGCATATCGGGTGCTGTATGCACTATGGGCGGAATGCAGCTCTAGATACACTAAGCACACAAATAAATCAGTGCTTTTGTGCTAAGTTAGAACTAAAATGTAGTTTAATTATTGTCTACAGAAAAGTGCTAATTTAGCAGCAAAGACGCAGTGCTGACCAAATCATTATTGATCGTTTTTAATTTGAAGTGTGCACATTTGGAACAGACGAGATTCCTTTTCTTTTCCTCTTGCCCCAGAAGTGGTTCACTCTGCTGTCACATAGATTTCTTGAGCAAGTTTGAAAGTACAGAAAGGTGAACACAAGAACAAGCAATTCCTGTATTGGCGGGTTTTGATTGTAATTGTTATAATGTAACTTTTAAGAGGAACAGGTTACAGGCCAAAATGTGAAGAGAAAAGGAGGAAGAAAATGGTAATAGTGAACCTTCTTAATGCTGCTGTACTGCAGCTGTACTGTGGTAAATATTATTCTAAGCTCTACCACTCTGTATGTGATTATTTTTGCTGAATCAAAGGCATTAACTATTTGTGACCGCCCTGGGGGGTCAGGGCCGAGGTGATGCCTTCAGAAGTTATTTGCAAAACACACTAACACAAAGCACAATAGAAAGAGGCTGGCATTGGCTGACTTGAAATATTTGATACTCTGCCAAGTTTCAGACAGTCCCAGAGAGTGTGTTTATCATCGTTCCCTTACAGAGTGTTTACTCAGACATCTTGTAGAGATGCTTCAAAGACTCAACAAGTAACCGAATTTTGATACTCATATTACGATTCCAAGAATTTAACACAATAATCATACACATCAGTACAGCCACAACCATATATCCCGTATTTCTCTGCAATTAAACAGAAATGTTAGCTAAGCGGAGTGGTACATGTTGTATAAGAAAGGAGGAAAACTGTGTGTTAGTGTAGAAGAGAAAGAAAAGAAGACAGTGCACCTTCATTCTCTTGAGCCTGGCACGGGAAGGGAAGAACGAGAAAGAAAAGAAGTGATTTGGTGTACAGTATATATCCAAACTTAATGAATGACACTTTCATTGTGAAAAGAAGTGTCTGGTCATGTGCAAGGCCGCTGCTGTCAGGTTCAATTGTAGGCCACGCCCTACACGATCGAGGATCTACTCTCGCTGTCTATGCCCTTTGGTGTCCCAGTGCTGAAGGAGAACGACGCAAGAGCCAGATCGACTCCCCCCTGCATAAAAGAGCCGTCCTGGGCAGAGAGCTGCTGCGGCACGACAGCGACCATCATCTCGTCGAACCCCTCCTGCGGCCCTTGGACCACGTCCACGTCCGTCTGGATCTCGGAGAACATCTGGCGGGTACCAGGCGAGCTGACGCTGATGTCCGAGGGCACCTCGAACACGCCGGCAGACTGCATAGGACCAAAGAAGAAAGCAATTGAGGCATGGGTAGTGGGGGAGGCCGGTTGCTGAATTGTGAAATACGCACTGCAAAGGTCTGCGGCCAATTCCTGAGGATCTGGAAGACAGATGGCCTGCGCTCTGGCTGCTTCTGCCAGCACCTGCCGAGGAGCTCCACCACCTCCTTGGGGACTGTGGGGGAGATCTCGGGACAGAAGCTGCCCTGTGATGCCTGGATCCCCTGCATTTCGATTCCCTGCACGGCAGCAGTGGCAGGGGCAGTGGCCGAGGCTGATGTTGAGTGTGAAGACCTCTCCGAGTCGCACTGCGCGGTGAATTGGTCCGCTGGCAGGAAGAGCTCCCACAGCACAAGCCCAAAGTCTGGGAATCGCTCATGAGTAAGTTCGCGGTGTGTTGGCTGCCTCTGCGGTGCCCTCACCAAAGACGTCTGTGGCAGTAGTGGGGGACCGCCCCTCGGCCACCTCAGGGGCTTTCCACCCGTTCTTCTTGTAGGAGCTGGAAGACGATGAGTGCTTGCCCTGTGTGCACCAGAAGTCGCAGATCTTGGTGACCATGCTGCCGTCGATCTAAAAAGGGTCAGTCGTAAGAGAAGAACAGTAAACTGGAGGCGTACCATGAGTGATCTGCACGACAGATTCCCGTGGACAATCGGAGGCTTTGCTGAGTGCATAAACGCCAGTCCCTTGATGATATCCTGGCAGTGGTACTGTCAGCATATGAAGCTGTACGGAGTAACTTACGAATGCGATGGCCACCTTGTTAAAGAAGTTCATGTTGTGCAAGTTCCTTTTGAGGTACTCGTGCACTGATCCAGTAGCCATGTACTCTGCAGTTTTTCTTACGTTAGAAAATGCATTTTCGCGGACCCGGTTACCCTGGATACCTCTGCATAATCATCCGAATACGACACAGTTTCGACCTCAATTGAGCCACTGATGTTGTCTAGGAGCTGGGAAAGGAGGGAATGCTAAGATGCAGAGACGGGCGGAAGTATCTCGTACATTATGATCTTGCGACCATCGAAGCCCGTAAGCCATATCCCGTCCAATTTCGCCGTGAGAAGTGCTGTTCCACAGAAGAACGACTTTGGTTGCCTGCTTCACCTTGATGAAGAACCTCGCTGCAGCCCGGACCTCCTGGTAATACGACGCAAACAGATTGACGATTTCTCTGGAGGGGCGGCAGTGGACTGTTGAGAAGTGTGTCGAGGGTTCGAGGAGTGATTGAGGAGAAAGAGATACCGCTGGAAAGGGTTTCGCAGAACTTGGAGGCCGGAGCGCGGGGCCACAATCGGAATGAAGTCCATGTCGTTCACGTGGCTCATAGTCTCGTTCACTTCTCTCTCCTCGAGGTCAATGAGAGCGACCACCTTGACGAAGCAGTGAGATCTGAGTGGAGACGCTGGAATGCAAATGAGCACACCTTTCTGCTCCTGAGGGTGATCAGGGCGTCTGCTACTGTAGAGATCACCGATGTAAGCGACATGGACCTGTTGTTCGAGCTTCTGAGCGATGAAAGGGCAGCCTTCTCTCCAAACTGCCTTCTGGCGTCGGCGTAGGAGGTCGACTCTCCTGAGACAACTCCAATTACAGCGTTGCGGGAAGAATTGAGAAGGCCCCACGAGCTACAACCCATGAACCTGAACGAAGACAGGCCGGTTTGAGTAAGAACTCCTGTGTCCAGGGACATCAGGTTCATGAAAACCTCGTGTGCCCCCTGGTTGCACCAGTCGTCCGCTGTCTGGACTCTGTTGTCCGACCCCACTCCGTCGCCATAGGGCCCCAGTTTGTATCCATTCACGTCAAATGTGCGGATCTCGCGGAAGATGATGTCGAGAAAGTTAGCCCTGGTGAGTGGCCACCCGTGGAGATCCAGGGCTATGGTGGTGGCCATGGCGATGAGGCGGCCAGATATGAAGCCCTCGAAGGAGGCATGGCTTAAGCTGAGCTCGGGGTGATACAGTTGCATCGCTTTGCAGTATTCTCTACACCGTGTTGCCTTGTTAGTGGTCAGCAGATAGGGAACAACTCACCTGGAAATCTCGAGGCCAAAACCTGTGGGCTCGGGGACCACCTGACTGAAGTACACAGACGCTCCGAGCTCGCTTGACAGTTTGGTGCGCGTGGATTGTGACAGTGCACTGTACAGCTCCTCCGCTGCAACCCAAGCCATTGCCACATATTTGACGCCGGCGATGCCTCTGTTGGACATCTCCTCGATAACCGCAGCCGACATTACCCCCTGAGCAGCGAGCACGACGGCCTTGGGCTTTCCGTTCTTCAGTAGTCCGTTAACCACATCCACAGCCATTGACCTGAGCTCTGGCGCCGAGGTTGTGGTGGGAAACCCACATGAAGACAGCAGCGACACACCGAGGGAGCCGCCCGCCTTGTCTGCCATGCTCAGGAACACACCTCCCATCGTCGTGTCCTCGTAAAACAAGGCCGTGTTGTTGAGGACGTTCCAGTCATGGGCCAGGAAGGCCATAACGGCGTTTACCTCGTCTCCTGCCCCGGCCCTCGCGAGCGCAACGCCCGTCCTGGGGCCCCCCGGGCCGGCTTTGGTTGTGTCCTGCAGGACAGAACTGCGTTGGCGGAGTATCTCGCTGCTCGAGAGACTCCCGATGAAGGGAACCGGGACGCCGTCGGGGCCTATGTTCATCTGCAGGACCGTCTGCGTCATCTCGCTCGCGCTCGGCCCGACGGTCCCGGCGATGGCGAACGCGGGCCCACTGCCCGAGGCCCCGCGGCAGAGCAGCGTCTCAGTGTTGTTCATGTGGCGATCGCCGTCGCTGGCGTCGTCGAGCGACGCCAGGACGAACTTGAGCTGCGAGACCTCGTTTGCCCTGGCGAACGCCGCTTCGAGGCCTGCGCGTACGGCGACCCCCATGCCCATGTGCGGCCCTGAGAAGGGTGCCGACAGCCCCACGACGAGGACAGCCCGCCCGGTGGCGTTGTTGGGCACGATGTCGTAGACGACCTCGGGGCAGGACGACGCGAGCGACGTGGGCACCCAGCCGACGGCCAGCGCGCAAGTGAGAGCCGCCAGAGTGTACGTGTGCATTGGGTGGAAGCAGGAGCCACAAACCCTGTGTGTGGTTCTGAGTCAACGGGGGTGAATTATGGTCTGAATCTGGCGGGCGGTGTTGCAGGTTCATCTTTCCTCCAATGCGTTTCGTGCAGTGTACGCCGTGCTACTTCGGGCAGTTGGACATCGGGTGGGCATAGGAATCCAACTGTGGGAGAAGCTGCCCGGTTTTTTCGCCGGGCGAAATGGAGCTTCTACATTAATGGCACACCGAACCCGAAATTGGCAGCACCTGAAATAATTGATGGCCCCGTGTAACGCCGCGCTTCGCAGGGAAGCCTGATAGGCGCCACGCTCGAACCTCGGCCTACCCCACCGGAATAGTCCACCCGTCTGGGGAGATGGTCCACAGTTATTGCTGCTGGGCTAATCCACGATAGGCGGGCTTCGCCAAATCGGACTCTTCCACAGGGCCGTGCCACTCATACACCAACCCAGTTATCAGTGAAAACTCGAGTGTCCGTGGCGGGCCCTCACGGACAGTCACCCACGCCAAGCACCCCAGACCTCGGCTCCGGCGAGGTCTGGCCCGCAGGCTGCTTCAGGGCTCTGCCTCGGCGACCCCTGGCCCTGCGAGGTCCCGCCAGAAGAGTGCGACCCGAGGGGCAAGGTGCCTCTACCCCTCGGTTCTGTTTTACCTGAAAGTTAGCCAACCCGAACCTGACCGCGCTTGCAAGCGCATTGGTGCTCACAAAAGACTAATTTGGAAGGAGCTCGGTGTTTCTCTCCCTTGAGTCACAGAAATGCTGTGGAGAAAACAAAGCCGATGAACCACATCATCAGCCAAAATCTCCCAATGACTCGCAGTTGTATGTACTGTCCCATAACGTGCGCTATGCATTATTCTTACAGTCCTCAAATTTGCCAAAGAAATTGGGCAGTCGGGTTTTTTTCTACCAGTCTTAGCGAGATGCACTACCGGTGCTTTGAGTGTACAGGAGTGCAATCGTGTTGGCTCACCAGATGTGCCCTACACGACCGAGGAATGATTTTCGCTGGTAATGCCCTTGGGCGACTCGGTGCTGAAGGTGAACGACGCGAGGGTCAGGTCGACCCCGCCCTGCATGCCACCGGTGGAGTCCAGGGCCGCCGAGAGCTGCTGCGGCACGACAGCGACCATCATCTCGTCGAACCCCTCCTGCGGCCCCTGGACCACGTCCACGTCCGTCTGGATCTCAGAGAACATCTGGCGGGTACTAGGCGAGCTGATGCTGATGTCCGAGGGCACCTGGAACACGCCAGCAGACTGCACGGGACCATAGCCACAGCAAAGTTGAGGGGGAGGTCAGAAGTGGCGTGAGGGTCTTGTAATGCGCACTGCAAAAGTCTGGGGCCAGTTCCTGAGGATCTGGAAGACCGATGGCCTGCGCTCTGGCTGCTTCTGCCAGCACCTGCCGAGGAGCTCCACCACTTCCTTGGGGACTGTGGGGGAGACCTCTGGGCAGATGCTTCCCTGCGGCACCTGAACCCCCTCCTGCATTTCCGCTCCCTGCGCGGTGGCGGTGACATTGACAGTGGCAGAGGCCGAGGCCGATGTTGAGTGCGAGGACCTCTCGGAGTCGCATTGGGCAGTGAACTGGTCCGCAGGCAGGAACAGCTCCCACAGCACAAGTCCAAAGTCTGAGAATTGCTCATGAGTAAGTTCGCGGTGTGATGGCTGCCTCTGCGGTGCCCTCACCAAAGACGTCTGTGGCAGTAGTTGCGGGCTGCCCCTCGATCAACTCGGGAGCCCTCCACCCGTTTTTCTTGTAGGAGCTGGAAGACGATGAGTGCTTGCCCTGCGTGCACCAGAAGTCGCAGATCTTGGTGACCATGCTCCCATCGATCTGGGGAAGGAAAGTGCATGAGAAAAGGACAAATGGGAGTTGCGGACGCACCATGAGCGACCTGCACGACAGATTCCCGTGGACAATCGGGGGCTTTGCGGAGTGCAGAAACGCCAGTCCCTTAATTACATCCTGAAAATGACCGTCGTGGTCAGCATCGGTGACTGAGCAGAGAGCAACTTACGAATGCGATGGCCACCTTGTTAAAGAAGTTCATGTTGTGCAAGTTCCTTTTGAGGTACTCGTGCACTGATCCCGTTGCCATGTACTCTGCAGTAAACTATTGGTAAGGGCGACAGGAGATGACGACGATGGGAGGAAGTTGACGATTGAACGTACCATACACAATCAGGAGATCGTCTTTGCTCTCGCAGTAGCCCAGCAGCATCAGCAGATTGGGGTGGTGCAGGTTGTGTGTGAGCTCCATCTCGCCTTTAATTATGCGGAGGTCCTCCTTGGACGCAGCCATGTTGTCGATAACTCTGATGGCAACCGGAGTCCCGTTCCAGTCGCCCGAATGCACAGACCCGAATTGGCCCTTGCCGATGGTCTCGCCTATCTCGAGCTCGCTCCTCTTCATCTTCTTGAGGGACGGCCTCGCCCTCTTGGTGATCGCGGCCGCCACGAGGATCGAGGCGCACAGGATGGCCCCAGGGACGACCGTGGAGATGATCACGATGTTGTGGTCAGAGCGCCCCTGGCTGGCCACGGGGTCGGGGTCGAACTCGTTGCCACACCTGTGCTTGTCGTCCGAAGAGTCGAACGGCACGTAATCCCACGACCACCCGCCCCACCGGGTCACGTAGACAGAGTCCATGCCCTGGTTACACTTCCTCTCTCCGCTGGCCTCGTCCAGGAAGGGTCCCATGACGATGTTCCCGCCGAGGTGGAAGTACTTCTTCGCGTAGATGGTGTCCAGTAGCGCCTTGGGTGTGACCACCTCCCCCTGCAGCTCTGACACCACCAAGGACAGGAACTTGCCGATCACAAACCCCTCGAACACGTTGTCCATGGTCTCGAGGCTGGACACCCAATTCTCGTACTCAACGCGCAGTGGGTGAGAAGAGCTGAACATTCCCAAGGGCGGCGTGACCAGCGTGCGGTACACGTTTAAAAAACGGGACCCCCACCCAAACAGAACCACTATCATGTCCTCCTTGTCCACCGTGGATGGGATTAGCATAGGACAGACAGTCGGCACACACCTCTGTGATCTGGAACATCATCTGTCGAGCTTCCCTTGGGAAGGCCACAAGGATGAACGAGTGGCCGTATGTCGCGGCCCCCACTGTCCGATTAACCTCTGAGATGCTGTCCGAATACGACGCAGTTTCGATCTCAATGCCGCTGCTGTTGTCCAGAAGCTGGGGAAATGCTGAGAATTATCCAAACGGGCGAGTTTCCCTTACATTCCGATTGTATGACCACCGAAGCGCGTGAGCCATCTCCCTCCCGATATCGTTGTGAGACGTGCGGTTCCACAGCAGTACGATCTTGGTCGCTTTCTTCTGCCTTAGGAGGAAATTCGCAGCAGCCCGGGCCTCCTGGTAGTATGACGCAAACAGATTGACGACTCTTCTGCAGGGTTGGCAGAAGACCATTGAGAAGTGCTTAGGAGAGGTAGGAGTAATGAGAGAGACGGACCGCTGGAATGGGTTTCGCAGAGCCTGAAGGCCGGAGCGTGGGGCCACAACAGGCATGAAGTCCACGTCGTGCACGTGGCTCATCGTCTCGTTTACCTCGCTTTCCTCAAGGTCGATAAGAGCGATCACCTTTTAATCAGCGCGCAGTGAGTGACGGGCGTGGCTACGCCCAATGGATCGCACCTTTCTTTGCCTTAGGATGCTCATAGCGTCCGAGACCTTGGAGACGATCGTAGTCAGAGCAATGGTCCTGTTGTTCGAAGCTCTATGCGAAGCGAGGGCAGCCTTCTCTCCGAACTGTCTTCTGACGTCGGCGTAGGAGGCTGTCTCTCTCGTTGCGGTCCCGACGACCACGTTGCGGGAGGAATTGAACCAGCCCCACGAGCTGCACCCCTTGAACCTGTACGACGACTGGCCTTCCTGTTCGAGTTTTCCGTTGTTCAGGGTCATCTGGGTGATGAACACCTCGTGGGCCCCCTGGTTGCACCAGTCGTCCTCTGTCTGCCTGTTGAGGTACGTCCCCACGCCGTCGCCGTAGGGCCCCATCTTGTAGTCCAGCACGTCAAACGTGCGGACGTGGCGGAAGATGGCGTCGAGGAAGTTGGCCCTGGTGAGCGGCCACCCCTGGAGCTCGAGAGCTCTGGTGGCGGCCATGACGATGAAACGGCCCGAAATGAAGCTTTCGAAGGAGGCGTGGCTGTAATTGAGCTCCGGGTGGTACTTGCCCATCGCCATTCTGTACTCCCTGCGGTCGTGCTGCCTGTCAGCCATCGGAAAAAGAGGAAGGGACTCACGAGGCGATCCTGAGGGTGGAGCCCGCGGGGTTGGGGACCATCTGGCTGAAGTACATCTTCGATTTCAGTTCACCCGCAAGCCTGCTGCGCGTGGCCGGAGACACTGCGCTGTACAGCTCCTCCGCGGTAACCCAGGCCATCGACACGTACTGAACGCCGCTGATGCCTCTGCTGGCCATCTCCTCCATCACCGCACCCGACATTACCCCTGGGCAGCGAGAACGACCGCCTTGGGAGCGCCTTTGATCAGCAGCTTGTTCACCGCAGTCACAGCCATCGACTTCAGCTCAGCCGCGGTGGTCGTGGTGGGGGACCCGAACACTGACATCAGCGACCCTCCGAGGGAACTCACCGCCTCGACGGCCATGAGCCATAGTCCGCTTCCCATAATCGTGTCCTCGTAGAAGAGGGCAGTGTTGTTGAGGACGTTCCAGTCCTTGGCTAGGAATGCCACAATTGCGTTGAGCTCGTCTCCAGCCCCGGCCCTCGTGAGCGCCACGCCCGTCCTGGGGCCCCCGATGTCGGTGTTTGCTGTATTCTGCATGACGATGAGGCGCTGGCGGAGCATCTCGCTGCTCGAGAGGCTCCCGATGTAGGGCACCGGGACGCCGTCGGAGCCCTCGTTCATCTGCAGGACGCTCATTGCCATCTCGCTGGCGAGCCACCCGATGTTTCCCGCGATAGCGAACGCGGGCCCACTGCCCGAGGCCCCGCTGCAGACCAGAGTCTCGGTGTTGTTCATGTGGCGCGCGCTGTCGCTGGCGTCGTCGAGCGACGCGAGGACGAACTTGAGCTGCGAGACCTCGTTGGCCCTGGCGAAGGCCGCCTCGAGGCCCGCGCGTACGGCGGCCCCGATTCCCATGTGCGGCCCAGAGAAGGGGGCCGACTGCCCCACGACGAGGACAGCTCGCCCGGTGGCGTTGTTGGGCGTGATGTCTGAGACCCCGTGGCAGGAACCGAGCGACGTGGGCACCCAGCCGACGGCCATCGTGCACGCGAGGGCGACCAGAGTGTGTGTGTGCATCCGGAGGGATGAGAAACAGCAGGGACCACAGACAAGGCGAGTTGCTCTGACCTCGGCGAGGTGAATTGTGGTCAGAATCTGGGTGCAGGTGGTTCTGCGAGGTCCGTCTTTCCGGGAAGCTGTGTTTGATACGGTGCATCTGTTGCTATTTCTGGCAGTGGTAATTGAGTAAGGAGCGCTTCGGAATCCAATTGTGGTAGAAGCATGCCCGGTTTTGCACCGGAATCGAGCGTCTACACCGGTTATGACGCACCGAGTCCTGTATTGGCAACACCTGGCAAAGACGGCCGGAGTGGCCCGTCGGCGGTGCACCACGAGTCGCGGGACTCGTCACGGGCGCCATACTCGGACGGGGTCCTGGCGCCCGACCGTGACGGCTTTCACCCTACTCGGGGGATTATGCACTGCAGATTCGTTGCTGTTCGAATGTCATTGCACGATAGCAGCGTTTCTGAGGCATTCGGACTTCTCCACTGCATTTCGCTGACCTGTGAGGATCATTTCCCTCACAGGGGGAGGCACTTGGCGACTGCGGTGTCGGAACTAAGGCACGACTGGCAGCACCAGATAGGCTTGAGAGCCGCAAATCTGTGCTTTCTTCTGACTCGTCAGAGAACCCAGATAGCGACTGAGCCGCTGTGTAACGAAATGCGTTGGAGGGCGTTCTGAGGGATGCCAGCACCATTCATCATCGCAGTGGCGCCCCGTGCACTTCCCAGTCCCCCGTGAGCCTGGGCGTGCTCCCACAAGCTATCAATCGAGCGGCACTTCGTTTCCCCAGCACTCACGCCACAGGAGGGAACAAGTGCTCCCGGTGGCCTTGATCGCTTTTCGTCCACTTTTTGTTCAGTACCCTTTTCTTGGCGACTAGGTGTTCAAACATGATTAGCATTCCCCGGACAGCTTTTTTTTTCGCAATGCCCCAGTTTGGTGATGCCGGGGTTTGCTTCCGCACATCCCGGGCATCAGGCCGATTCCTCTCACGCCTCGGGTTTACTCGCCGCGCCTTATTCGGGCACAGTTTCATTCCGGGGCGAGTTTCAACCTCAGCAACTCTGTTGCAAGGCTCTCGGAGCAGCCCTCTACAACACTATTTTCCCCTGCATTGAAGGAGAAAATGAGCCCCTCCCTCCCACGCTGCGTGCCGCGGATAGCGGCGGCCCTCCTGTTCTTCTTCGCGCTGGCGCACGCGCAGTCCATGTGCCCCACGACCTCGCAATGGGCCGTTGTGCCCAACGCCACCACCGGAAAGGCTGTTCTTGTCATCGGTCAGTCCGTCGCCCTCACAGGCCCGCTCTCGCTCACCGGGATCGCGGTCCGCGCTGGTCTCGACGCGGCGTTCGCGTCAGCAAACGAGGCCTCTGTCATCAAGTACGTCCTCTCCTCGCTCGACGACGCCGCGAGTATCGAGACCGCCAACACGAATATCATGACCCTCGTGTGCACCGGCGCCAACGGAAACGACCCCGCATTTGCGATCGCCGGCTCTGTCGGCTCGCTGATGAGCGAGCTGACAATGATGGTTGTGCCCGCGCTCACGGGGACCGACGGTGTGCCTGTGCCGTACATGGGCAGTCTCTCTGGCAGCCCGCTGCTCCGCACACGCGCATACGTCCTCAGCAGCAGGGCGTACGTGGCCCTGTCGAGGGTGGAGGTCGGCGACGAGGTCAACGCGATGGTGTCGTTCCTCGCGAGGGACTGGGATGTCCTCAACAGCACAGCTGTCGTCCTCCAGGACGAGGTCTCTGGCCTCGAGGTGGCGATCCTCGTGAACACCTCGCTCCACTCGATGGGCGCCACCCTGCTGTCGTCCGCGATCATCCCCCCCCGGACGAACGCGAGCCAGCTGAGAGCGGTCGTGAAGAAGGTGACGGACAAGCTGCTGGCAAACGGGAAGCCCAGGGCTGTCGTCATGACCACGATGGGAGCAGTTACGGGCATGATCATCGAGGAGATGGCGAGCAGAGGCGTCTCGGGGGTGATGTACATAGGGAACACGTGGTACCTGGCAGAGGACCTCTACAGCGCAGTTCCCAAGCCCACGTGGGCGAGACTCTCGGGAGAGCTCGGATCGTCTGTGTACTTCAGCCAGCTCGTCCCCATGCCCACGAACCCGAGCCTCATCGTCGCCAAGTGAGCCTCTCATTCGGCACCCCCCACACTCTCCCACCCTCACCTCTGCCGCAGGGAGTACCGCAAGGCGATGGCCAAGTACCACCCGGAGCTCAGGTACAGCCACGCTTCCTTCGAGGGCTTCATCTCGGGCCGCCTCATCGTCATGGCCGCCGCCAAGGCCCTCGAGCTCCACGGGTGGCCGCTCACCAGGGCCAACTTCCTCGACGCCGTCTTCCGCGAGGCCCGCACCTTCGACGTCTACGGCTACAGGCTGGGGCCCTACGGCGACGGCATCGGGTCCGAGTACGGCGCGCAGACGGCGGACGACTGGTGCAACCAGGGGGCCCACGAGGTCTTCATGACCAGGATGTCCCTGGCCACCGGCGAGCTCTCCGAGGAGGCGTCCTCGTCCTTCAAGTTCGCGGGCTGCGGCTCGTGGAACTGGAACAGGACCGCGGCGAGGACCACGGTCGGGTTCACGGCGCTGTCCGACACTGCGCTGGAGAGGGCCCTCCGGGTCGGTATGAACGCGGCGCTGTCGTCGTACAACAGCAAAGCGCAGGACAGGGTTGCCACTCTGACCTCTCTGGTCTCCGGGATCAGCAGCGCTTTCACCAAGCTCGCGGCCAGACAGGTTCGCTCGCTCGAGTGCCGTCCCACCGCCATCTCACCTCCGTGGGTCAGACGGTCTCTGTCGCCTGTCTGGGCGAGGAAGAGGCTGCTCGTGCTGTGGGCGAGATTGGGTCTGCGAACTTCATTCCCCTCGTTGCGCCGCGTTCAGGACTTCAAGCACTTCGGAAGCCATTCAAGCGGTGCGTGCAACAAACACTGGAGAGTTGGCGTTCTGACTCGCGTGCCAGTTCGGTGATCAACCTGTATGCCTCGTACTACCAGGAGGCCAAGGCAGCGGCCATGTTCCTCGTGAAGGAGAAGAACATCAGCTCCATCACGATTGTGTGCAACCAGACGTCTCATGGAGTGCAGTGCAAAGACTTCTATGATGGGGCCAAGTGGTCCATCGACCACAACGTGCGTTTCCGTCAGCAGGCCTCTGTTGTTAATCGCCCCCACCAGCTGCTCCAGATCTCGGGAAAGAACACAAGCGATGGGGCAGTCTCCTTGAGCATGGCTCCTTACACGAGCAACATCGACGATGTGTCAAGCGCGGTTTCCGCTTGCTCTTCGAGCCGCTCGTTCATTGTTCTCGCCGACTCCGACGAAACCGTTCGGCTTCTTGAGAGAATTTCAGACCACTGCTCAGCATGCCCAGTATTCCTCACATCTGTCGTGGCCGAGGACGCTAATTGGCTCTCGAGAAGCAACAAGACCTCAAACGTTGCTGTGTACCGCACGTCAGTGACGCCCCCGATGTCACTGTTTGGCGCCAACCATCCTCTGCGCGTCGAGTTCGACAACTGGGTGTCGACAGCAGAGGCGCGCCAGTCGACGTTCGAGGGGTTTCTGATCGGCAAGTTCCTGACGGCGGTCATGTTGTCCATCGACGACGAGGCGGTGCACGAGATCACGCAAGACACTCTGCTCAAGACGATCTACTCGAAGAAGTACTACCGCATCGACAGCAAGATCTCCTTTGGCCCGTTTCTCGACCAGTCCAGCGGCCAGAGGGAATGCAACCAGGGCATGGACACGGTGTACCTGACAAAGTGGACTGGAGGGTCATTCAGCGGCATGCACCTCTATGCTTCGGACGACCAATCGCGGTGCGGAAAGGAGTTCGACCCGGCAGAGGCAACAGAGCACCACAGCAACTCACTAGCTTTGGCCCTCTCAATCGGCGTGCCCGGGGCTGCGGTGGCTATGCTTCTCTTCGGTGCTGCCATCATCGTGAGGACAGTCCACAACGGTGACTGGCATGGCACACCTGTGGCGATCAGAGTGGTGGACAAGACGGCCATCACAAAGGAAGAGCTGGAGAGTCTGCGGGAGGAGATGGAGCTGACACACAGCCTGCATCATCCCAACCTGCTGATGCTTCTGGGCTACTGCGAGAGCGGCAAAGACCTCCTCATAGCCTACGGTGAATGCAGTCACAATCGTTTCCCCGTTTTTTTCACTGAGCGCGGCATCTCAAGAGTACATGGCAAACGGCTCGCTTCACGAGTACCTGAAGAAAAACAAGCAGAACATGAACTTCTTCAACCAGGTCGCCATCGCTTTCGTACGCAAGCCGTGTCCCATCGGCACTCATCGCATGAAACCCAGGATGTGGTCAAGGGACTGGCATTCCTCCATTCCTCAAAGCCGCCCGTTGTGCACGGGAACCTGTCCACCAGATCGCTCATGGTGCGTGCCGCAGCCTGTCTGGGAGCATTCTGAGTGCGATTCAGGTTGACGGCAGCATGGTCACCAAGGTCTGCGACTTCTGGTGCTCCCGGGGGAAGAACTCGTCTGCCATGAGCTCAGCAAAGCGCCAGGGGTGGCAGCCCCCTGAGATTCTCGAGGGGCACCCTGCAACCACGTCATCCGATGTCTTTGGTCCGCTCGCAGATCCCGCCGGCGGGTCTCACGCCCCCTGCAGCGTTCGGGATTGTGTTGTGGGAGCTGTTCCTTCCCTGTGAGATGTACTCGTCTCTGACAGCCTCGAGCAAGTCCTCGCAGTCCAGCTCTGTGTCCGGCCAGGGGGAGCCCCAGACACCCCTGTCGTCGCAGCACGGAGTGTGCCCAGACATCCCACCGACCACGCCCAAGGAGGTGGTGATGCTGCTGAACCACTGCTGGCAGAAGGAGCCCGAGAGGAGGCCGTCCGTCTTCCAGATCCTCAGGAACTGGCCCCAGACGTTTGCCGTATGCTCTCTCCCCCCTCTGAATTCCTCAGGCTAACGTACCCACCTGATGCGCGCAGTCCATCGGTGTGTTCGAAGTTCCGTCCGACATCAGCATCAGCTCTCCGTCGACACGCCAGATGTTCTCGGATTTCTCCATGGAATCAAGGGAGCCCGCTCACGAAATGATGGTCGCTGTCATCCCACAACAGCTCGATGTTCCTCTCGAGTGTGCCAGTGGTCCTTCTGCGCTGTCTGGCTTCCCCATCGGGTCGATGAATGGCGTCGACTCTGGGGTGACGATTGTCCCTGTTTAGACATACAAGTGGAACGGGCAGTGCTGTTCGTAATTCAAGAGCACAGAAGAACACTCCTTTTGGAAATTCTCCATCGTTTTTCCCAGGTTTTTTCTTGCTCGGTGTCATTCCGATTGTTTAGCAGTCACTTGTATCGATGAAAGGCATCAAATATTGAAGTCCCTCGAACGG
This sequence comes from Mastigamoeba balamuthi, assembly GCA_902651635.1. Classification (NCBI taxonomy): domain Eukaryota; phylum Evosea; order Mastigamoebida; family Mastigamoebidae; genus Mastigamoeba; species Mastigamoeba balamuthi. The sequence goes on from CACRSC010000143.1 coordinate 23,287, forward strand.
CATGAGAAAGAGATGGCAAATTATCCGCAATTTTTCTTTTCAGTGTTAAGTGTCATTTGATCCGAGAGGCCTTGGGTTCTGCTGCCCTTCACGGGCTTGCATTTCAATTCAATTTAATTCGCCTTCAATAAACGGAAGCGAAAGTATTGCTTGCTAGGCCAAACTCGGCATAGGGAGGTGGTTGTATTCAAGTTGGTGTCGAGGGTTCGACTGCGGATTGATTTGCACAAACGAGCTGCGTGGGACGGGCTCGCCCAGTAATGTCAAGGGAGGGCGCTCTTGGCTGAGGCGTCCGGGATCGGGAAGGAACTCAGAGGCCCTGCCCCACCAGCTATGGAGAGGCTTTCGCTCCCGAGTTGCTGCGGGAGGACGGCCACCATCATCTCGTCGTCCGATACGTCCCTGTCGGACATGTCCACAGACGGCAGGATGTGGTTTGCTGGGCCAGGCGAGCTCAGGCTCAGGTCCGTTGGCATCTCGAAAGCGCCCGCCGCCTGCGGCAGACGCAGAGAGTGGCTTGTCAGGGGTGCATCAAAGGGAATGTCCTCACGCACGGAGAAGGTCTGGGGCCAGTTCCTGAGTATCTGGAAGACAGATGGCCTCCTCTCGGGCTCCTTCTGCCAGCTGTGCGTGAGCAGCGTCACCACCTCCTTGGGCGTCGACGGGTGGATCTCGGGCACGGCGCTCTGCTGCTGCGAGGCCGTCGGCTGCAACTCCGCTCCCTGCTGCGCCGACGAGTGCGACACCGACACAGAGGAGGACTTGCTCGAGTCGGTCATGGTGATGTACAACTCCGCGGGGAGGAAGAGCTCCCACAGTACAATGGCGAACGCTGCACGAAGGGTGTGAGATGGGCTGCTCTCAGGTTAACCCCAGGGGGCAGCGCACCGAAGACGTCCGTTGCGGTAGTTGCTGGCTTCCCTTCGATGAGTTCGGGCGCGAGCCAGTTGCAGCGCCTCCGAGCTGACGAGGTTGCCGTCGAGTTCTTGCCCGTAGAGCACCAGAAGTCGCACAGCTTTGTGACCATGCTTCCGTCAATCTACAAGGTGCCCGTGAGCTCTGTGGGTGCGCTTGGAGGGCTGCCCCACCATCAGCGACTTGCTCGACAGGTTTCCGTGAACAACTGGAGGCTTTGCCGAGTGCAGGAAGGCCAGCCCCTTGATAGTGTCCTGCGCTCTGGAGGTTAGCGGGCACTGATGGGCCGATTGACTGAGAGGTGGCGCACGAATGCGATTGCGACCTGGTTGAAGTAGTTCATGTTCTGCTTGTTTTTCTTCAGGTACTCGTGTAGCGACCCATTCGCCATGAACTCTGCAGAGCCCTCTTTGCTGTCAGCCCAAGGGAACAAGGCTGTTACTTGCGCTCGCTCGCGCACCACTGACGACAAGGAGGTCCTTGCCGCTGTCGCAGTAGCCTAGAAGCATCAGCAGGTTGGGGTGGTGCAGGCTGTGGATCAGCTCCATCTCGCCCATGATGACCTCGAGGTCCTCGCGCGTGACGGCGGCCTTGTCGATGACCCGGATGGCCACGGGGGTGCCGTGCCAGTCGCCGTTGTGGACCGTGCCGAACTGGCCCTTGCCGATGCGCTCACCGATCTCGATCTCGTTCCTCTTGAGCCGCTTGAGCGTCGCCCCTCCCCTGCGCTTGACGACGACGGCCGCCACCAGCAGCGCGCCGAGCACGGTGCCCCCGGGGATGGCGATGGCCAGGGCGAGCGTCCGCGTGTTGTTGTCTCCCGAGGACCCCTCGGGGTCGTCGAACTCCTTGCCGCACCTGCGGCTCTCGTTGATGGAGAAGGAGAGGTAGTTGAAGACGATCACGTCCCACTGAGAGACGTAGACGGTGTCCATGCCCTGGTTGCATTCCCTCTCGCCGCTGTCCGAGTCGAGGAAGGGA
>CACRSC010000144.1:0-26473 GCA_902651635.1 Mastigamoeba balamuthi
TCTCTTGGGGCTAGTGCATCCTTCCGCCATTGAGTATTCTATATATTCCTTAATGCGGTTCGTCTCTGTTCGGGTTCGATTGCAGTTAATGCATCTAAGCATCCACTTTGTGGTGCTCTGCCAGGTTTTATACGCATGTGCATGGTTGGGTTCATATTGCAGGAGGGGGATGACTTCGGTTTCTATTCGTGCAATACTATCTGGTGTTGGTGCAGTGTGTTTGTCGGTGCCCGCTGAGTTGCGTATCTCATGGTATATATCGTATACCCTCATGGCTTTGGTTTTCTCCCGTCTGTATTGTGCTGTTTAGTTCCCATGGTTTGCTTAGCAGCTTCTATTGCTCTGTTTTGCATCTCATCGATGTCTGCATCAGGTGATAGTGGGGTTCGAAGCAGTGTGTCCTGCCATTCTCGAATCTGTGCCGCCTGAGTCTCAGGGTTCATGGTCTTGGTCCAGGAGTTTACTTGTGGTGGGGGGTTCCACCTCCGACGTGGTATGTTTTCAGTGAGGGTGATTGTGCAGTATATTGGTGTGTGATCGGAGAGATCGCCAGTGTTTTTGCCTACCTCACTATCTCGGATACGAAGGGCCATGTTTCATGCACTGACAATGTAGTCTAGTCGGTTGGTGGTGTTGTGTGGGCGATGGTGTGTGGCTGCTGTAGTGCCTTGGTGTTTGAGGATGTCTATCATGTTGTGGTTTTTCATATATCTTTGCATATCTAGTTCTGCCACTGAGTAGGCATCCTCAGGGTGGTCCATCCATGTATTTAGGTCCCCGATGAGTATGCTGTCTGTTACGTTCTTTGTCTGTACCTCTATCGTTTGCCAGAGAGCTCTCTGGGCTGGGGACCCTCTGGTCGGACTATACACATTGATGATCTTCATTGTCGCATTGAGCTTAAGTGTTCCTATCAGGATGTCCTTTCGGTCCGTGGTATTAACAGACTAGTATTCCCGCATGGTATTATGGATAAGGAATCCTACTGGTATCTTGTTTCCAACTCGTTGGCCCGTAAACAGGCTGTAACCTTCTGTATTAGCTGCCTGGTTAACCTGTTTTTTGTCAATGATGCCCAGTTCCTGCAGGGCTATTATCTCGGGGGCTGTGCATTTGGTGCAGTTCCTGACGGCCTTAATTAGTAGTATGATGGCTCCAAATAGGGTGTTTTGGACGCTCCAGCTGGTTATGGTAATGTTGTTGTCCATGGCTGCTGCCCCTTGTGCATATAACAGGAGAATGCCAAGTATGAGATGTGCATAGTGTTGCCAGGACTGGATCAGTGATAATATGGCCAGAATGATCGTGAGTCCCACTGGGTGATCAATGTGTATGATGTGCTTAGGGGGCTCCGGGAGGGTTGCATTCATCAAGGGAGCTGCATTCATCAGGGGGGCTGCATCTGTCGGGGGGGCTGCATTCATTGGGGGGTAGTGTGGTCTCGGGTCGCGATGTCCTATCATCTGGGAGTCCTCTCTCGTCACTCTGTTGGTGGGTCATGCCTCCTGCACCTGTTTCTGCTCACCTCATGCTCGTCTGTATGGTCGTGTGGCGCAATCAGTGGGTCTGTGCATATAGGATATGATCATACCCTGGGGGTAGGCAATGGCTTCAGGATAGCCCAGTATGCAGATGTTGGTGGATTCGTTGATCGGGGGCCATGCGTGTACAAGGAAGACTTCTTCTTTCGGGTTCACGCCCGTCCGGGTGATGTCGCATGGGCGGTCTTCGAAGGCCCGGTTGATGGCATTGTGCGGCGAGGCTCCGAGGCAGGTGCGGGCATTAAGTTCTACCTTTCATAGTTCGCCAGGGTACAGCTTGTTCTGGTATGCAGCCACTGCATGCACCAATGCCCATGGGTCGTTGTTGGTCTGGCGGACCAGCTGGAGGATCGTTTTCCTATTGGTGAATGTCACCGCCCAGCCGTTGGCCAGTGGCTCGGAGCTGAGGCGTTATCCTCTGTAGGCATGCTACAGGCTTTGGGCTGTTGTTTCTCGGTATCACTATCTGTTTGCATGCAGTCAACATCATCTGGGGCCGTGTCCTCTCGTGGGCATTTTGTCAGCGAGGGGGCATTGGTGGACGCTGAGGGGTCTATGGGTGGAGTCTCCTCCATGTGTCAGCTGGTTTGTAGTGCTGTGTAATTGTTTGCGTATTTTGCCACCGTTTTATGGTGCATGTTCTTCAGTATTTCCCAGTGTGGACTGGGAAATTTCGCAGAAAGGGCATTGGAGCTGAAAGGGGCCGGAGGAGGGCTCGTGCTGTGGTCCTGTGGCAGTGCCGGCTGTGGGTCTAGGACCACGTCTGTGCTACGGTTTGGTGGGATGGGGCTTTTGATGCTGGGTTTCATGGGTAGCAAGTGGGGTATAGCTTTCAGTATGTGGCTATTGGTTTCAGGGGGGTGTTTCTATTGATGTTCGGTCTGGAGCACCACGGGTCATCACTCCATGGGCCTTGGGCGTGCTCAGCCCTGGGGGGTGTTTGTGGGTGTGCGTGTGAGGTGTAGGGAGGGGGTGGGTGGGGTTACCTGCCCCGATTGGCATCGTGGTCCCGGTCCCTGGGGTAGGGTGAGTGCCGCCGTGGTGAGGACCACGAGTGCCAGGCCTAAGATCTGCCAGATCACCAATGCCAGGGGCCGGGACCCACGGCGCTGTGCAGCGGTGCCCGTGGTGCGCCATTAAGAAATGCACGGGGGTCTTATTCCATCGGGGAAGAAAAAGACTCTCGCCATGAAATCTTCGTTTAGATATGGGAGTATGGATTCTATATCCGTTTCAGGCATAATTCCATTTGGCATCAGTGTGTTAAGCCACTTCAGCGCCTTCTGCATGCGTTTGCTTTGTATGACATCAGCTAGGTTTCAGAGTCCAAGTCCCCCTTGTCTAGTTGGTGTGAAGGCATGTCTGTGGCTTATCATGTCAGCAGGCCCTAATTTACCTATCGCTGTGTTTTCTAGGGTATGTGATAGTGATTCTAATAATTTATTGTTTTGGGCCATAGTGCTGGCATGGTTAGCCGAAAGCCCGATGCGTGACGTGCCGAAAATATCTGACACAACAACATGCAGTCAACCGCTGCAAAAAAACTGATAAGATATCATTTATATAAAACGCTCGAGACATCACATACGAAGAGCAAAAGCAAGGCTTGCATTCAAATTTGCAAAAAACAGTCGTGAACAAAAAACAAAAAAATGAACAAGCATCAGACTGAAAAAACCATCGCGATGATCGGGCTATTTTTCAGCACAATCGCGGGTAGTCTTGCAGCAAACACAATGATTACAGGTAGCCAGGGAAACATTGCATTTGTAGGAGATGTCAACGGAGACGGCAAGGCCGATCTGTCATTTGCGTCGGGATCGGATCTCTACGTTCTCTATGGCAGGAGCAACAGGCCTGCGACGCTCTCTCTGACGGCTCTCAGTACCAATGCCAATCTCGGGTTCGTCATTAAGGGATTTGGCGCGCTCAACGACATGTCACTGCTGAGCATCTCTGGCACAGGAGACATCAACGGGAACAGGTAGGCCAATATTCTCGTCGGCAACTGGTACAGCAATGGCGCGGCATACCTCATCCTCGGCAATGCGACGTCTGCGGCCATGCGCCAGCTTTCGGTCGTGCTTTCGTCTGCCCATGGCAAGCTGTTTGCCGGCAAGGGAACCATCACGCATTTCAGTCACTCTGTCGCAGAGTTGGGCAACATTGACGGTGACAGATTTGCCGATTTCGCCATCGGCGCTCCCGGTCCCAGCGTTGATGGCGATCTGGCCTATCAAGAATCGTTTACGTGCTGTATGGGAGGACGATAGCGACTGGCTGGCCTGCCAATCTCGATACCATGACAGTGTCCAACGGGTTCAGGCTGACGACCAGCACAAATCCCTCGTATCCTCACAGGAGTCTCGGATATGCTGTCGCCAAGACCGGCGATCTCAATGGCGACGGGCTCTCTGACATGATCATTCTAGAGCCAGGGTATGTAGATGTGACAAACAATGTCATCGGTCGCGCGTACGTCATTCTCGGCAATGCGAATCGCGCTTCGAGAACGGTCACCAACGCTGAGCAGTCATCCAAGTTTTACATCCAAGGCACCATGCCGCACGAGACTGGTGGCTACGGATTGTCTGCGATGATGCAAGTCGACATGGGCAGCATTGCAGGAGTCGGAGACATTGACAATGACACAGTCGACGATGCGCTGGTCTGCTTTGCCACTCTGTCGTTTGGCAGTACGCCTCCAGCCAATTGCTACATCGTTTACGGCACCCGCGCCGGCAACTGGCCCAAGAGCGTCCTGGATACCAATACTGTCAATGGTTTTACGGTGTCTGGTATTCCCGACTTTACCGGCGGTTATTCGTTTTCCGCGATGGTTGAAGAGTACTTGCAATTGTGCAGCGGTGTCAGTGACATCAACAGCAATCGTATCGCAGACTTTGCTATTGGCAGTGCCGGCGACTTTTAGTGGTCTGACGAAAATGGCAAAACGTTTGTGGTACCCGGGAAAAAGCGCTCTACTTGTACCAATCCGCAGTCGCTCCTGGCATCCAACGTTAACTCATCACTTGTCGGTAGCAGCCTCTCGAACATGGGCTTTTCGGTGACTGGCAATGCAGATTTCGACGGCGATGGCAAGAGCGACATGGCGGTCGCCGAGGTCGGCAAGACTACTATCCGCTACGGTGTCTGAGGAAATTCTTCTACCAGTCCCCAACATTTACACATTTCTTCTCACAAGAAATAAATGGTTCTTTTGATCAAGAGTCTGCATTATGTTCTTGTCGCTAAAATTCTGTACACATTATGTTGTGATTTCCGAGGGGCGCAAAGTATCATAAACTGTGTCCTATCCTTACTGGTTTACAAAAGATTCGAGCAGAAACAAGGACATCAAACAATATTGCACATGTCGTCACGATTCGATAAAATCATTTAATCACAGTATTTTATAAAAGAGTCAAACACAGACAAGGACATCGAAAAAAAATTGCGCACGAACTGAAGCACACAATGGAAGAAAAACAACCATCGAAAGACGTGACTGCTAAGGTCATAACCAAGGACAGCACAGACGGCACTCAGTCATCATCGCTGTACATTGGATTCAGACGGCCGCTATCACATCAGTTCCTGAGAATCGATAAACTCGAACACGGACTCTGCCAAGTGGTATTCGTGTCAACTGGCATGCACTCAAGATACGCAACTGCATTTCCCACCTGTTTGTATGCATTTGTCGAATTTTGGAATCCCACGTTGCTTTCAAAGTGCATCATTTGCTCTGTGGATCCGAGCTTTTTGGCCAGGATATTACAGTCTGCTTTGCCGATCCCAAATGTAAAGGTGGATGCTGTGGTCTTGTCGGTGGCAGGCATAAACTCGTACACGCACATCATGGAAATGGACGCTCGGACGCATCAGTCAATCATTATAAACCTTGTATAGAGGCGAAAAGTTGCTCTAGATGCGATCAATCTAGAAAACGTTGCAGGAGCAAAAGCCCGTTTGAGAACAGGAGTAAACTCAGGAGCAGGAGCCAAAGCAGAAGCCAAAGCAGAAGCAGAAGCCAAAGCAAGAGTGAGAGCAGGAGCAAAAGCAGGAGCCAAAGTCAAAGCAGGAATGGGAGCAGAAGCCAAAGCAGAAGCAGGAGCCAAAGTCTGATTCTAATTGGAGATCCAATTAGTCCGCTGCAAGAGTCTGACAATCTCTGGTGCGGAGTGCTTTTCAAAGGATCCGCAGAAATTTGCAATGTCATTGTAAGTGCCACTGGCGGCACCAACATAAGGTATAATACCATTTTTCCATCTGATTAACACATAAAATAGAGAACTGTTGCCGGAAAACAAAATCATGATAGAAACGAGGTCGACTTTGTTGGATTTACAACAGTTTGTTTTGTGCTGCACACCCGTGGCAAGCGTTAAATTCTGTGCGACGATCTCGATGACGGCCACCGTTCAAAATACACTGAATTGAGCGACTGGCTCACGTCCAAGAACATAGTGAGTTTTTTATATTCATTATCATAACCGAATACACCATAGACTGGAAACATCAAGCTGATCGATGGCAAAATATTCCGTGTGGTAGCATCTGGAGCAGATGTAAAATATCTACCTTGCCAAATGAGCAACTGCCAATTGTATGGCATTATTGCATGAAATAAAGCTTAGTATGTGGCTTTGGCTAATATTCAGCAATGTTGGTTTTTGGATCGTGTGCAACTAAGGCACGAACATTGCACTTTTACAAAATTTTGGGTCTCTGAGCACAAACACCATGCGAGCCACTTGTCCTCACACCTGCCACGATCAAATAGCTCCATTCTACTCTGTAGAACTATAAGAAACGCGTAAAACCATAGTTTTTCAAATTGTACATCAACATTTATGTTCTATCAGCGAGCATGTCGTTTCGTAAACGAAACGGCGCGGAAAAGGCAGTCGTACAAAAAGCACATAAAACAGCATCATAACTGAAATATAAGAATACACAAAAGAGTATGTGTTTGCTAGATAATGCATGCACAAAAAGAGGAGAATGCGAGTCAAAACCTCTCCTCATGGATGGACCTAATCTCGAAAAAATCGCAAATACGTCTTGTGCGAAGCAGTGAAAACAAACGAAATCGACATCAGAGCAAAAATTGTTTGTAAAAGTACGAAACCCCTGCTGCACGAAGACATCGAAACGTGAAAAACCAACCTCAAAAAATCACACAAAATGCGCAAATTTGACAGAAGAAAGGCATATACTATTGACTTTCAAATGGTATAATGGGAACGATGGCACAGGTGCGGGAAAATTCAACAACACCTCATGGAGACATTGAAATATGAAAAATACGCAAACGAGTGCGTGATTTGCTTTTCATCAAATATGCACAGAAAAAAGAGGAGAACGTGAAGCAAAAACCTCGCCTCATGGAGGATCCAAAATATGAAAAAAACATAAATCTGAGCCTGCAAAACGAACGAAATCGATCTTTGTAAAAAAACAAAACAGTGCACTCGCATGAAACAAGTACACAAAAAACAGAAAATGTGTACCCATAGAATTTAGGAGAAGCTGTGAGCCAAAGGGAGAAAACACAAAACACGCGATCACATCCGTGTGTCTTTTCGTTTACGAAACGGCACAGTACTGCCAAAATAAAACAACAAATACATATTTACTAGAAATGAATAAAACTTATTGTCAAAAAAAAGAGGAGAACGTAGGTCATTCTCATCGAAGAGGTATCAAACCTCGCCTTGATGGGGCACCAAAACACGAAAAATCCGCAAAAACAACAATATAAGTCAGTTTTTAAATGTCAAACCAAAACAGCATGCATCAAAATACAAGCGTGATTTATTTTTGAGAAAAACAAAGAGCGCAAAGGCAGCAAATACAAGATGCATGAGTGCACATCTCGCCGTCGTGAAACTTTTAAAAAATGGACAAATAATTCACTCGTCAAAAAAGAGGAGAACTCACTCAAGGCGAAATCTCGCATCGAAACGTGAAAATGCAAAATCGACCTTGAAGCAAAACCATTTTTTAAAACTGTAAAACAATACATTGTGTCAGCGAAAACCATCGCGTGCAATGTTTGAACAATAAAACGTTTGATGTTTACACATGACTTTCTAAAATGGGGGCTGTTTTGCTTGGCCAACGACATAGAGCATCGTAGACTCGGAGCCCATGCAGAGACTCGTCGTTCTCTAGAACATGCACTGCAAAAATACACGATGAGGTATCGTCGCAACCTCGGTTACATGATGGACATTGAAGACTCAACTGAGTGGCTGATGTTGTAGCTTTCAGTGTCAAGCTCCTTGTTGGCGATATGTGTCTTGACCACATCGAGTGCCTTTGTGTACTGGTAGAAAACAGGGTTGTTCATGTAGCCGTCAATGATCTCTAATGCATCATCGCACCTGCCATTCTTGACACGGTCGTGGATCCTCTGGAAGCCCTCAGCAACCTCCACCTGAGCAGGGGTGGCCTCTGTACTTGTGCATATCAGGTGGAATACACCAGAGAGGCTCGAACGACCACGCAGAGCAACAATGTCAACAGGAACGAGGAAGAAGTCATCTTCCACCTTCTTGACCACTGCACTGCTGACCAGAGGTGACAGCCCATATATCTTGCCGAGTTGTTCCATGCGACTTGCAATGTTAGCTGCATTGCCACAAACACTGCAATCGATTTAAGAAAGGAAATTTCAAAGAAACTGACATATAATTTACACGGCTGTGACAGCTAATGTACCCGACCATGACAGGGCCACAGTGAATGCCCACACGGTACTCAATGTTGCAGCCAGCGTGTCCTATTGAGATCTCATTGGCACTGTGGATAACATTGGTAAACGCGAGTGATGCCTTGCATGCAGCCTCCTCCTTGTGCTTAAGGTCTGATGGAGTCCCAAACAATGCCATGATGCAGTCTCCAATGAACTGTAAATAGAATTATATTTCAGAACAAAGGAAACAAATACCTTGTCGATTGTACCACTGTTAGTTTGGATGACATTCCCAATTGACAAGAACCACTCGTCGAGGATTTGGAGGACTGAGTTGACAGGCATGCGCTCACAGAGACTGGTGAAGCCCTTGATGTCACAGAACATGATCGTAAGGTGCTTGGTTTTCATGAACCTCTCGACCTGCCCCGATTTTGCCTTCATGATGTCCAGCACAATTGGTGGCAGCACAAACTTTGTCAGCGCATGTCTTCCTGCTTTTAGATGCAGAAAGCTCTCTTGGAGGAGCCTGAGCTCTTTGAACTTGGACAGCTCCTTCTTGGAGGTCTTGGCCAGAGAACTGCAGCTGTGAGATGGCCGTAATATCACTCGAAATTCCTTTCAAAGGGCACATCGTGAAGAACCCGATCAACCCAGTGCTCACAGTCATCACCACGAAGATGGACACAGCCACTTCCGATAGTCACATCCTTGACTGGAGTCATCAGAGGCCATGACACAGAGACCACCTTGAAATGTACACCGTATCTCTTAAAGCTTGTGATAGAGACCACAGTCTGCTTGTCTGCCCAGAATGTGATGTTTGGGACATCGAGCCAGTGGGTGTAGCGGGACATGATGGCTTTGTTTGCAAGGAGGACGTTGTCATCGGGGACATCTGTGAGGTTGCACCACATGCATGAAATGTTGTTGGAACCCTGCATGTAGTGCTGTGACGTGGCATCGAGAACAAACACAAACCCGTGCAGAGGAGAGTCTGCCTCGCTGAGGAATGTCATGAGGGCCCACTCGGCTGCCGTGATGCCGACGTACTTGCCCATGTTCATAGAGAGTGTCGAGCGAACAAACGCCATGATGATCGTTGTCGAGTTGATACGGGCTGGGGCAGGCAGTGTCCACACAGCATCACCCTAAAGTGTGTAAACACAAGAAACAACAGAATTGCCAGTGGTCATTCACACATTTCAAGAAGAAATTTACCTAGAAATAATGAAAAAAGAGACTGTACCTGCACAGAGTGGTTGACAAGAGCCGCGTACTTGGCGAATTTGGGGATGGCACCTCCGAGGTAGCACAAAGGCCCGCACTCTGTGGCCGTGCATGGGCCAAACGTGGTCATGCTCGTCGTGTTGATGAGCATCGCGCAGGTTCTTATCGACTTGTTGGTCAGTGTCAGGTGGTGCATCCACACAAAGTCCGCCCTCAAATTCCTCCCGATCTCGTTGATGACCTGGTACGCATCCACAGGCATCGCCAACCACACGCTCTTGAGCGAGTCGAACAGCAGCACCGACGGGCAGTACACAGACCACAGGCGGGCCAGAGTGTCCATTCCGGCAAAATTCATGAACAGCTCTAGTGTGGCAGAAGTAGTGGCATCTTTGGCAATGACCAGCTTGCAGAGAAGCATGCTGCTGAGGTTCAATGTGACCTTCTTCGCTGACATGAATGCAATCACGTGGATGAGCTCGTCGGAGCCGAGACCCATTAGGATGGCAAATCGAAGTTCCGAGAGCAATGAGAGAGATGATGCTCAGAGTGGTGATAGCGACCCAGAATAGCAGTGTCAGAAACCCACCCTTGTCGGGCTCGTGTGAGAGTGCAGAGCTCAACATACATGACTCATTGTCTTCAGCATTGAGGTGGTGCATGCGGTTTGTGTCTTTCTATTTTTAGAATCGTAGAGTGCTTTTTGGACATATTTGTGGACCTCTGAGAAGTTTATGGTACAGTAAATCAGAGATAAGATGGTATAACATGTACGATGACATGTGTGCAAAGATGCATCTGAACTTGGCATGGTAGTTAATTTCGCGAGCGGAAAAAGTTTCAGTATCAGTGTGTGTCTTTTCGTAAACGAAAAGACACATAGTCGTTTGAACAATCAATGTAGATGTTGGAGCACGTAAAACATTGTCAGAAAATGTATGAGAATGCGAGGTGAAAAAGGCGCTTCACAGTGACACTGAAATGTGAAAAAAATGTAACTGAGTACGTGTTTTGCTTTGTACCAAAAAACAAATACATATACACAGGAAAGAAGATAATGCGAGACAAAATATCGCCTCATGAGGGACTCCAAAACACAAAAAACAAAACAGTATCATGCCTCTGAAGAGAATTCAACAGAAAATATTAGCGCGAACTGGGACGATCGTCAAATTATGGCATTTGACTGAAATTATCACGGTTCGTGGAACCATATGACAATCGTTCAATTACTGTAAATTTCGCACATCATGGTTCACGGAACTGTATGATGAATGATGGATTATGGTAAATTTCACACATAATGGTTCTGCAAACCATATGACGAGCATCTGAATACGCCAAATTTCGCGTATCATGGTTCGCAGAACCATATGATAATCGTCAAATTATAGAAATTTCATGACCTGACGAGTATCTGATGATTACGCTAAATTTTGCGTACCTGATGAGCATCTGATTGCGGTTAATTTCGCGTATCATGGTTCGCAGAACCATATGATAGTCATCAAATTATGGTAAATTTTGTGTACCTGATGAGCGTCTGATTGCGCTAAATTTTGCATACCTTACGAGCATCTGATTGTGGTTAATTTCGTGTATCATGGTTCGCAGAACCATATGACAGTCATCAAATTGTGGTAAATTTTGTGTACCTGACGAGCATCTGATTGTGGTTAATTTCGTGTATCATGGTTCGCAGAACCAAAATTTCATAAAAACAATACAGCAGACATAAATGCATGCATAGCACAAGAACTCGAGTGTATCAGTCGGAGCTGTACACGCCAAACTAATAATATCACGGATTGTTTGCTTTATCCGTTTGTAGAGTGTTTTAAGTGACGTAATTTCTGTCAATATTTTGGTAGATTGTTGATTATGGCGTCATATCATAAACCTGGTTGATTATTTTATACTAAGAACGAAATCAAATATTTCTATAGTCCTACCAATGACATCCCCATTCACTGGTGATCTGACTGTAATCAAGGCTGGCACGGGATGCTTGACACGCACAGATGGCACACTCGACCACGCAGCCATTTTGCACCTTGTCACGTCCATCGCTGGACTCGTTCGCAGTGGACACCAATGCCTTTTTGTTAGCTCCGGTGCTGTGGGCTCGGGAGTGTCAGCATTCAGACTTGCAGAGTAGTATGCACTTGGATGATGTTAACCCGCTTTAATTAACCTTTTACAGTCCAAAAGACACTGCCACGAGACAGGTGTGCGCCGCCATTGGGCAGGCACGTCTCATGAATTTGTACGGACTGATCGACCCTGAGACGGGCGTCGTCACTGATGAGGTCGCAAACGTCAACGGTGTCTTTGGCCATGTGCACCCGGGCGACAAGGGCTGCTTCAGTATTCAGTATCGGTGGCATGCTTTCGAAGCTCACAGCTGTTCAGTACGCCATCGACGCTGGCATCGAAATGCACATTGCGTCGGGTAGGAAGCCTTCGTGCCTGCCGGGAATTATCGCAGGCGAGCGTGGCCTATCGACACGATTTCACCGTGGGAAACTCGACGAGTACACATCTGAACGGCGACAGGGTTTGCCTGAAGCAGTCTCGTCCACCCACAATACGATGTGTTGAGTCGACTTTTGCAACAAAATCGTTCCTTCTCTTCTCAATCGACTAGGGATCAGCTATGAGGGTGGAGTGGGGTGTGCATCGATCAGTTTTCGCGTTTTTTTTTCACAGAGCAGTCATTTAGTTTTTGCGGCCAAGTCAGTCAATGGTTAGGGTAGGATTAGGGTTGTTGACAGCCCCCTGCCCGCCCCACTTCGATTCCTGATATTTTTGCAAAAATATATAAGTGCAATTCGATTCAGATTGAATTTGGGGCACCATTTTTTTCAAAAACACGTTGAGATGTGGCATGAGGGACCGGGCCCTGCCCGCCTCTACCTCTACGCCCACCCGGTTGTCCCTTTTTCGACTTGGGTTTTATCGCCTTAATCCTTTCTTGCATTAAATTTCAAGTTTTTTTGGTCTTTTTTCGTCTGAATTCGCGAGCAAATGGGGGGTTAGTCGGCTGTCTGATCGCGTATGCATCAGGGTTCTTCTTTTATTACAAATTTGGTTTATTGCATGAGACCCGTCATACCTGGACGATACATTTTTTTCGTTAAATGCCCAAACGAAGCAAGTTTTCACCTAGACGATGCAACCTGAAAATGAGAATACATTGCGTCGTTTGTCACATTTCTAATGTCGAATTGCCAAATTCTACGAAATAAATGCATCAGACGAAAAGTCTGTGTTGGTAATTTCACGGGGGGACGGCGAATGCGAGACTCTATTTTTCACGTGCCTCGTTTATGACTTTTTCGGTATACCTCTGCGCGTCATTAATTCTTTTGTCATGGAATACACGTGGACTTGAAGCCCTGCAAATACTTTCTAGCTTGTGCTGGAATGGATTGACCTTGATCATACGCCTTTTGTGCGACTGTCCAAATGCTGCATCATGCTGTACGCATGGAGCAACTACGTGCGCACCGCGTAGTCGTATACGGGCAGCCCATTGGATCCGCTCAGCATGAGGTGCTCGAACAGCGGAGTGAGCCCCGGGAGCAGAGGGGGCTGGAGAGCGAACTCGTTGTCGTTGCTGCTGCTGATGCTGCGGTTCTGCATACTATATGTTTGGTTGATTTTTAATTTTGTGAGAGAGAAAGAGGGGGCGCCGATATTTATGCACCCAACCGAGGAACCGGGAACCAAAAAATGAAAAACGCACCCAGGAACCGGGTGCAGTCAAATGATTGTTGACGTTTATCAGTTGTTACCAGTCAAGTCGTCACGCGATTTCGCGCTCGGATAAAAAGGCGTCAGAATCATGAAGGCGGCGCACAACTCCTGCCGCGTGGCTCTCGCCCCCGGCACGGGCACCAGATGGTCATTCAATTGTCTTTTGAAATAGGTAGTATAAACAAGGATATGATTTTATTAGTCTTTGTCGGCGTCTATAACTACTGCTGGTGCACTGCACAATGTGTCCACTGGGCGCAGTGAGAGCGGGAGGAACTTCTGGTCGTTGAGCGAATTGACCTTGGGGAGCAAAGGGTACTTTTTCAGCGAGTGCAGGTCGTCTGCAAAGCTGCGAGGTTCCAGCGCAAGCTTTCGAAGCACTGAAGCGGAGGCGCTCCCAGAGGCGATGGCGATGACATAGCGAGTGCCGTCTTCGGTTGCAATTTCGTGCAGCTGCTGGTGGATGGTCTCGGACAGCTCGTCGTCGTGCATGAACACGTTCTCCAGGCCGTCGAAGAAAAGCAGGGCCCGAAGCTTTGCCTGGCGCATGCACTCGATGGTGTCGGCCAGCTCGGGGCCCGGGCCCGCCGGGCACGTGCAGATATTCGCCTTGACGAGCTCGTCGTCGATGATCTGCTTCGGGGTGCACCGCCCGGCCGTGAGGTCGCACCGAGCCACGAGGACGCTTTTGTCCGCGAGGGCCGCCACGCGCGCTAGGATCCCTTTGACGAATGCGGACTTGCCCACGCCGCGGGGGCCGGTGATGAGGAAGCACGAGCGCTGCCCCTTTAGCCGCTTGGCGTTGAGCGAGTGCGCCTTCTTGAGAAGAGATTCCATCGCGAGCCGGCGCGAGGCGTCGAGGAACAGTGGATATCCGAAGGTTTCCGCCTGCGCGAGTTGCTCCCACCACGCGCGCGCTTCTCCTTCGTACGCGGCAAAGTCCGAAAGGCGCTTATCGGCAAAGAGCGTGTTTCGTCCCCACATTGCTGCGCGGCCCTGCTCGAGAAACCGCGCTATAACGTGCGGCGAGCAACTGCTGCTGCTTATTTTGGTTCTTAGATGCCGAGAAGAGAGCCAGCTGGCCGATTTGGATTTTGGAACTAGGAAAGCTAAATTGGGTTCCTCGTAGTGGTTCAGCTAGAGCTCAACGACATGGAGCCCCAACTATGCGCAATTTAGCCCGAGTATCAAATGAACACACTCATCAATTTATCCCCCAAAAGGAAAAGGAACCCGGAGACGTGGCACAATTGAGGGGGGGGGGAGGGGCGTGCTTACTTGATCTCGGCCTCTATCTCTGCCATAACACAAGCCCTCTAGCCGCTCATCAACCAAACAAGCATGGCCTGGTATCCTTCGAGGGGGGACGGGAAGACGTACTCGGCAGAGCAGTTCCGCGGGGACCCGGGCTACATCGCGTACGTCGGGGACGTGCGGCACCACGAGTTCGACTGCGCGCTGGCCGCCGCGGCCGCCGCCTACAACCGCGGGCCCGCGTACTCGGAGCGCCAGATGGCGCAGATCCGCGCGGTCCTCACCCAGCCCGACAACTTTGCGTACTACGGGACCGACAGCGCCAACTCTCGCGACCAGAGGGCCACGAACGCGGTGCTGCAGTCGGCCTACGACGGGGGCCGGGTGGTCCTCAGCGCCCACGAGGCGGCACACATCCACAGCGGCGCAGAGTTCGTGGCTCGGCACAAGGACGAACTGCCCGCCGGGTTCGTGCACTCGGTCGCGGGGCTCTACGCCAACGTCTACGATGCACACGGCCACAAGGTCGTGGACGCGCGCACGTTGCGCACCCGCAAGTAGGTGAAACGGGAGAAAGAGAAGGGGTATGAAGTGTATACAACAAGAATCAGAGTCGCCCAGGAATTAACGGATTTAAATAAAATTATCAGAAAGATTCAATTGCCATTGTATTGATTGTATTGAGCAAAGTATGTTGTGCTATGTTCTGCGGACCGGACCTCCTCTGCTGTACTTTTAGGTGTGATCGGCCGACACTAATTGATATGCTGTTTTTTCCCTGGAAAACAGCATGGCTCGGCTGGTCATAAGTACAGCACCAAAATACAAATCGGTCACTTGCGGGCCTTGCCCTTGCCCTTGCCCTTGCCCTTGCCTTGTTGTTGTTGTGGTTGTGGTTGGTCCTCGGGCTTCCATTCAGATGGGACTAGGTCAACGAGCTTCAAATCGATCTCGCCATCGGGGTACTGTGGCGTTATCTTCGTCAGGGTCCAGTAATCGTTCCACCAACGAAGAGGCTGAACCTGGGAGCCAGTAGCCCCCCGATGCAAATAAACGTGCACCTGCAAGTAGGAAGAACAGTGAGGCGCGTGGTTGGCATTTTCATTATCGTACCATGCAGCCCTTGCTACGCTTCAGTGTGACGTGCAACTTGTCTCCGTTGGTGTGCAGTGCGCAAATAACAGACCACCCCACTTCGCTGAGATTTTCCAACCATTTGTCAACGCGCACCGTACTCGAGGAGGAATCGCAATTTGCAGCGCGTGTCAGAATCCCTGTCACAAAGGTCTTGGTCATGAGTGTAGCGCCTATAGGCACAATCTGCGATACTTCTCCCTCAACGACCTGATCATGTTCGGGTTCCCCCTGGCACGTTAAGAGAGGAAACTTGATGTTGATGTTCCTTTTCTTGACGATGATCCCCTCGAGCCTGATGTTGAATGAAATGTGAGAAAGCTCCCTGCACATCCCAACCAGACAGTGGATGGACGTTGTTGTGATATTAATTTTGGGTGGATCGCACGGGGACCACACGCGGAAGCGACACTGAATGAGTCGTTGGCCGCCGACGCAGAGATAAATGCCCCTCTTCTTCTGGCCTCCCTCGTTCTCCTCCATGTATACGTAGGCAGTGTCGCGCAGAAGGTTCCTTTCGGCCATAAACGGGCGGACTTGCGGGTACCCCTCCCTCAGACGCTTCTCTATCGCATCAGCATGGCGGCGAAACGCGTCGGGGCCATCCGGCAATCCTAGGAGAGTACGCAAGCTGAGCGTCGGACAGGTGGCGCCGACGTTGTGGGAATGCGCTCTGAGAATGTGGCACACGCGGCACCCCTCAACCTCTGCCATTCGCGGTGTGTGTCTGTGTCTCTATCACCTCCTTTTTAAGTGTTCTAAAAATACGATTGCGCCCGCCGCACAAAGCAAACACAAACGATGCTTGGTACAAATGAGTTTTTGACCCTTTTTTTTTCTGCGCAAACACATTGAGCAGCACACTCGAGCCTCGAAGCGGCGGTGGCGTCTACGACGGCGTCGGAGTGCCCTTGGCGGAAGGCTCCGGCGAGGAGGCGTCGGAGCGAAGCGGAAGGCGCCCAGTGAGGCCGGCTCTTCCGTGTGAAAAGTGCTTTTCCGCCGAAAATAGCAGCCTTACCGGCAGTGTTCTCTTCCAAAAGGCTTTTCCAAAAAATCTTCTAAGATACCTCGACTGTTTGGGCGATTTGGGCGAAAAAATAAAAAGCGCCGGCGCAGCTCAAGCCCCAATGGCTACGATCGAGGTGAAGATGGAGGCGGCGACTGATGCGGCGCAGATGCCGATATCCGAATGCTTGAAGCAGCTGCGCGTTCTCCTTGCTCCCGAAGCGGCGTATTGGTTCGAAAGAGCAGCCAAGACCGCCGATCGCATTGGCGAATTCATCATCACGCTCGACCTCCTCGAGACTTTTGTCAACCAGGGGAACGTGGCCGCCTTTCTCCTGGTGCTCCGCGACAGAAACGTGTCCATTAAAGGCATCAAGGCGTGTTTTCTGAGCCAAGGACAGCACGTGAGTTTGCAACGAAATAACTTTTCTCACCTATGCGCGCCGCAGAACGTGTGCAGGCAGAGGTTGAAAGCACACCAACTCTTTCGTCGTGTGTGCTACAAGATGGTGTGCGTGCTTCAGGTGCCGGATTACGCGAAAAAAGCAGAGACCAATACTTTTACTGCCGCGCAAGCTTTGGAGCTGATCAATGGAAAGCTTTCCGAGTGCGACCAGGATGAGGACGCGACCGAAGCAGCTACGGCGCTCACCTCTATGTTTTCGTGAGCACGAGGGAGATGTTGACGCAATGCGCGCGAGCATCTCCAACTCTCGGCAAAAAAGCCCAATAACAGAAACCGTTCAAAAGCATGCTTTGTTCACTTTTTTTATGGGTGAATGCGACGGTGTATTTTTAACCAATCGAAAAGTACGTTTTCATCGAGACGCCCAGCCTCTGGCGTCCCGCCCGCCTCTCTGCGCTCGTGCCCGCGGTGCAAACGACCGCGACAGACCCGACGGGCCCGACGGTCGCGTTTTTTTTTCGCCCCCCTGTTTTTTGTTTTTTTTTGCATCACCACACCGCGCCCATTGCAGTCGATTTACAATGCAGATATGTAAACAAACGACAGCCATATTCAGCTGTTGCGTCACAGAAATAACCCAACACAGTGAGCACAGTAAAATACTAACATTGGAAGTGATAGCAAAGCTTTGTTTTTGGATGATCAGAGCGTTATGTGTATTGGGGCATGTCGTTGGTGCTGCAGCCATTTTCTTATGCATGCTATTGGATGTAAAATCATGCCCGAGAACGTTTACCATCATTGATGGGAACAAGTCATTGAGGCATGCGATTTTTGCACATCCGTGGTATGCATTGTTGCTGGTTGCTGCTTTGACTATTGGAGCGATCGTCTTTGACTGTGTTTCTCATAAATTGTGATTGAAACGAGAGACTTCTGAGATTGATTTCATGACTGGGTCCACCCTTTTCACCCAACACCAATGTATCACGAGAATCGCTCTCATGAACAAATCAGCAACACACAGATCTGAATAAAGTCAGTACGTTTGTACACCAAAAGGCGGGTATGAGGGGGGTTTTGGATTGTCTTGTATACGTGCGCTCGAAAATGGATGCCCCATCACATCAGACGTGATTGATATGGCCGCGGGTATGAGATACGTCGAAATTCTCAATTTTTTGAGCTCACGCAAACACCTTTTCACATCCAATGCCTGTGCCTGCACCGCGAAAAATGACCAGCTTGAAACTTTAAACACAAAAATGGCTGCGAGTGGGACTCTGATACTTGCAGTGAAGCCGATCAACAAGGCAATTTTGAATGTCTCCACTATGCACTCGAAAATGGCTGCCAGTGGAATGATTCAACATTAAAATCACGAGCCACTATATAAAACTCTTTGAATGAGCAAAACGATCAGCACTGCAGAAACGGAGATGACGTGTGGCACTAGAGACATTATATATTCCACAATGTATTCATTGGTGGTTCTGCCACCTGTGACTGACATTGAAAGCCGGTTTCACGCAATGTGCGAGACGATTACATTGAATCCGCACGACGTTCCTGCTGATTGGGCAGACGAATAATCAAACAACGAGAAAGAAAAATATATGCAAATGGATTGCCACCATATTGTATTTCAATCTTGGGCTCACAAATCAAAAATACTAATGAATATAAAAATGCAAGACAAAATGTGTGTGCAATGCTACAGACACCTATTACGAGAAATAGTCATCACTGTGCCACATTTTGCACACGCAATTCCACTGGAAATATACGAGACACAAAACGAATATTGTTGGTCTTGTCATTGTTGTGGTGACTGATTTGCTATTGACATCGTTTCTTTGAAAATGACTCGTGCAAATGACACAACGACTCGACAACCGCAACTTTTTCCAGTACCAACAAGCAAAGTATCATCAGATTCACATCATTAAAGAATGAAACGCAGAATACAGATGCATCTGCAATATGAACTGGCAAGCAAACGAAACAAAGCAAGTGCGCCGGTGTTGCAGGTGGCAGAGGAGCTGGTCGACTGCACCATCAATCTGGGAATATTTACGACCAGAGTCAACCTTCAGGTACCATATGAAGATAAAGACGAGGCCAAGGCATGCGGGGCAAAATGGGACGTGTGCACAACCACGTGGTATGCACCACCAGGGTCGAACATGGACAAACTGGGAACATGGTACAAAAATGATGACGACAAGTATGCCCGAGTGCTAAAGGAGTCGTATGCAAAAGAGGAGAAGGTGGTGGATGCATGCATTCATATGGAGAAGGATGTGGAAACCCAGAAGAGCATCATAAGATTTTTATGCACCTCGCAAGTATCGACAGCAACAGCATGGATGGCGGCGAACAAAATAGTGAAGCATATACAAAATCCCGTGCCAGAATTTGCGACGGTGGTTTTGTGTGCAGTGTATGCTAGGTATCGCAATTTTGAAAAGGAGAAAGGATTCTGCCAGTCCCGAATTGATAGACAAAATGTCACAGTGTGGGCAGTCAAGGTGGCATTATCACGAAATGCACCAGATGTGTCTGGCAGAGATGGGTGTACACTGAAGTTAGAGGCGGGATTCGCTATTGCGAGCAATGTGATGGAATTTTATGCACGAATGGGATACGCAGTTAAACTGTATAAAGTCTTGACATCTCTACCGGGAGGAGATGAGTTGCAGTCGCCGTGAGCATTCATGAGCGCATGTGCAGTACGCATGTTCGTGGAGAAGAATCAAGCGATATGTAAGTCTGTGTTAGAAGTAGGACATCCACATGTAGGAATCGAGTGGTCAATAGCACTGCAACCAATGGAATTGACTGATACTGTCAAACTGGTGCAGATGTTGATAGAGTATGCTCGAATAAAATATTTAAAATGGCAAAGTGGCGCGCATGGGCTCTATCCCTAGTATCGCAAAGCCGACATGAACAAGTCACTCTGCATTCTCTAATCAGATTGGCTGACCTGTGTAACAGAGGATTGAGAACAAGTCAAGAAGAAATATCCGAAATGATCAAAGAAAGAATAGCAGCATGCCTGGACTGGCCAGCATGCATGACGAGCGATGCTGCGAGAATGAGAGCAAATGCGGCAATGAGCCAAACGTTGGAAATTGCCGCAGAAGTAGCCATAAGGATACACATTAACCCAGCTGAGAGTGCGGAATGGCTAATTTCACAACCTATCCGTGATGAAACAGAGCACTGCTGATCATGGATACGGGCGGCGACGAGTATATCAAACGTGAATGGGCCGAGATGTATTACGAAAGCCATTGCAGACAATTTCGGGGAAGATAGTGTGAAGCAAGCATGCAATCGGATAATGTCTGCCAAGATCAAAGCAGATGAGGCGATTGTATTTCTCGCAAAGATGGCAGATGCGAGTGGCGGAGAGCGCACAATAACGCCAGAAACAGCCAGACAATTGGCACAAGAGCTGGAGCCAGCAATGCCGGAAGCATTTTTGCAGTGACTGACCATCGAGCTGCTGAAAAATGGACAAGGAGAAAAGCGCCTTCTGCTGGAAGAGAGCGATCAGAGTCGCGCAGCATTTGCCATTGAAAGTGCCATCGGAGCGATAGAAGACGGATGTGCGAGAGCGCACGTTTTCTGGCAATTGTTTGGGTCCCTCGTTTACGACAAACAAAAGACTTCACGCTACTATCGCATAGCAGCCAAAGCGTGCAGAAAGATTGCCAAAAATGAGCTAAACGATGAAGAGTCGCTGCTCGTTCTGATGGCAGAGCCATTTGTGGCACTGTGCAAATTGCTTTGGTTTGCAAAAGTGACAGACAGAGTGTTGGCGATCTGCATGAGCGAATTGAGGTCCAGGTACTGTCGGGCTATCAACAATCTGGGCAAGAGAAACGGGATTGATGTCCTTTTTAAGGCAGCATTGTCCAAAATGATGGCTGCAATGCCGGAAAATGTACATTCGATGATGCAGCTAGCCTGCATCATTGTGACCGGAAAAATGGTACCTGATGACATCAATGCGAGTGGGTTTATGTGCATAGAGCTGGCGCTAAGAGCGCGACATAATCAAATGTTGGACTTGGACCTCGTGGAAGCCATTGCAGGGGCAGAAGAGAGCTGGATAAAAAGAACTGCATACGCGATCACACTTGGTGGGATTGATTACGCGCATGCATTTAGGATTTCGCACAAGATCGAGGACAGAGGGCTCGTCACTGCTGCACGGCATTTTATCGATCCATTGTCCTGAAGGCTTTTTCATTGACGAATTCTCGTTACCAATAGAGGAAATAAATGGTCTCTCACTCTTGAATTTTAGCCAGAGCTTTTATATTTTGCGACATCGCAACCCAACTCAGTCTTGGTTTCGCACACCACAATTGAAAAAGTGCAATTCGATTCAGTTTGAGGCACCTACATCGCCTTTGTCCATTTTTCCACAACACGTTGAGATGTGGTTTTGCAAAACTTCTGTGTTTTGGTGCCTTCACAAGGCGAGGTTTTGACTCTTGCTCGTTTTTTTTTCAACAACGTTCTCAACAACACGGGTCATTATTTTAAACGATCATCCTCTTTTTGTGTCTATTCGTTTTCGAAACGACACTCGAGCCTCGAAAACCTGTTGCTCATATTTTTCGAAATCTCTTACTAATGTTTTCAAAACCTGTCACTGATGTTTTTCGAAACCTGTCACTTTTTTTCAAAACCTATCGCTAATGTTTTAGGCGTGTCTGCTTCGTTGTTGGCAACGTTCTGGCAGCTATTTTTCACAATTTTCATCAACTGGACGGTTTGTGCTGCTAAATTATCAACTGTACATCCAGCGCCTTTTTGACACATAATAATTTTGAAGTTTTCGAAACTTGTCACTCATATTTTTCGAAACCTGTGCGCAAAGTAAAATACAAACATGAGCGACATGTTTCACTTTAATCACACATGATCGGTTTGGTATTTTTTCATGTTGCAGTGCCTCAACAAGGCGAGTTTTTACCTGGGAATTGCCTCTCATCTTGCTCGCAGGTCATTCTTCGACGACGTCGAGCAATGCACAGATCAACAGTTTTTTATAGAGTTTTGACAGCCCGGAGTTCTTGCATGATCAATAGCTCAGTCGGTATAGCACGCTACTTTATATTTGAGTCCCACAAAAAATATTTTCGAGTGCTCAAAACACCAACGATGTCTGTCATTTTGTGTAAATGCATGATTTCGTGTCTCCGAACCCCATCGGATGTCTCTAGTTTTCATGTAAATATATGATTTCATGCCTCCAAACCCTGTCGTTTTCAATGTTTTGCAGATACCCAAACGTAATAATTTTCTTGTCTGAGTACAAAAAATACAATTTTTACTGGCAGGTTTGTGCTCGTGTTTTTAATGATCCAATTCGACACTAACCAGCAGATCAGTTTTGCAAAATTTCCGTGTTTTGGTGCCTCCCTGAGGCGAGGTTTTGCCTCGTGTTTGCTTCTTGCTTGCATGTCATTCTTGAACGAACACGGGTCTTTTAAACGACATCATCTTTTGTGTCTATTCGTTTTCGAAACGACACTTTGAGGCCTCTTGCTCGTATTTTTCGAAACCTTAAAGAGTGGCTGCTTCGTCTCGTCATAGGCCTTGTTTCTTTGTGAAAAAGCCTTGGGTTAGGGTGATTAACAGGCCCCCTGCCCGCCCTGTTAAAGTGCAATTCGATTCAGATTTAGTTTTGGGCAGCTCTCATTGTTTTTACGCTTTTACATGGGACGCAACCCAATTACAATGTTGGAAAACCAAGTATCCATGGCACGTGTGATTGTTTGGTTGATGCGAGCATACGTAGTAAATGCCATTGCAAATGCGTTCAGCATAGTCACTGAATTTTGCGCATCCGATGTCTCCGAGTAGACGAGTTCTGGTACATTGGCTGCCATCAGTGACACGATCAACTGGTGGACTCTGAAAAAAGATGTAGCATTATCAAACGCTACCCTGTCAGAACGTGGGCATCCCATAGCCGTGTCGATTGCGAATGAATGCTCGAAATCGCAACAAAAAATTCAAACATGGCTGCGACCTCCATTCTTGTTATGCTTGCTTGTTTGTTAAAATAATGATTGGTACTGTAGATATGGTCTGAATGTGATAAAATACGTGGAATTTTTATATCCAGTCTTTCTTTCTCTGTTTGTACAGTGCTATTTTGTTTACAAAAAGACACGAGTGTGGTTGCGCTTTTTGCGTACTCTGCCTTGAAATTTTTCAGCTCTTTGAGCACACAAGGCTGACATCTTCTTTGGTCACGCCCCGAAGATGTTCCACAGTGACTCGCACAGAGAGGGAGAGAATATGATGCCACATGAGATTAGTTGAACTAATCTGCGCGATTTCATGAGTAGAAGCCGAGATACTTTTCAGTTTGATAATCGACATCCAAATAACGAGATCATAAAATGCAAGCCCCACAAGAAGAAGGATTGGTCATTGCACGCAACGTGATCGAAGACGTCCGCCTCATGCTCGTGGACGAGGAAGAGTACTGGGCCCGCCGCCCAGCATCGAAAATTCGTCAGAATATCCAAGACATCCTGTACACGATCGACGTCATACAGCATTTGATTGACGCAAAGGTACTCATTTGCCTGCCGTGCTAAAAACAAAAACTCAAATTGTGCAGAAAACAATGGTAATCGACAACCTCGTGCGACAGGGCAGACAGGGCTATCTGCTGTTGACCACGAAAACAGTGATGGCGTGTTTTCGCAGTCAGCATTGTTCAGACGAAAGGCGACATTCTGCGCAAGAGTTCCTGAAGATTTTTCAAGCGAGTTTGGCAAGTGTTTTGTAGTATAGTGTGTATCATGATCAATGTTTTGTTTGTCATTTAGTAAAAAAATGTCATCATTTTCGTCTTTGTTTTCATCTCGCTAGCAAGACTTTGGGTGATGCACGAAAAAAGTCTTATTATTTCCCAGCAGCTTTTCGAAGCTGAGCATGTAGCTCAGACCTCAGGCGATAGAATTTGTAAACCAACAGGATAAATGTAGGTATCAGACAAATCGAGGCCCAAAGCACGTTTCTGGTGGCTCCAAAGACCGAGAATACGAGGGCGACAGCTGAACCCATGAGAGTTGGCCACAGTGTATCGCAGAGAGCAGCAATGTAAATGACGCATAAAATGTCAAGCACGGCGTCTTTAAAGCAACAGATAAATGCCCGTGCATTTACCACAATTTCTTGGTGCGACACGTTGTCGAGGCAGATTTCATCGGTGCTTCGATAATAGCGCATGAGAAATAGGTTAGGGTTAGGGTTGATGTCAGGCTACAGCCGCTCTCTATGTGCGCCCGCCTATATTTTCTTGTGCCATATTGCAACATTCTCTTCGTTTTCGAAACGACGCTGCGGTCAAGTCGTTTTGGTTCCGTCCTCGTGCGCATTACGTATCCATGTTTTACACATTTCGAGCCTCCAATCCCGATCATTTTCATCATTTTGCTGCTGCCAAAAGGCATCGACTTTTGATTTTTTTCGTTTCAACTAAAGCAGAAATGTCTAGCGATCATCGCACTACCCCAACACTGCCCCCAGCACCTTCATTCCGCGCCTCTTCGTTTTCGAAACGACACTGCGGTTCTGTCCGCGTGCGCCTTCCGTTTCGAGCCTCCAAAAACTGTCGTTTGTTTCAGTGTTTTGCTGCCATCCATAGGCATCGGCTTTCATTTTTATCGAATATATGCCATACCCACCAAACACGCCCCCATCCTCCTCTACTCCTCAACACACCCACTATATACGCGGGCTTTTGCTTGCCGATGTCATAAATAATCATTTATTACGCAATAAAAGTAACTCGGATATACTTTTACTAACTTTGGAAATGAAACATTTATGAACAAATTCGCAGTGTCTTAATGTTGCTTGCGAGTCCGGTGTATTCTTACCTCCTCTCTAGCTCAGTTGGTAGAGTGAATGACTTTTTCTAACGCGTACCAGGTTCGAGTCCAAATTATTATCATTATTTTATTATTACTGTCGATTTTGAGTCGCCGTCATCAACATAAACTCGACCATCAAAACGACAATAGCAAACAAAAGTTGATTCAAATGGGAGCTCATACCATCGCCTCTTTTATTCTCGTCCTCGGATCCATCTCGCTCGCCCTCGCCGCCGATCTCCCTGGCGATTTCGTTTTTTGCGGGCTCGACGACTACGAGCCAGTCGTCGGGTATTGCTCGCTGCAAGACATCGACAGCAACGGATTCATGTACAGCGGCGCCATTGCCAACTACGCCATCGTCAACGCATCAGACAGTCTGGTTTTGCAAATCATGAAATCGTGCATCAACCCGGGCAACTACGCGTTTCGTTCGGTAAAATGGCAGACATACCTGAGGGTCAAGGACACCAACAAGGTCGCGTTTGACTCGGCCGAGCCCGTCGAATTTGCCGTCGAGTTGGTGCCGGGCAGCAGCACTGTGTTTTACCTCAAAACCACAGTCGGCACCTCGCCCTTGTTTTTGACAAAAAATTGCATAAACAGCCAGAAAACCCTGAACATAAAGGGCCCATATGCCATAAAATGGCATCAAGTGTGGCCTCGCCCCTGGGGTGCTGAAGTGCTCACGCACCATGCGCGCCACGTCCTGCTGCGTCATGTGCAGCACCTCGTCCTCTGTCATCTCAGGCAGCCCCACGACGATGAGTCGGTTCTCGGCGTCCGAGGTGCCCTTGGTGGCGCTTCGTGACCTGAAGCCGCGGCGCCCACCGGGGTCCAACAGTCACCCGCCAAGAGGCTCTGTGGGCACCACGCCTTCAGGTCGCGCAGCACAGCCAAGGGCACGTCCGACGCGGAGAACCGGCTCATTGTCGTGGTTGCCCGAGATGAGGGCTGACGGAGAGCTCCACCTGGCACAGCAGAACCTGGTGCACCTGACGCAAGAGCACTACAACACCAGGGGCGAGGCTCTTCACCCCGGTAGTGGTCGCACTCCTTGCGACGGGTAGGCACTGCTGCACGTGCGCAACGTCCCCGGCCTCATCCACCTGTTCGGAGGAGACCGCTGAGCACGGTGGGGAGCAGCAGCTTCCTCTACAAGCACGTCGCACGGTTTTCGTTGCTCTCCAAGAGCTTCGTCAGTAACCACAGGGGCCAGCGTAGGGGTCGGCAAGATACTAACCTTCTCGGCGGCCGAGTGAGTTACAGCTCAAGTCAACATATTCTCACCCCCGGAAAAGGCCTTCATCATGAACAGATCATGTCATTGCGTGCTCAGAGGGGTCGTGGGAGTGCTCAGAGTGCCGGTATGTTTCCGTGGTGAGTGAGTGAGTAAACTTGGTATGCAACACACTCAGACACCAAGAAGGTGAGTATCTTGCCGACCCTCCGGCCAGCGGCCGCGGGGCTTCAGCAGCAGCGACTGCATGAGGAGGCCCAGGCCCTGCGGCTGCTGGCCCCC
>CACRSC010000144.1:27320-50068 GCA_902651635.1 Mastigamoeba balamuthi
CGGGAATCGCGTCCGCTCACCGACAGCCATGGTCTTGGTGATGTAGCACGAGAGCTTGTGCGCGCCGCTGACCCTGAACAGCCCCTGCATGTCCCTCACTGGCGGCGGCAGGTTAATTTTTCCGGGGGAGCAAGTGCGTGTTCAGTTTCCGGGGAGAAAATATCGGCAATTCGTGGGGCGCGGGTTTGAATATCTCCGGGGTGTGTGTGTGTGTGTGACCCGGCGAGAGTCGGCGCACTCTGGTCGACCAGCGCGCAGGTGGCGCTCATGACGGCGTACGACAGCGCGTACTTCTCGATGGGCGCCGAGGGCAGCGTCTCCGGGGGCGCGGGCGCCGTGGCGGGGGGGAAGCCCGGCTGGTCGTGCGGCCCCGCGGGGGGCGCGGGGTCGTAGCCGAGGACCTCGCGGGCGGTGGGCAGCTGCCGCGTGCTCAGCGACCGCCGCAGCGTCCCCATGATCCGCGCCACGCGCCGCTGCTTGTGCCTCGGCTCCTCCGCCACCTCGGACATGTGCTGCGGGGGCCTCCTGGGTGGGCTCCTGGGCTCGCTCGGGTCGCTCGGGTCGCTCGGGTCGCTCGGGGGGTCGCCGCCCGCGCGGGAGGGTTTGCACGTGGGGGTTGGGGGGTTTTTGTTTTGCGTGCAGATTTGGACGCAGGGGAATTGATAATATCTCTGTGAGCCCGCGTGGCGGTATTTGGTATCCCGCCCTAGACGGAACTCGCCGGGGTGCGATCTCGGTCGGGGCGCCCCCCTTGCGAGCGTGCTGGGCGCGGCCCGTTTCCCCGACGCGTTTTCCCGTCTCTGCAGAGGCGAGGTTCAGAAAAGCGAAGCGTGACACCGAAATTGAAACTGTGTCCGTTTATGAACACTGATACTGAGCGCCCTCGAGCGCGTCTTCTGAGCCCCTCCTCTTCAGTCCCGAGGCATGGCCTCTGCTCCTCCTCGTCGCCCAGGCTCAGCCAGCGACGATTGCACAATCGGGGCTCCCGGCCTGTTGCCCTTTCTGTATGGGCGCCGAATCTCGTCAGGCACCAAAAACCTAATCATGGCAATGCCCCCGACTGCGGCGACCGCCGAGACTGCGCCCCGGCCCCCGCCGTCCCTCGGCGACTCCTGCCCCGACTCCAAGGCCTCGCTGTGCTCTCCGGGGGGCCGCCTGGGCCCCGAGGGCCGCCACCCCAGCATCGCTGCGTGGTCCGAGGACAGCAACGTGCCCTGCAAGCCGCCGCTACAGGCGCCGGCCAAGCTCGACAAGGACCTCGAGGCCTCTGCGGGCGAGCCCCCGGCGTCGCTGGCCAGGTGCATGCTGGCGATCCTCGCGTTCTCGCTGGGGTTCGGCCTGTTCGGGGCCGCCGTGTGCGTTGGAGTCATCGGCCCCTATACCCTATGGAGGTACCCGCTATTTTTGGAGCGCTAGGCCACCGGCTCCTGACGGCCCTGGTGGCCCTTTTGTCCCGCCCCCCCCCCCCCCCCTCCACTCCCCGCTGGCCAACAGGGAGCGGCTGCTCGACACGCGCGCGGCCCTCGTGCCGCTGTCGCTCGCTTCGATGTTGTCGTGCACGAGCATGACGGCCGCGTTCGCGCTGGGGTTCTGGGGCGCCCGCACGCTGGGGCCCGTGCACGCGGCCGGCCTGGTGGCGCTGCTGCTCACCGAGGCCGCGTGGGGGCTCTGGGACAACCTGTGCCGGAGGCAGCTCGGGGCCACCGTCTCGAACATGTCGCTGATGGTCATGTACGGCTACGGGCTGGTCTCGCTGGTGTGGGCCGTCGCGTGGGCCGCCCGCAAGCTCGGGTCCTGGCGCACGACCATCTTCTTCTTTGCCTTCCCCATCTGCGCCCTCATCGTCTTCTTCCTCATCAACGACATGACCATCGCCGTGAGCAGTGGCACCGCCTCCCCCCACCAGCTCTCACGCCGTCCCCCTGCGGCAGAAATGGTACGCCGAGACGCAGAACAAGTGGATCAGGTTCGTGCTGCGCGGGTGCGTCGGCGGGTTCTTCTGGCTGCTCGTCATCATAGCCAGTGCGGCCTCCAGCCTCCCCGCCGTTTAAATTGATCTGTCTCTGAGCCCCGCTCGTCCGCGACGCTCACTGCTCGGCAGAGAACACCAACAAGTGTCTGCGTACGCCCGAGGGCGCCACGCCGCTGCCGTTCTTCTTCGCGGGCGCGCACCTGCTGATGACGTTCTGGTCCGTCGCGCTGACGTTCGGCATCGAGAACTGGACGATCGTCGCCTTCGTCAGCGTCGCCTCGGGCGCGCTCAACGTCGCGACGCACGAGCTCTGGTGGCAGAGCGGCCGCGCGGCCCCGTGCGTCCCCGCCCGCTTCCGTCGCTACGCCGTCCCGCGCTACGACGACGCCTACGCGGCCCAGTGCGTCTTCTACGAGGCCGTCTCGCGCCTGTCGACCGTCTTCGCGGCCGTCAGCCTCTACGGCGTCGCGCAGTACGTCAACCACCGCAAGGGCGTCGCCGACACGACGCCCGGGGGCCGCGTGCGGTGGACGGCGGGCGTGTTCTGCCTGCTGCTGGCCCTCGAGCTCGCGCAGCTCTGCGTCGTCGTGCCGCGGTCGCACGCGTACGGCGTCCCGTCGGCCCGCGCGACGCTGGAGCTGTTCCGGGGCCCGCGGGCCGCGGTGCTGCGGCGGGTCTTCGTTATCGCGTTCCTGTGGTGGACCATCCTCGTGTTCGCGGCTAGTCGCGTCCCCTGGTCCTTCATCGTCAGCGTCGACAGCGTCGTCGGCGACGGCTCTTCTTCGGACATGTGAGCTCCGGCCCCGCCACGCAGCGCGGTGGGTCGGCAACACGCCAGCACACGCACACGCACACACGCACACGCCACGGCATCCCCGCGACAGTCCGGTCATTAAAGCGGCGTTGCTTCTAGTACGAGCATCGAATCAATTGAAATGGCCTGAGGTGTTGGGCGACACTTCGTCGCGCCACATCTGTGCACCCCACTCTGTACCCGGGGGGTGCAAGAGTGCAGAGCGCTCATAGAGATTTCGCAGAGAAGCAAAAGCCACCAACGAGAAAAAAAGGCCCGAGATGAGGAGACAGCGGCGAGACCAAAGAGATGAGGAGACAGCACAGCACACAGCGGGGGGATGATAAGGGCTTGGACAGACAGCCTTGTTGGCCCCCACAGAGGCGCCCGGCGCTCAGGTCCCGCGTGAACGGCCCGTCCTCAAGGGTCCCTCGCGAGGGGCGGGGGGCAGCAGGGGCGGCCGCAAGGCAGCGTCCCCCCAAGCGCAACCGAAGACAAGAGTCTCTCTAGAGCTTACCGCGCAGCTTGACGCCCAGCGCGCGCTCCATCTTGGCGAGGATCGCCTGGTTGGGGATGCCGCGCCCCGCCTCGTAGTCGTTGACCACCGTCGGCTTCTCGTTGATGGCCTGCGCCAGCTGCTTCTGCGTCCAGCCCTTGCCCTGCCTCCCCTGCTGGATTCTCAGCGAGACATCCCGCGCCACCGAGGCGTCTGCGTGGCACGTGCGCGAGTCAGACGCGAGCTTTCATCTGAACGGCCAGATTCAGAGGGAGGGGGTATCTTCTCCTGCCCCCCGTCTGTGCCGGCGCGCGGGGGAAGCGAAGGGGAGCCGTACGGGAAATCTCGTCGTACTCCTCAATGTCGTCGAGCTTCCTCGCGTTCTGCGGCACGCCCGAGCGCTGCTTGTTGGTGCCCTCTGCGCACGCGCCACGGCACACCGTCAGTCACCGGTTTTGCCCCGGTTTCTCGCGCCCGACACTTCAATTGGCTCTTTTAAAAAGAGAAAAAAACTACAAGTAAATTCGCCCCCGGCGCTTCTCCGACGCTTCTCCGACGCGAAACGCGACACGGCGAGCGAGGGGGGAGGCGCACGCTTCCTGAGGGCCTCGACGCCCTGGCCCTGCTGCATGGCGCGGGCGGCGGCCTGCTCGGGGCGCTTGGTGTCGGCCTTGGGCTTGTTCTTGGGCCGCAGCACGACCGTGTCCCAGTCCTGGTCTCCGCTCATTTCTTCTTGGCTGGTCTCGGGGGGTGTGTGTGGTGCTCCTGTGGCCGCTGCGGCTGTGGGGTGTGCGCTGGTGTGAAGTTCACAGTGCGCTGCAAAAGAGACAGACAACAAAAGATTCTCTGGTGCGGAAATGCCTGCGCCGGAAAAATCTACTGCTGAATCTGCTGGCTCGGTATTCAGGCAAAAGGGGTGTGGACGCTCCCACTCCCTCTGGCGCGAGGGCCGAACGACTGCTCCTGGGGCGATCGACGGGTGGGTCCGCGTCAGGGGCCAAGCTGATGCGGCTGAGTAGTGACGTCACTTCTTTGGGCGCGGGTACAGAAATCTGCACAGACGTTCGCAGCAGTGCAGTGTGTTGCGTCCCCTCTACCTGTGCGCACAGCTCTCTCAGCCATGCCATCGGGCGGTCCTTCGTGCGCGGCAGCGGCAGCGGCGGCGTGCCTGCTCAACGAGAGCGGTCGCGAGACGGTGACGGCGCGCAACGACGCCATCTTCGAGCTGCTCGCCGACCGCTCCCCGCCCAGCATCGACGCGCTCTGCCGCGCCCTGTCCGACCCCCGCGAGACCTCTGTGCTGCTCCTGCACGAGGTCGCCTACGCGCTGGGCCAGAGCGGCTCGCGGGCGGCGCTCCCGACGCTCAGCGCGGCCCTCGCGGACACGCAGCGCTCCGAGGTCGTCCGGCACGAGGCCGCAGAGGCCCTCGGCGCCATCGGCGACCCCGCGTCGCTGCCGCTGCTGCGCGAGTACGCCGCCCGCCCGGGCGAGCACCCCGAGGTCGTGCAGACGTGCGTCGTCGCCGCCGACCGCATCGCCAGGTCGCGCGAGGACTGCGCGGCCGAGTGCGACGAGTACTCGGCGACGCACTTCGAGTCGGTCGACCCGGCGCCGGCGCTGCGCGGGGGGTCCGTCGGGGAGCTGCGGGCGCTGCTGCTGGACGGCGCCGCGCCGCTGTACGAGCGCTACCGCGCGATGTTCGCGCTGCGCAACAGGGCACGGGGGCTCGCGGACCCCGCGGAGGTCCTCGAGGCGCTCTGCGCGGCGCTGCTCGACGTGGCGTCGGGGGCGCTGTTCAGGCACGAGGTCGCGTACGTGCTGGGGCAGCTGCAGATGCCGGGGAGCGTGTGGGCGCTGCGCCGGGTGCTGGACAACGCGGAGGAGCCGGCGATTGTGCGGCACGAGTGCGCAGAGGCGATGGGGTCGATCGCGACGCCCGAGTGCCTCGAGGCGCTTGAGCGTGCCAAGCACGACAGCCACGAGGTCGTCTCGCAGAGCTGCCAGGTCGCTCTCGACATCCTTGCCTTTGAAACTGCCGAGTAAGAACCCGGGTGTCTCTACCACGCAATACAAACCTCATTCCGTCAGCCGTGAGTGTGTGTGATGAAGGAGGGACCTGTGCACAGTTCGTTGCCCAAATGGCCGCGACACCACGAGGTAGCAAGTGCTCTTGAAACGATCGGCTGCGCAAATTAGCGTG
Organism: Mastigamoeba balamuthi; assembly: GCA_902651635.1. NCBI lineage: Eukaryota > Evosea > Mastigamoebida > Mastigamoebidae > Mastigamoeba > Mastigamoeba balamuthi. The sequence goes on from CACRSC010000144.1 coordinate 32,783, forward strand.
GTTTAAAGTGCACTCCCATTGCAATAACTCTCAGAGCGCGCCGCACTGTTCTCCGAGAGAGGTCGATAATACCGCATCCGTTGCCCTCGGGGCCCTCCCCGGTCCTCCGACGCCTGCGTGGGGCCAGCCGCCTCACTGCCTTGGCGGCCACGCAGCGGTCACCTCAGCGTGCTTGCTCTCGTCCACAAACTGCAGGTACTCCTTCAGCAGGAACTTGGGCTCCGACTTCCTGCAGGCCGTCCCGCGCGCGCTGCGTGTGAGCGCGTGCTCCGGGGGAGAGGGGGGGCTATGCGCTATGCGCCATCGCACCACTTGGCAAACAGCGCAGCCCTGCTGTCGACGCCCGCCTGGATCAGCGCGTCCAGCAGCACGATGACCTTGGCGCTCGCCGTCCGTGCCACCGACGACGCGTTGCCCACCAGGTAGCTCTGCAGCACGCATGTCAGCCCAACAATTGATTCTACGCGAGTGCCGGTGTCCGCACGTTGAAGGCCGCGAGCTTCTTGGCGACGAGGCCCTGCAGCACAAACTGCGCGAAGTAGCGGTACCGCTCCTGCGTGTCGGGGAACGTGACGAGCTGCATGGGCATCGTCCACGCGCCCTCGCCGCGGCCAAGCGTGGCGCGCACGAAGCACTTGACCTTGCCCGACGCCTGGTCGAAGCGCGGCGGCGGCAGCGCCAGCGGCTTGCTGACGCTGATGAGCGACGCCGGCGAGAGGCTGACGAGCCACGCGGGGTGCACGCTCGTCACGCCGTGCATGTACGCGCGCCCCGAGGCCGTGCGCGTGATCTCGTGGTAGACGACGTACTCGGGCGCCGCGTCGCGCACGTACGACGTCGAGTGGATGAACACGGGCTCCGACTCGCCCAGCGCGGCGCACGTGTACGCGGCAGAGGGCGTGCGCGTCCAGTCGCCGAGCTTCTCCGGGGGCACGCGGCGGGCGACCTGGTCGATGAGGCCCGCGCAGACGACCTGGCGGATCAGCGCCTCCTCCGAGGTCGTGGGCGGGCGCGCAGAGCCGCTGCCGTCGACGCGCACACTCAGCATCGACGCGAGCTGCTCGCGCAGGCGCAGCGCCTCCTCCATCGACTGCATGTGCAGCTGGTGCCTCTCACAGAACTCCCGCACGCTCTGCCCGGCCTTCTTGCTGTACAGGCAGGCCTCCACGGCCCTGCACTCCGACAAGGTAGCGCAACGTTAGTGCAACCGAGGAATACCGCGAAGGGTTGCAACACAATCGCAAGGGCCATGTGAGACTCCCAAGTTGCTCAGACCCTTCCAGTTGCATCATAAGACTGGGTGCTTTGCTGGTTTCGATGCCGCGATGGAGCGCATTGGGGGTTTTGGTGTACAAGTAACGCAAGTTGGACAATTTTAAATAAGAGGACAAGGAGTGGCGCACTTGAGGGCCGCGAGGCAGTCGGAGGAGCTGGAGGCCCACGGGGACTTGGACTTCCTGTGCGAGCAGTCGCGCTTCTGCGCGGCCGTGGCGGCGTCGTCGTCGTCAAAGGCCCCGGCGCCGAGCATGGGCAGGAAGAGCTGCTTGACGCTCATGGCGGCGACGATCGTGACGACCCACTGCAGGCAGCCCGCCTGGTGCGCCAGGACCAGCATCTTGGCGTAGCGCGGGTGCACGGGGAACTGCGCTATCCTGCGCCCCAGCGCCGTGATCCTGTCCTTGGCGTCGACGGCCCCGAGGTTGCGCAACGAGCCCATGGCCGTGCGCACCGACGCGGCGCTCGGGGGCGTCGGGAAGGGGAACGACGAGATGCCGTCGATGCCCATGACCTTCATCTGCAGGCAGACGCCCTCGATGGGCGTGCGCAGGATCTCGGGCTCGGAGAACTTGTCGAACTGGTCGTTGTAGACGGCCGACGAGTACACGCGGTAGCAGTGCCCCGCGCACGTGCGGCCCGCGCGGCCCGCGCGCTGGTCCGCCGAGGCCTTGGAGATCCAGTCGACGGCGAAGCTCGAGATGCCCGTCGCCTTGTCGAAGACCTTCTGCTTGGAGCGCCCGCAGTCGACGACGTACGTGATGCCCGGGATCGTCAGCGCCGTCTCGGCGACGTTGGTCGCGACGACCACCAGGCGGGCCCCCTCGGGCGCCCCCTCGAACACGCGGCGCTGCCGCTCGGGGTCCAGGGTGCTGAACAGCGGCAGCACGTGCACAGGCGCGTAGGGCGAGTGCTCGTCGACGAGTCCCAGCGGCGCGTTCTCACCGATGACCTCCTCGTCGTCGTCGTCCTCCCCGTCGATCTCGCCGTCGAACTCGGCGTTGAGGTCGTCGAGCTCGTCCTCGTCGTCCTCGTCGTCCTCGTCCACGTCGCCGTCGACGACGTCGGCCTCGCCGTCCTCGTCGAGGACCTGCGCGGCGATCTGCGGCGCGTCGGCCTTGACAGTCGCGAGCATTGACGCGTCGGCCTCCTCGATGTCCGCGGGGGCCTGCGTGGCCTCGCTCTGCTGCTGCTGCTCGAGCAGCCTCTTCTTCTCGGCCGCGTGCTTGCGCGGGGGCCTCTGGCGCTTGTTGCTGGCGACGGGGGCCGCGAGCGAGGCGCCCGACGAGGGGAAGCGCTTGCGCAGGCGGTGGCAGAGGTGGAGGATCTCCTGCTGGCCCGTCAGGAACACGAGCACGCCGCCCGCGGGCAGCCGCGTGTGGATCTTGCAGACCTTGGAGAACACCTCGCCCACGTAGTCGTCGAGCACCGTCTTCCTGTTGAAGTGTATCGTCACCTGCGCGCCGACGACGAGGGGTCCCCGTGTGAGGCGGAGCGCGAGCGCTGCGAGGAGGCGGGCGGGCGCACAGGGAACTGCCTGGCCGCGACGGAGATGGTCGGCGGGGGGCGCGGGAACAGCAGCGAGTTCTTGGTGAAGTCCTCGACGCGCAGCGTGGCCGACATGATGATCAGCCTCAGCGGCTTCGCGGGCTCCTGCGAGGGGCAGCGAACACGGCAAACGTGAGACACGGACACAATTGCTCCCAGCGGTGCTGGCGGACCCCTCCGGTCTTGGTGGGCTTGCCCTCGCGCGCCAGCCTGTTCCTCAGCGGCACGATCCTCGACAGCAGGCCGATGAGGACGTCGCTGCGCGGCAAGCGAGCAGAAAATCAGTTGATTTGGGCACAAAATTGCCTGGCAGGCGAGGGCAGCGGGGGCGCACGTGTTGATGTTGCGCTCGTGGGCCTCGTCGATGACGATGGCCGAGTACTGCGAGAGCGCAAAGTCGTTCTGGATCTCGCGCAGGAGCACACCGTCGGTCATGAACTTGATGCGCGTCTGCTTGGCGTCGACGATCGAGTCGTAGCGGATCTGGTACGCCACCTCCTTGCCCAGCGTCAGCCCCAGCTCGTACGCAACACGCGTCGCCATGCTGACCGCAGCCACACGCCTCGGCTGCGTGATGCCGATCAGCCCCGGCGTCTCTGCGGGCGGGCAATCGAAAAACGCCAAACGAATTCAATTGAGTCGAGAAAATACGGCAAAACGGTCGCGCGGGGGCGAGTGGAGTCCGCACGCGGGCTGGAGGGGCTGCCGTAGCCGGCCTCGTAGAGGAACTGCGGGACCTGGGTGGTCTTGCCGCAGCCCGTCTCTCCACAGAGGATCGAGACCTCGTTGTCGCGGACCGACTCGACGATGGCCTGCTCCTCCATGATGATGGGCAGGTCCTGCCGCGACTTCTCGACGTCCTCGGGCCTGTGCACGCCCACGTTGACCACCGTGCTGATCGTCCTCTGCGTCCACACCAGCGGCTTGGGCCTTCGCCTCTTCCTCTTCTCCTCGGCCTCCTCTTCCTCGGACTCGTCCGACTCCCCGGACTCCGCGGACTCCTCCTTATCCTCCTCGCCTTCGTGCTGCTCGCTGGAGGTGGCCTCCGGGGCCGGGGTGGCGGAGGGGTCCTGCGCCGAGTCCTCCTCGGCCTCGTGCTGCTGCTGCTGCTGCTGCTCCTCCTCCTCGGGCTTGGGCAGCTCAGAGGCAGCGACGACAGTTGTGCCCGGCAGGAACCCGAACCCGAACTTCTTCCCCGCCGCCTCTGCCGCGGCCGCAGCGACGATGACATGCTTTCCGGGCTCCTCGGCCGCCCTGGCCTTGGCCGCCAGCGGTGCCAGCGGTGCCAGAGGCGCCGCCTTGGGCCGCGTGTCCACGAGCACGGGCTGGTCGTCGCCCCACTCCTCCGAGAACTGCTGCTCCTGCTGCTGCGCGGGGGCAGGGGCAGGGGCGGGCGCCGCGGCCATGCCGAGGCTCTTCTTCCAGGCCTCGAGGCGCTGGCGCTGCTCCTCGTGCCACTTGTCGTCGCGCTCGTCGTCGTCGGCCCCGCGCGCGGTGCCAAAGAACCCCTTGAGCTTCGACCGCTTGGCAGACGGCGCCCGGTGCTTCTCCACCACCTCCGCGGGCTCCTCCTGCTCCTGCTCCTCGCCGCGCTCCTCCTCCGCCGCCTCCTTCGCCTTGGCCGCCTCCGCGCGCTCCCTTTTCCGCTCCGCGCGCGACTTCTTCGCAGGCTTTTTCGTAGGGGGCGCGGGAAATCAATTCGATTCAATTGAATTGCGCCCCCTGCAGCGGGCGAGGAAACAGCGACCCACCTGCTCGGGCGCGGGCACCCACTCGACGGCGGTCTCGTCGACCTCGACCTCGACGGTGGTGGGGGCGCTGGGGGCGATGCCCGCGCGCTCCTCGAGCAGGGCCGTGTGCAGGCGCTGCTTGGCCGTCTCCTTGCGGCCCACGCGCGAGCTGCTCTGGTAGAGCGCCGTCTCCTCGGGCCGCAGCATCGACTTACTGGACGCGTCCGCTCGGCTCAGGTCGGTTCCGGCGGGGGGGCGGCGCACCTGAGGGTCTCCATGAGCGACTTGCGCTCCTCCTGCTTGCGCATCTTCTCGCGGAAGCGCTCCAGGCGCTTGGCCTTGGCGCGCGAGAGCTTCGCGGCGGCCAGCACGGGCGCCTGCTTGGCCCGCTCGGCCCCGTGGGCCGGGCGCTTCTTGCGGGGCCCCGTGAGCATCGACACGTTGGTGTCGTCGACGCCGTGCGCGCTGTAGTCCGCCATCGGGTCGTCCGGACGCGGGGGAGTGAGGGCAGAACACAGCACGAAATATCTGGCGCAGAAAAATCTGAAGATATCAGGACCCTCGTTGTTGATGTCATCACCGATATTCTGGGCGATGATTTCCACATTTCTGTGCCTTTATTCTGTAGTTGATATTGCTGGAGGCTCACACGGCCTCGTAGCCCGCACGCTTCTTGATGGACGACACTATGAACAGGGCACCGTCCTGTGGTGGCGGTCCATCATACGTCAATCAAAAATGGTCAGAACGCGTCTGCGGTGTTGTGTGTGTGTGTGGGGGTGCCCTGAGGTACCTTGACGAGAACTGCGAGGCCGACCCACATCTCGCGGTTGGGGATGACGTCTGCGCCCCTGGCCTCGCGGTACCTGTAGTTGTAGACGCCTCCCCCCACGAGGTAGACGACGACGAGGCAGAGCATGCTGCCCCCCACGCACAGCCCCAGCAGGTCAGAGCGGAGCAGAGCAGCTGGGCGTCGTCTTACACGATCAGCAGGATGGACGGCACGCTGAGGCCGGCCTTGGCCTTCCTGGGGCACGCGTAGGGCGACGTCATGTTGCTGCGCAGCCGCCCTGGGAGGTGAGCAGCAGCCAGGGCAGGGCATCCCAGCGCAGGGACAGGGGCGGACGGACGCACACGTAGAAGTGGCAGTCGACGTCTGCCAGGCTGGCGAACACCGTCTCGCTGCCGTGCGGGTCGCAGTCGATCGTGATCGCTGTGGCCCCACCAACTCAGCCACAGAGGGTGTGGGGGAGGAAGAGGAGAGGGTGGAGGTGGTGGTGGTGGTGGTGGAAGAGGAGGATAGGAGAGAGGGAGAGAGAGCAGCTAGCAGATGGTGGCCACATACTGGTCGCACGGGGCTCGTCGGGCTTGTAGGCGCAGCTCTTGGCCCCGTGGGTCATCTCGATGACGACGCCCCTGTCCGGGGGCGCTGCGTGCTGCGCGTGAGCTGCGCGTGGTGGGGGGTGGGGGGGGGGGGGGGTGGACGAGAGGGGCAGACAGTGGTCGCGGTAGGCGTAGGTGGCGATGTCGCCCATCGAGTAGTAGAGGCCCAGCATGTCCTTGAAGCACGCGGCCGTCGCAGGCCTGCACCCCGCGTAGTCCACCGTCCCGCACGGGTTCACGTAGTACGTGCCCCCGCTGTCGTCGAACGTCGCCCCCGCCCTCGCGTAGTACCTGGCAGGTGTGGGGTGTGCGCACGCGGGTGTGAGCACAGGAGCAGAGAAGAGGAGAGAAGCGGGGCCGAGAACGCGCCCGCGCACCCCTCCAGGATCGTCCGGCGCGCTGGCGACAGGTCGTAGGACGAGCCCCCGCGGGCGGTGTAGCGGCACGGGGGCTGGGGGTCCGCTGCGTGCGGGCGGGCCACGAGAAAAGCGAGGAGGGCGCAGCAGCACACCAGCAGGCGCATCTTTCCCGGAACGGTCTTTTACGCAGGCACCTCAGCACACCAGATTCTCCTGCCGCGAAATATCAGGCTATTCTCCTCCCCCCCGCTGTCAGCTGATCTGGGGCGGGGTGCCGCGCAGGAACCCGATCCACACGCCGATGTCATGGCGGGCGTGTGTAACTGGTCCCCACCTCTCAGGGAGAGGTGGTGGTGACGTGTACGGTCCACCAATAGGACTGCTTGCCTCTCGCTGTCGAGCTCTGCCATCGTGATCGCAGTTTCCGGATATGCTCGCCGCGCCCGCGAGTCCCTGGTGTATACCGCGGCCTCGCAGCTGGCGTATGAGTATGCCGTGCCATTCATGGGCAGAATAGTTGAATGGGCAGCAAATCCGAATCCGATGACTGCGATAAGAACGAGCCAGAATCGCATCCACTGACGGTCGGCTGGAGATTCCCAAGGCATCGTGGATCAAGGTGGTCGGGACACACAACGGGCGCACAATTGATGCACAAGATATTTCGATGGGGCACCCACCTGCGGATTTCCGAGATCCAGCGGTTTTTTCTGCAAGACCCGGTGGAACCCCGGTATTCACAGCCTCACAACAACAACAGCTCACAACCCATGAGGCGGACTCACGTGTTCTGCGCACTCCTGGCGCTTGTCCCAGCGACCCTCGTTGCTGTCGTTCTCACCCTGCAGGACCACCTGGTCTACCTGCCTTCCATCAACTCTGGGAATACAAATATGTCCCGGATCCGTCTCTGTGTGCTCAAACATATCCGTTTTGGCAGACGTTTTCGTCTGCAGAATCGTTTTTGTCCACAGATTTGTTTTTGTCCCTGTGGACGTATTTGTCTGTAGCCTCATGTAAATGTCCAGGAAACTCGCCGACCGCCCTGTCGACCACATACGCCACCCCCGGGCCCCTCGCGATGTCACGCAGCGCGGACCACACGACGAACATACCCGTGGGGGTCCCGGTGGTCTCGGTGGCCAGCAGCTCGTCGCACGGCGGCAGCATGACACTGACGACACGCAGCGTCGACGAGCGGCAGTGTATCGAGGCCCTGAGCCCACGCGCCAGAACACCGTGCGCTCCGAGCTTCGTGGTGCCGACAGCGAGCACGCCGAAGACAAGCAGCGACAGCTCCTCACGGATCGTCTCCTCGCAAACAGCAGTGCGAGACCATCAGCACAGCATCGTGCCATGAGGCCGTCCCTGCCACCAGCCGCACTGCCGCTGCCACAACGCTGGCGATGCCCATGACGCCACACAGCACGAGGTCGGACCTGCCCAGCGTGCCCTGCATCATCTTGTGCTCCTTCGAGGCCCGAGACGTCGTGATGGCTGCNGCTGTGAATTCACTCTCTTTATTCTTCTATGTTTGACTTCTGTCCTACATTACTTCCTTCTGACTCGATGGTACGGAATATGCCTCAGAGAGACAAATTGTATCTCACAGACAGATTTGTCCGCAGGGACGTATTTGTCCCCAGATATGTATTTGTTTTGGAGAACAAAAACGTTTCCCCTGAGTACGAGCCCCAGCCCCGCGAGTACGGCCTGGACAAGTACTGGCGCGAGTTCACCTTCACTGCCCGTGACGGCACCAAACTCTATGCACGCACAAAACCTCCCCTCTGTGCAGGCACTGCGAAGGGCCATGGGGCCATGGGGCCAATGGGCCTTGCGTCTGCAGACCCTGCTGGAGGACATGTTCTCACTGGCTTCTCAGGGGTGGATGTTCCTGCAGCCCAACAGCACAGCGGTCCCTACGATGCTCTGGTTCCATGGCAATGCAGGGAGTGCGCTTGACCATTCCCACTAATCCAGCACTCCGTTCGCCCCTAACAAGGTCTGCTGTGTGCCCCCCTCTGCGCTGCGTCGCTCTGGCACAGCTATCAACCACAGGCTTGATAACATTCACGGGCTGGTCCGGTCGATGAGCATCAACGTGTGCATCCCTGAGTACCGCGGTTACGGTCGTAGTGCAGGCACTGCCTCCGAGGCCGCCCTGCGCACCGATGCCGAGGACGTCCTGTCGCATCTACTCGACACTTCTGATGGGGGCCTCGGAGGCCTCATCGACCCCTCTCGCATACTTGTGTTCGGCCGGTCACTGGGAGGTGCTGTCGCTGCCCACTTGGTATCAGTGAGGCCTCAGGCAGTGGGCGCCCTCGTGCTAGAGAACACGTTCACATCGCTGCCAGACCTCATCCCGAGTGTCGTTCCCCCTCTGGCGCCCATCGCGCGGTTCTCCCGCAACCGATGGAGCACCAAGTCGATCATCGGCTCTGTGCGCTGCCCGATCCTCTTCCTGAGCTCTGGGATGGACGAGGTGATCCCGTCGTCGCACGTGGATGAGCTGTATAAGAGTGCGTAGCTGGGCCTTCTGAGGAATTTTGGGGACTAGCTGACGTGGGTGCACAGTGGCCAATGCAGAACACAAGACTCTGAAGAGGTTCAAGAATGCAGAGCATATGAACATGTACGAACAGACAGGCTACTACGAGTTTCTCTCTGCTTGGATGGCTCGTGTGCTCGGATCTTGGTAACACATCCCTGTGCACTCATCCAGGCTGGATAGGTATTCAATCAGCATAACTCATTTGCAAGACAAGAATATCAACTGTGTTTGTCATTCTGAAAGAAAAAACAGGTGACTGTGCGCCGTCAGATGTCTGTGTACTGCTGTGAATCCCTACAGGCCTTTTTTAAGTCATCGAGACCCTGCCGAGAATACCCGCTCACTCGTCCAGTGGGTAGGCGACGACGACACCCTTTCCCTTGAGTGATAGCTGCACGGACTCTCCGAAGCGGAACGCGCATCCGGCGAGCTCGTACGTGCGCTGGCAACAGAGGATCTCGCCAGGCTGAGTCCGGGACTTGAGCCTGCTGGCCGTGTTGACCGTGTCAGACCACAGGTCGTAGACCCACTGCCTCTTCCCGATGATTCCGCCGCTGCACGGTCCCGAGCTGATTCCCACGTGCGCCCTCATGCTCTGCTGCCCCCCGAACCTCCTCCCGGCAGCACACTCGCGGAGCGCCATCGCCAGTCGCACGATCTGGCTCGCATACTCGGTGCTGGGCGTTGGAATCCCCGTGGCTGCCACTGCGACCCCTATAAGTTAGTTGTCGTTCAACCCCCTGAAGAGAGGCGAGGCACTGTATGCATCGAGGATAGTCTTGATCTTGACAGCCCCTGAGCTCTCTGTGATATTGTCGAACTCAGCGATGAGGCCGCTCAGCTCCGTTGCAACGTCCGCTGGGGGAGCGCTGGCAGCCCAATGAGAGAAGCCTTCGATGCCGCAAAAGAGGACACTTGTCGCCGAGTATTGGTCGCTCGTCAGCGTGCCCCGCTCGAGTGCCCTGAACACGTGCGCTGGGAAGAGGTCCGAGAGAATCCTCCTCGACTGCCTATGAACGTGTGCAATCAATAATGAGACACTCAAGAGAAAACGACGGCCTCGCACTCGTGTTGGACCTCCCGCATGTGTAAAAGGAAGTTGACAGAGGCCGCGATGTCCGCGAGCTCGTCTCTACCAGAGTAGTTGACGCGGGACTCTGTGGATGGATGCTTGAGAACCTCTGTAATTGAGGCGGTCAGGCTGCGGATGCGCCGGAACACCATCTCAAGCAACGACAGGAAGATGAAGAGCACGGAGATCAGGATGGCACAGTCGATGCCTGCCAGGACACCAAACAGCTCTCTGCCACCAGCCAGCATGTCGTCGTCCCTGATGACCATCAGGTACTGCGCTGCCACGCCCCCCTGAAAGTGCAGGCAATGAGCTCTCAGCGCTGTCTGATGGCGCGTACAGTGTCTCCAAGGGCGACGCTCTCCACGACATACTCTCCAGAGGGAACCTTGCCATTTCTTGGGCAATGCACGAGCCCGGATGCGCTCATAGACTGCAGAGATGCAGAGGTCGAAGTAGCCACGACAGAGCCAACTATTTGCACGGTGAATTAAAAAGAGAGCCAACTATTTGCACGGTGAATTAAAAAGATGAGGGGCCAAATGAAACAGATTTGGAGAGGAACATACAATTCATCAATACTCCAGATGTGAGGTTGAACGTGGTCAAGCTGTCGTATGCGGCACGTTGCACAAGGACGGCTCCGTCTGGCGACTGTAGCATCCCGATACACAAGCTAGAGATATTGGCCCACAGTGGAAGCCTCGTGGTGACATCGGCCTGCAGCACAACCCACCCGATTCGCACTGACTGGTCTGCGTCCTTCGTGATGCGGGCCGATGTCGTGAGCCTCGCTCTGCCACTTGCGGGGTCGCGCACAAGCCCGAAAACGGGGTTGCCTTGAGTAAGAGCTGAGGCAATTGCATCCAGTTCATACTGGCGCAGGCTCTCGAGAGAGCCCTGTGTTCGGTTGAACGACATTCCATTGAACAGTGTTCCGTTCTGGAAGAAAAAGTACACGGAATCGGTGTTTGATGTCAGAAAGAAGGTCTCGCTGCCGAAGTATGCCATCCAGAAAGGGCCAGAGGCGTTTCCCTCTTCCATGTAGTTCCAAGTGTCAATCTACGTCTTGTCAGTGGATAGCTGAATTTCCCAAAGGGCGCACCCATTCAGCCCAACCAATTGTGGCCATGCGTAGGTCCGTAAGCTCCGAGTTGATCATGTTGGCAACACGGTGAACATCCGATCGAGCCCTCTCGGAGATCAGCTGTCTGGTTGTTCTTGCAGAGACACCCATGAGAACACCAATGGTCGCTAGCACAGCAGATATCGTCAGAACAATCACAGCTGCCACAACCATTGCGCGCAACGAGTGGGTGGCTAGATATAACATGGCCACTGGCCTCCTGCTCCTTCTTACTGACTGCAACGACGCAGGGCTCCGCGTTGTACTATCGGCGGACTCGCAGCCACTGCCCAGCACATCTCCAAGAGACAATTCGCTGAACTGGCTACTCTCGCGGGAGGCTTCCGTCGTGGTGCTGTCCAGTCCCATCTTGTGTAACAGCGGGAAGGCAGAGACTAATTGGCCTGTGTAGCTCTCTATCGTCACGCGGCACCCGAAAGTGTAGACAGTCTCCAGTATATCTCTGGCACTCTCAGAGCACAATACACCTCCTGGCTCTCCCGACTCCTGGAGAATCTGTGCTTCCTGAACTGCACCAGCAAATGTGAGACTGCTATCTACTACTGCACCAGCTGACTCACCAGAGGGGCCCCAGACATCGTAGACTCTCTTAGATACTCCGATTATTGCTCCGCTGCAAGGACCCATTGCAATTCCCATGCGGAATTGAACGTCTCTTTGCGACCCGCTCATCTTCCTCGAAGTAAATTTCCTGCGGTATTAATGCTTAGACGACCGAACGTCTGACTGATTCGTGCTCGTTGAACAACACAGCCAAACTGGCCACAGTGAACACGCTATGTTCGCTCAGCACAGGAATCCCGCACGCCACCACTGCCAAGCGGCGCTTTGAGCTTCCAACAGCGAGGCGAGAGGGTACCGTATGCATCGCCTATTGTCTTCAATTTTGTCGCACCCTTGTCCGCAACCATCCGATCCATCTCCGAGAACATGTCGTTTAGGAACGAAGAGACCACTTTGGGCTCTGTGGTCGACGACCTTTTCTTCCTTGTGAGTAGCGCTTGCCAAGGCAGAGCAGCCTCGGACCAGAGAGTGAAGTTGCAGAGATCCACGAAGAGGACTGCTGTCTCGGGGTAGTGTTCGTGGGTCATCTCACCGTTGCGGATACTCTCAATCAGCCTTCGGGGAAAAATGTTCTCGAGAAGGGTCTGTGTCTGTGCACTCTTGTGCTGCAGGGCGTCGAGGAGGGTGTTCACAGATCGCGACACCTTCCGGAGCTCAACAACTCCTCGATCATCCAAACGGTCCCCTGAATGCTGGCAGATTTGTTGGCAAGCGAGGCAGCTTCCAGAACGAACCTCTTGATCGGACACGGCCACAATGTGGGACGACAGCGAAGAGACCTTGCCCGTGACTGTGAAATCGATGACGGCGTTCATCACTACGAATAGGGTGACCAGGATGGCAAGGCCGATCCAGATCAGGGACATTGACACTGCGATTGCCCGTTATCCGTGTGGGAGTGCCTAGTGCGCACTCGAGTTGATAATCGACGAGATCTTGGCAGAGTACTGAAGGTACACTGCTGCCCTGGGAGTTCCTTCCTGCCGGTGTGTCAGACATATGGATTCAAATGATCAGCACCTGGTCGTCAAGAATGCTGCCCACAGCGACATAGGACCCCTCGCTCTCGTTGGTGATTCGCGAACACGACAGCTGTGGGACAGTCCGTGCCTCTCCGCTTCCGACATCGCCAACTTTGACTGCCAGTTCTGCCCGGGCAGTAAGCAAATACAGTAAAATCGAAGGAGTGTCTGTCACCAGAGAACTTCGTGGCACTCAGATGGGCAGTGTTGTCCCACAGATCCCGAATGACACCACTGACGTTCTCCAGCTGGCTGAGAAGGGATCTGGGAGGGATCAGAACGGGTGTTAAACCAAATGCGGAGTACACTGAGATGCAGAGGTCTGTGGCGTCTGCAATGGTGGGCACAACAGCCTGCACATCTCTGGAGAACACACACCACCCGACTGCCGTCCCAGAGTAATCGGACTTGGTGACTCTCATCGACACCGCAATGCTGAGCGTCGCGCTAGTGAAACGGGATCAGTAAGCGTAACAGTCATTTCTCCAACGTCTCTGGGTTGTAGTAGAGGCCCTCTGCGTGGCCTTGCGCCTTCAGCGACGCCGAAAGCGCTTCCCGGAACTCCTTCGTGATGTTCCACGAGAATGATGCCCCCACAGCCATCTGCCCGCTGAAGAACTGCTCACAGCGCCTCTAGAGTGAGCGGGAGACTGTGGAGACGGCAGGACTGCATCGCACGTTCCCCGAGGCGTCGAAGTAGAGCATGGACGTGAGCTGGTACTGGCGCAGGTACGTGTTGTCCGAGTGCCAGTGCACGAAGAACTCTCCCTCGGGTACACCAGCGGCCATGTACGCGTACGTATCGTCCTGCGCGATGGCGCTTTCAATCGGTGATTGCACATAACACGGATAAAGACCCGCGGAAAAAATGTCCCACCGCGGAGAAAGCGGACCCAACACGCCCACTGCTGCAGGACCGTCTGGAGCAGCGGCACCTGCTGCAGGAGCTCGCTGTGGAAGAGGCGCATCTGCTCGACGGCCTCGCGGAGCTCGCGGGAGCGCAGGGCGGCGCCGGTGGCGACGAGGACAGCGGCGACGACGGCGCACGAGGCAGCGGCGAGCGTCGCAGACGAGGAGAGCAGCAGGCGTCCGCGGAGGCGCGGGACGTACCAGGGGACCTCGCGGGCCCTCGCCGGGGCTGCCGCGGGGCGGGCGGTGGCCACACTGAGGACCCGGGTGCTCAGTGTCATCGAAGTGGCCTCAGAATAGACTCCGCGGAACACAACCCGATCAGAAAAAGTGAACCTCTTCGGGTGTGATACCTGTGCTATCGTCAAATAGATATTCCAGCCGAAATTGGCAATATAGTCGCTCTGCCGATCGGCCAAGACAGAACCACAACTTCCACTCTTCCAGTGTGGGGAACTGAAGCCCCACAAGCCTACTAGAAGCCCTTATCTGCTTTTCGCACTGAGACAGTCGGAGCCAGTGAAATGTCAGAGAGATAGATGGAGTTGAGATTTTTTAGTGCGAATCAGAAACAATTGAAGGTGATTGTCAGAATCTCTCTGAGCCTGCAACGCCAATGAGGAGAGAGGGTCTGCTGCCCGCAGATATCGAAGGTCTAGAGGCGGCATGGGCTCTGCGCCAGCACGTGTTGCCGCACATGTCTGACACCACCGACGTGTGCTCGCTGGCAGAGTCGCAGGTGGCGCTGTTCTTTGCTCCCTGCGTTGGCCGCCTCTCTGCTATCCTCCGCCCACTCTCGTTCCCCAGGATTGCTACTACCACTGCGCTGGTGTCCTGTGTTGCCTCCCAGCAAACACCTGTGCTGCTGAGCGAGCTGGAGCGCCGCTGCCCCGCGATGGTGAACGGCCTGATGCCCGCGGACATCCACGATGCTATCGTTGCCGTCTGCGCAGCCCCACGCGCCCCCATCTACAACCTCCGCATCCTGGTGGAGCTCCGCTATTGCCATTACCCCGAGGCCGTGTCTGGACAGGCACTGGTGGCGGCGTGCAAGGCGGGCGGTGGCGCCAGGGCTGCGCTGTTTGTCCGCGAGCTCTCCTGCAAGCCGTTCTGCGCCCACAAGTGCGACCGAGCGCTGATCGCTCATGCCCTGCGGATGGCCTGTGCCAGCGGCTCCGCAGAGGCCGTGGATGTCCTGGGAGCCGAGCCATACAGCCTGGGCCACGACCAAGCCATTGTTAGGGAGGGGTGCATGGGCGTGTTGGAGTACGCTTGCCAGTCGGGCTGCGTTGCTGTCGTCGACGCACTCGCGAGGCCCCCGTTCAGCGTGAGCCGCACGGACATGCTCGATGGTCGCCTCGGTGCTCTCGTGTACGCATGCAAGGCGGGGGCAGCAGACGTCGTTTCTCGTCTGACGCGCAGTCCCTTCTGCGTGCAACTGTCAGACGTCCACGAGTGCAGGGCTCTGGTGCACGCGGCCAAGAGCGCTGCAGTGCTCGAAGTCCTCGCCCCCTTCAGCCTCGAAATCCGTTCAGTCGCTCGGGAGAAATTCGCTGACACCCTCCGAGAGGCGTGCTCGTGCAGCAGCGGCGCACCATTGCGCAGGCTGGCGCAGAGCCCGTACTGCTTCGGACACGCAGAGGCGGTCGCGTGTGGGGCTCTGCAGTTGGCGTGCATTGCTGGCAGTGTGGAGGCGGTCAATGCCCTGGCCGAGCCCCCATACTCTCTGACCCACGACGAAGCTGCTTCCCAGAGGTGCTATGCGCTTCGGAGTGCGTGCGTTCGTGGGTGGACCGCCCTTGTGCGGAGGCTGGCAGAGCCGCCATACAGCCTGTGCCGAGGGGACGCAGGGGTGGACAGTTCTCTCGGGGAAGTGGTCACAAACGGGCTCGAGGGCGTTTTCAAGGTTCTGGGAATGGCGCCGTATTCCCTGGGGCAGGCCGAGGCCAGAGAGTGTCATGCGTTGCTGCGGGCGTGCAAGGAGGGCAGGGCTGGACTCGTGTGCTCGCTGGCACGCGAGCCGTGGAATCTTGACCGCTTGGACGCATCGCAGGGTGGGAACCTGTGCCTTCTTTACGCGTGCATGAGTGGCAGCCTCGAGACGGTGCGGGCACTTTCGGAGCCGCCGTACAGTCTCCCATTCGACATGGACCACCCAGACACCATCGCTGCTCTGCTGGGCGCAGTCACAGACTGCGTATCACTCCAGTTCTCATCAGCAGACGCGGTTCGCTGCGCCCGCACAAAACGAAACGCGAGCGGGAAGTTCATGCCAGAGTTCGCTCGGTCGCATGGCGCGGTTGGCTGCGCTGCGATGCTTGGGAGCCAATACGTGGACAGGGGCATCTGCGCAGAGCTTCTGCACCATGCAATAGGTGCGATGGACAGCACGCAGATGTGCGACCTCGACTGTGTTGTGCGGCTGCTCGTGTCCCGCGAGACTTGTATGAAGACAGAGCCAGACTGCCGCTGGCTCTGTGAACTACTGTCGACGATCACCTGTTTGTCTCCGCGCACTCTGCTCTACGTTTGCCAATGTGAAGCAATCGACTCCGTGATATCGCAGCTGATGAAGTCGAACGATCCAGACATCGTGTACTTTGCCTGCAACGTGTTCATCTGTCTGTGCATTGGCGACAGCATGTCGTACGCCAAGAATTGCCCTCGCAGTGCGAGCGCAAAGACTGTGAATGACATCGCTGCTCTGGTTCGGTCGCCTCCGAGGATGTACACAGTTGGAAATCAGCCAGTCTTCGAGATGACGCGCCAGCTGCTCGAGGTGATGCTCGAGCTCTCAAATGTGAAGGAGTTCGTTCCCGTGCTTCTCAACTCGGGGGCCGTGCATGTCCTTGCTGATGCCATCGCAGCACAGGTCAGCGAGAGGCGTGACATACTCTTTAACCAGTCGCTCTGTGCGCTACTCTCGAATCTGTCGGACCATAGCGTCTCCGCGAGGCGTACTCTACCATCTGAGTGTGCTCCGCTGGCAAAGGTCTTCGTAGAAATGGCAGGAAGATCACCTGAAAGGGGTCAGAGTGCCGTGTAGTGAGCGACATGATGTGCTGGACGGCCTGCGTCCTCGAACACGTCATAGCCAGCTCATTGACTCCTCTCTCGTGGTTCAATTACTCATGGAACTACAGCCAATAGCACTGTTAGACGCGTGTGCTGTTCGAAATGGTGCATCAGTGGTTATTCTCCACTCGGAGCACGATAAATGACTTCTCCGGCAGATACACTCATATCTTAGGAGAAGAGGGACTCTTTTGAAGATATGTCGTGTTCGCTAATGAGGTGTCGTGTAGCTTTCGCGGATGTGCTATGTGGTCAGTGATTGTTTGCTCTCCGGGGAATTGCATCGCCCTGTGAAGTCACCTATGCCTTGGCTTCGAGAGGTTGTCAATTGAAAACGTGCTCGCTGAGGAGAGGATAGAGGGACTGGAAGCCCTTGCCCTTGAGCTGCAACTGGAGAGGTTCTCCAAAATCGAAGAGGCCCTCGAGGCGCTGACAGGTGGTGGTGCAGCACATGATGCAGCCCGGGGGAGCCTTTGCACGAAGGCGGGCAGCGAGGTTGACCGTGTCGGACCAGATGTCGTAGAGCCACATGCTCTTGCCGATGATGCCCCCGCTGCACGGCCCCGTGCTCAGACCCATCTGCACCTGCACAGGCGTTCCTCCCATCGTGTTCCAGCGCGACAGCTCCCGAAACCTCAGCGCCAC
>CACRSC010000145.1:0-21475 GCA_902651635.1 Mastigamoeba balamuthi
TCCGACGCAGTGTGCTTTGCAGCAGAGGCCCAGAAGCTCCTCGTCCAGGCCCAGTGGGACCCCAAGCTGCTCGAGCACCCTGCTTGCGCCGAAGTCAGGGATGGTGCGCAATTCCCGTACCCTCTGCCGCTCGTTTGACAGGGGCGCGTGCCAGCCGATGGGAACTTAATCTTCCATGGCCTCCGTGTGCGCATGGGCATCCACGTGGGCGAACCCGACGTCGACGAGTCGACGGAGACAGGCAGCAGTTTCTCCAAGAACACACGTGTCGACTACATTGGTCCTGCTGTCAACAAGACAGCACGCGTGGCAGCTGCCGCAAAGGTGAGACCTGTGGAGCCACTCGCAATCCCGATCGCCTCCTGACACCTTCCAGGGCGGCCAAGTCGTGCTGAGCACGGCGGCGCGAGAGGAGCTGGAGACATGCCTGGGCAAGGTCTTCCAGTTCGGAGTGCTGCGCGACCTGGGCCCAGTCACGTTCAAGGGGCTCAACAAGACAGAGAACATCCACGAGTTTGTCGTTGCCAACCTCGAGAGGAACTTCGACAACCCAGAGTCCCAAGTCAGTTACCGTTCCCTCAATGCTCCAGGGTCCGAGGACCAGAATTCCACTGTCACGAGTCTTCCGGCTCATCCCGACTTCGCACTGGTGATCGCACACAGCTGCAGTTTTCCTTGTTTTGATAACAGAAAGTGCAGGAGTGCTACAACAGGCTGGCCAAGGAGAGCAAGCCTTTTGTGGGTGATAGAAGCAAGCGAAATCAGTCACGGCAACAACGTGCAGGGCAAGGGAAGCTTCGGAGTCGTGTACAAGGGGTGCGCTACTTCACAGTGAGCGCTCTGTTCTCACGAGCCAGTGCAGCACGTGGCGCGGGCAGACGGTGGCCATCAAGAAGTTCTTCCGGCAGAAAGTGGACAGTGTGACGCTGTATGAGATCGAGCACCAGATCAAGGAGATCGCCGTCCTGGCCGAGGTCAGGCACCCCTCCATCCTGCTCTTCGTACGACCCCCTCTCGTTCACGTCTTCGCAGTATAACTGACGACCCCCATAGCTCGGAGCTTGCATCGAGCCAAACAGCATGTTCATGTACGAAATGCTCGATATCGATCACTATCTGACAAAAAATTACCTAGTGTCTCTGAATGGATGGATATGGGCAATCTTCGTGTAGGTCATGTTTAATGGTTCTTGCCGTTCTCACAATGTGAGCAGGAGGCTATCAACGACAAGGCGATCCTCATGGGTCAAGCAAGTAGTATACTGACCTCTGTGTGCAACGGAATGGTGTACCTCCACATGTCGAACATCATCCATCGTGACCTCAAGTCCACAAACATCCTGGTTCTCCTCTCTTTTCTTTCTCGCTTTCTGACCACTTTTTCACAGTTGAACAAAAAGTGGGACGTGAAGCTCTCTGGTACGGAGTCTCTTCCAAAGTCAACAAATTAATATTCTACTGCTCTTCGGATCATCCCAGACTTCGGACTAGCTGCAATAAAGGAAACGAACAAGACGAACACAGTCTGTGGAACAGGTATTCCAAGTCAGAGATATCTAAAAACCTAATGAAATTTGGCACAGTGGGCTGGATGGCACCAGAGGTGCTCCAGAATGGGAAGTACACAGAAAAATCAGATGTATTCAGGTAAAAAGGCCATTATAATCGTTTTCTGAACAAACCTCAACCAGCTTTGGAATGGTTATGTACGAGATTCTGGCCAGGTCGACACCGTATCACGGGCTTGCTATGCTCCAGATATCCAACGCCATCCTGTCTGGGCAGAGACCTGCGATTCCCGCGTCTCTGGGAACATTCAGCAGCAGGTATGTGACGCTGATGGAGGCGTGCTGGGATCAGGAGTCGTCTACTCGTCCAGGGTTCCATCAGATCAGTGAACAGCTCAACGCAATGTCCTGATTGCATTTTATTGTACCAATCCTCAGAAAGCACAGTGCAAGAGCTCTTTGATGGACTGTTCTGCCAAAAAAGAAACAAAGAGATCAGATTCAATCTGAAGAAGTAATGTTCATTTTATTCGTCATTTCAATATCATTCAGGATTCAAGAACCATTTGATCATTTCTGTGACTTAAGTTCTTTTGTGCAAATTAGTGTGATCCCACAAATTATCGCACCAAGTTAGCAGAAAATTTAGTGCCGATTTGTATTGCATTTGTAGTGCATTTCGCCTATCAAGCACTGCATGTGGTGCAAGCAGCACTAGATATGCTACATGAAGTACTCGAGGACCTGTGAGGTGTGTGAGAGGAAGTCCGTGAAACCCATACTGCCCATCACCCTGTTCGCCATGGCCATTGGCATCTTCTCACCACAGGCCGCCTGCAGCTTCTGCACAGTGAATGATGACAGCAGCACTGCTGCTGGCCTCATATCCACTTCATGCTCATCTGCTGCTGCCACTTCCTCTGATTTAGCTTCTTACTACCTTTTTCTGCACCTGCATCATATTTTGACTTCCTGCCCCGAGACTCCAACAAGGCCTTAGAGCTCCTGTCTCATGCAACAATATCTGAAGAAAGAAGAAAATGAAATATGAGAAAAAGCCAGTGCAAAGAAAGGATGTCCTGGAACCTCTTTTTCAGTAGACGATTGACAGGCAGCACACTTGCCACTTTTGATGGGATTTGACCTAAACAGAATGAGAAAAAGGAAAAATGAAAGAGTAACTCGTGATTAAGAAACGAGAGTATGATTGGCAGGTAGAGAGGTGGTCTCAAGAGCAGCAGAGAAAGGCAGAAACCAGGGGTGCAAGTTTGACACCCATTTAGTGGCTTCTCTCTGACCCATAGAAAGGCCATAGGAGTTGAGGTCCAGGGCAACAGCAGAGAGGAAGTCAGCATAAGAGATGTTGAAGTCATTGATGTTGGCCTTGTAAAGAATCCAAGAATTGTTGGCAGCATACTGAAGAACAGTCCAGAAGACATGAACTGGCCAGGTGGCAGACTTGTGATGAGTGATGTTGTTGCTGATGATCTGGTTTACAGCATCCACACCATGATAGCCAACATGGTATAAATGAGCCACCCTTGGAAGGAACCTGGGGGCATAGGACACAGGCTTATCAGAACAGCAAGGCAATGACTGATTGGCCCAGGTGGCAGCCCTTTCAGAGGTAGCTGCAGTGTATACACCACACTGAGCATCAGAACTGAACTCTCCAATGAACAAAAAGAGCTCATGAACAACAACAGGATCGGAGAGCACATGAGCTGAGAGAAATGAGATGGCAATAAGGAGCAGAGAAACGAACGGGTACGAGGCAGCTGGAAGTGAGAGGCAGTATAATGAGAGGACAGAGCAGAACTGCGAGAACGTTCATAGGGCACAGGCTAAGACAGGGGTTAGAATGAAGGAGAAAAAGGGTGAACCTGCAGGGATGAAGCAACATTCAAGGAAGTGAACCACAGAGGTATCACACCAGGCAGTAGCAGTGAAGCCAGGCAGAGACGGCATAGCCAACGAGACTCGTTGAAAGCAGGCTTCCAGGAAGAGGAAGAGAGCCACTGAGCCCAGAGATATGATGAAGAGTCAGAACAGCAAGTCATTATAAAGCCATAGCCCTTAGCGTGGAGAATGTTGGCCATTTTCTCAGAGCCAAACCAGTTGTCAAGGATGACCTTGAAAGGAAGACCGTGAGGGAGGTCGGCCAAGAGCATAAGAACAGTCTTAATTTTATCAAGACCATTGGGGCAGCTATCAGTGATCAGGGGACCAGTGTAGAGACGAAAGGAGCAAATGAAGCCAGCAGAATCGATGAGCAAGAAGACCTTGATTCCCGTGGGGTGTGGTTTGCCAGGGACATACTGCCTGAAATGGCACTGGCCCTTGAAGGGGACAATTCCCTCATTGACAGTAACCCATTTGAAAGGGGACCAATGTTGCTGACTGTTTGAGAGTACCTCATTGAAGAGAGGATCAACAAGAGAGGTTGTGAAGAACTTGTTATTTGAGATGTGGAAACACCTGTGAATGTCCTTGAACCTATAGAGGCGCATAGCCAGAAGGAAATGGGGGTTTGCAGTCCAGTCTCTTCAGTGTTCATCCCAGGAGTGGGTTGGATTGAGACCTAGAAGGACAGGGGGTCAGGACAGGAGGCCAGAGGGAGTGAAAGAAAGAGAGTAAGCATACCATCAAGAAGTATAAGAGAGAGAAAACAATACATCTCAAGGAGGGTGACAGAAAACCAGTGGGCAAGGAACTTAGCCCTATTGTGAGAAGAAATACGACAGGGATAAATCACAGAGGCAAAGTAGTTTGTTTCCTAGGGGAATAGTGAGAGAAGAAATGAAGAAGAAGGGAAGAAGGGAAGAGAGTACATTGCAGAGGTGCTGGATGAAGACAGGGAAGAGGAGAAGGTCGAAGTAGTCACGAGGAGTGCCAATGAGAAAGGGCATTGCTCTGGAACCAGAGGCAGAAGAGGGATTCCAGTGAAGGGCAGAGGGAGGCATAGCATAGGTGGACCATCCATGGGTCGGGCCCTATAGGAAGTTAGCTGAAAAGGAAGGAATAGGAATACCCCATCACTGGGACTGAAGGGGAAGAGGGTAGCAGAAGAGGAGGAGAATGGAGACAAGAAGAAGAAGTGTGAGCAACATTGATGAAGCTGTTGGCAAGACTGCAGAAAGTAAGAAAGCTATAATGAAGATATTTTGAAGGAGCACAGGAGCAGAGATAATAATGGAAACAAGAAGGAAAGACAGTTGTAGATATTTTAGGTGCACAAAACCGAGGGAGATAACGGTCAAAACAGACAGAATAAAGATGAGTGCGAACATGGAGTACGTAGGGATGGCCATCCCATTGGCAGACCCAGAGTTCCTGCAGAAGAACCCGGACATCACACTGCTGGAGTGCTTCGTATCGTGGCTGGTAAATGCAGCATAGTGGAAGTGGGTGTGCAGTGGGATGAACCAGAAGGACATCATTGAGATGGCGATGGCACACAAGTGCATCAAGGTAAAGCAAAGCCCTTATTATCATCCACTCACTCCATGAACAGGGAGCTGCAGAGGTAGTGAAGCTGACGAGGGCAGAGCTGACAGCAATCCAGGCAGTGCAGACAGAAGGTATGATTTTCCTTTACAGCTAGCACTGTAACTTAGCTACAATTTTTCCCCCACCCCAAAAAGCCCATTTTTTGTGCACATGCATATATGTGCATCTGCAAAAAATGTGACTTTTTGGTATATCATACATGATGGGATTTTAAGTGTGTGATATGGTAAATGTTGTTTTTGATTCAATTTTTGCTTATTAAATAATGATTGAACATTTGGCGGCATCATTTCAGATAGGTCAAAATCCCAGATTTTTCGTGAATGTGCATATATGTGCATGTATGAAAATTTGACCTTTTTGGAAGGGTTCGGAAAGTGAGTCAATTTCAATTGGTAAAAAGGATCACAAAATACCTTAGATTTTACATGGATGTGCATATATGCACATGCACGAAAATTTGACCTTTTCTAATTCTGGCCTTTTTCCATTTACAGAAGATCATTCAGTGGATGATCACTTCCGTGTCATTAATAAGGAGAAGGATCATGTCCTCCCAAGCACCTGTTCCTTCCCCCACTCCCAAGAAGAAGAAGAAGAAGAAGGCCAGTCTGGCCACACTAAGAAGCTGCCTCTCAGCATGTCCCTCAGCCAGATCAATGCCCAGTACAAGTTCAGTGAGATCACCAACATCTCCTTCGGTAACATCTTCAGCCATGTCTTCGAGCATGTCATTGGCATCCAGGCTGTGGCTCAGCAGTACATGGCTGCTAAGAAGCATGGCTGCTCCACCATGTTCAAGCAGAAGGTCCCTGTCATCTGCTAGGGATCAGACTCCAATGCCTCGTACCTCCAGCTCAACCACAACCACTGCATCATCTCCATCCTCTTCATTCACGTCATGGAGCACTACAACTTCCAGCTTCCTACCATCAGTGATGCAATGGCTGCCTTCTCGTCCTTCTGGAGGATGCTCTGCCTCATCCCCATTCATGTCACTGTCTACTGCTTCAGTATTGCTCTTCCTTTCTTCCCTTCCTTTTCTCATTCATTTATCATGTACTTCGTCAAGGCCATCAATGAGATCACCATGGCTGCTCGCCACAGACATGAATTGACCAGCTCATTCACATTTCTCATCTCAGGTGCCTATTCCCTTTTCCTTTTCCCTCTGCTATTTACTAGGTTATTCACTTCACTTAAGGACTCATGACTCTGCTGGCAATCAGCACAAGTCCCCCTTGACCCACTCTGAGCTCTACAACATCACTCTTTGCAAGTGCTCCTTCCTCAGCCACACCCACGTCAAGGAGAACTTCTTTGCCAAGTTCATAAACGCCATTGATTGCATTGATCCCTTCATTCTCATCCTTATCAACAACAACCTCATGGCTCCCACCCCTCATCCCTGCTTCTGCAGCTGAACCAACCTCACCAACCTCAGCTTCCTCTACCTCAGCACGAGTTGCCAGATGACCTGCCTCAAGTACATCTTCTCTGACAACAGCACTGACATTACCACCAACAGCACCCTAACTGACCTCATCAACCACTGGGAGCAGCACTTCACCGAGCCTCTCTCCTGGAAAGAACTCACCAACAAGCAATTCAAGAGTATGTTTTTTCCCCCTGTTTTTGTCTGACTTATTCCCCCTGAGAGTTTCTTGTAAGAGGCTCTTCAAGTCCTTCATCTGCATCTCCACTTCAACAAGGACTTACCACCACCATTCTGGCTTCCTTCCTCTTGGCACCTCCGGCAACCTCCCTGTGGGCTTCTTCGTCACCATCTTGTTGCCCTCCACCCACCAGAGCAGCAGAGTCTTCAGACCGCCCCAAACTGCTTCTCAATGCCTCTGGTTCTGTCCCTCCTGCTGACTCCCTCGCCTTCTATAGCATGTGGGCCGTCTTCGTCTTCCTCTTCATGTCCATTCAGGCCATCTATCAAGGTCGTCATAATCACCAACATCATCCAGTGAGAGGGTACTGCTCTTTTCCTACCTCTTTTTCTCACCTTGTATTGCAGATGAATTCCTCATGTCCAATGATGACTTCGACCTCCTGTTCTCTGGCCTGTCTGATGGGCTGTGGGATAACATCATAATCAAGCTCAAGAACTACATCATGACTCGCATGGTGCAGCAGGCCAAGAAGACCAACAAGGGAAAGTCCTCCACCAATGACAAGAAATCAGGTGACAAGAGCAATGCTGATGACAAGAGCTATGGCGATGGCAATAACAATGGTGACGGCAAGGCTCCAGGTGACAGCGACAGTGACTCTGACTCCCAAGCAGCTCCTCAAGCAGCTCCTCAGAATGCCCCTCCCCTGCAGCTGCAGCTGCTCCTACCATCTTCCTTCCCCATGATTCCTCTTCTCTTTCCCACATACCTCTTCTGCCCCTCTCTGATCAGACCAGTGATGCCCCTCAGGCAACCCAGTCTGATATCCCTGATTCTGCCCAGTCAGCTGCAGCAGCTGCTGTTACTGAGCCCCCTGCCTCTCCTTCCTCTTCCTCTGCTTCCAAGCATGCTCTCTCTTCCCTCACCTCCAAACCTGCCCCAAAGCGCAGAAGAAGGTAATTCCTTCTTACCTCCTTTGCTCCCTGTTTGCTCTTCTTGGTTTTTCAGCTGCTCTTGCAGCTTTTCCAAAGACAGCAAATAAACATCTCTCTTTGACTCTTTATCTGTGTCTGCCTCTAAAATTACCTCTTTTACATCCCATCTATACTATAATTAATATCTCTTCATATCTTTATGCATTTGTTTTCTTTCTTTTGCAACTAAATATGTGCTCTTTCTGGTCTTAATTGGAATATTGCTTCTGCCAAAATAATGTGAAATTCACTCATTTTTAAATCTCTCAATACCCAAAAAAGTACTCTTTTTCTGACTATATTGTTTCATTTTCCGAAATCACTCTGATAATAATCACTTTTAAAACTATTTTTCGCCACTGCGTTTCATTGTTTTCCTCTTTTTGCTTCAAAAATCTGCTTTTTACTAGTTTTTTCTGTCCGAATCATGGAAAAATGCCCCTTTCCCTCCCACAGGAATATCAAACAAAAAAATCAAACGACATCTCACATGTAACTGACTCTTGCATAGTACTGTTTGGCCGATCTGAGACCAGCCAGCACTACACTTTCCCCCTCAACACTTGAGAACTGGCTCAGAATGGCCTGGAATTACGAAATTGCTCATGCTGCCTTGATCTCGTCCTTCAACTTGATCCTCAGGCTATTGTCCTTGATGTACGTGTGCTGCTTGGAAGCAAGCCTGTCATGATGTAGGACACTCACGAATCTGGATAATCCCGGTTCCCCCGGAGAAACCCCTCCTACTGGACAAAGAAGAACGTCTGGCTCTTGACAATCTCGTTATCCAACACTGCCTCGATTTCTTGGCCTGATCTACCAGAAAAGTCGCATAATCAATTGCCTCGTCTGGCTTTCCACTGTTTCCCCTGTTCAGCTTCATCACGGCCTCCAGCATGGACCTGGGCTTGAACCCGTGTAGTATCCATAATATAAGCCTTCTTCTTTTGCTCTGCACTGAACTGTTGAGAGTGACACCTGGATACCCTGGTCTTTGAGTATAGCTGATACTTGACGTGATCTATGCAGAGCAGATTTCTGTATCTTTTGAAGTCAGAAATCTTTTTGTCCTGACTCTGTGTGGTTATTCTCCTCCTTCCATGGGGGCCTGGTTGGTCACAGAGGCAGGTATTCCTCCAATGCCTTGCTGTTTTTGTGTCCACTCCAACAGACTTTGCAGTTGCAGCAACAGACATATGTGGGCCCTTCTCATGAACCTGAACAAACCACAACACTCACATAAGCTTTTCTGAGAGGGCCATTTTTAGTTCTGAGCTACGATCTGTAAGAAAGATATAAATATGAAAAGATAAATTATGAAGGATCAGCATTCACTAACGGGTATCCAATTCTCAAACGAAAATCCATTCTTCTGATCTAGATTCAATGAACTGACCAGAGAGCTCGTTTGGATGCAGACTGTATCAGCTCCTTGGTGACCTGATCCACCGAACACACATCACATCCCCTTCTTACCCTACATCAATCAAATTTAACACCAACAGTTAGGTGCCACCAAAAGGGCAGGCAGGTCATGTTTTTTTTTGCTTTTGGGAAAGAGGAGCCAAGGACAGAAGAAAGCGTTTGAGTGGGGAAGTAGGAAGAGAAAGCTTCAGGACTTTTACAACATAAAAACAATGTTAGAATTGTGAAAAAAGAGGAGTAGGAAACGCATCTGGAATGCCAAGCATGAGCTTTTTTCTGAGCCTGCTTCAACAGCATACATAAGGGCATTCATCCTGGAAAAATATTAGTTGGGGAGGAGACTCGCATGGAAGTTGCCATAGGCATTGGTGCCCAGCTGCTTCTGATGTCAGTGTTCAAGGGCTACCAGCTGGTGTTCTAAGCTATGGCGAATGCGTGACCAGAAAGACAGCCCTTCACAGTACAATCATCCTGTTACTGGCTGGCAGGCACCAGATAAAGACAATGGCCTTTGCAATCAGGAAGATGTGGAACTGCATTACCCCGACTCTGGCTTTCCGGGGTCACAAGGGAACAAAGGACCTGCTCAAGAACTTCATTCAGCTGGATGACACAATTGTGCTTCTGGTCTCTGCCCTGCTGCCATGGGTGCTGCAGACTGTCACGTCCCACGTGAGCTATGACCCCACAGTTCTGATGTCAATTAACTGTCTTGCTCAGTGTCAGGACATTCCCTCTCGTCCCCGGAGTCTAATGTGCTTCTGCCTGCACTATGGGCTGCCCACCTGCTACATGAGGACCACAGTACGTGCTGGGAGGTCTCTGGAGTCTGGAGTTCATAGGGCTCCTGCAGCTCTGTCCACACACAGCTGTTCTATGCCACTTGACACCCCAGTACAAGGTTATAACTGCCCAGTTCCTCAGTTTATGGATTGCTGGTGGCTTGCATCCAACTCACAGGGCTGCCATTCTCAAGACCATCACTCTTCGGACAAATAGGGCCAGTCCTTATGCTTACTGCAGTGATGACTGCTGTGAACAGCTCCGTTTTCCTATAATGCCATTGTATAAGTCGCCGGCATATGCTATGTGCTGCTGGTATAAGTGCTAGCAAATAACATAATTTCACCTATTTGACTCATTACGACACTTTACTCTCACAGATGATAAGAAGCATCAAGGCGCACTGCAAGGCATCCCTGCCATCAATCCAGCAGCTCATCTCAGTTGCCAAGGACAACGACAACTGGTTGGAGCACTGTGTTCATCCAGATTCGCCCTTCAATTGTGATGCTGATGCTCAGGGGCTGTGCTACAGGCTCAGCACCATCAAGGGAACTAACTACTGAGAAAGTCAAACGCCTTGGAGAGCACATCATGCAGGTGACTCGTCATGCAGAAAGAGAGTCTTCTCTTTGGAGCAATGCGAAACTGGACGCCTGGCTCTCCAACTCCAATGAGCTCCCGACCAGTCCTCTGCAGGTGGACCTCGAGATGTTTGAAGAGGGATTCATCAACCCAGATGCGTCCTTTAATGGCGTTATGGCTGATCCAAAGGACTGCATCATGAATTGCGCTGAGTGCAGTGATGATGATGATGCCCTCTCCTCTGATGAATCTGACCCTGAATGTGACTAAAGCAATGAAACCAGTTGGCCATTACAATTGAAAGTCACTGTGTCTGCCTTGAATGTCTTATTGATTACCATTGACCACAACACTGACACTTTCCATGCCAACTCAAATGCCAGCATCTATGCCAGCACAGGCATAGTCGATGGCCAAGTTGTGCTGCCAGCATATGTCTTTGCAGCCAAACGTACCATTTTTACCAGTTTCATTGAAAAAACTAAGTATGAATAAAAAAGTCAGAAAAAACAGCTTTTTGAAACTGGAAAATCAAGAAAGACAGAAAAAACGACTTTCAAAGAGCACAAAAGTGAGTTGTGATGAACAATTTTTTTATTTCACACTTTTGTGAGAATTGCTATGTTTTCAGTGATTTGTGTTTGTGGTGGAATGTATGAGACTGAATTCAGAACATCATTAAAACATTACCATGATGTGTGATACCTACAGTATACATACCAGTGTGAGTACTGAAAGTGTATGAGGGCATACAAGCCAAATGTGTGCACCTCAAGAGGAAGAAATGCTGAAGTGTAGTTTTGTTGAAATGTGTTTGGTACTGTGAACATAAAGGGGTTCTGTTGTGTTGTCTGGTTGACAAAGATAACAAGTGGCGAGAATCTGTAGTGTGTTGTGTTTATGTCCAGTGTGCAGGGACACTGTGCATCTGCTACATCAGCAGACGGATCAATGTCAATAGGCATGTTGCAATGAATGCTATGTCCATGTTCTATGTACATCTTAATGGCCTGAAGGGGATTGGCCACATCTGAATTTGCTGACAAGAATGGCCTTGAAGATACAACAGGCCCGTGAATGGGACATGTGCCTGAAATGTCACAATGAAACTGTACGACAGACCTAAAGAAGGAGAAGGAGAACCAAATGTCTGGTGACTGCATAGGCATGGGCCTGTAACCAGAGGGCCCATAGTAGAGCTTATCAAAAGAGAACTGAGTGAACCTCTCTTGATGAATCTGCTGCAACACAGCCATACTCTGGCATGTAGGTGGAGCAGAAAGCAACTGTAGCTCAGCAGGGTTCTGGCAGAGGCCTGAATAGAAACCTACAACAACACTGCTCAGATGGCAGCAGTTGTTGTGATTATAGGGCAGGTTAGCTCTTCTGAATGTGACAGGCAACTGAACATGAGCAAGAGGAGGCCTAGCCACTGAAATAGATGACAGAGAGGTGGTGGACTTGGAGGAAGAAGAGATTATTACAGAGCGACCATCAAAGCCTCTGCTTTTCTAGTTGTTATTACCAGTATGTCCAGGATGTTTCCATTGGGATGTGGTTTTCCTCTGCCACCATAAGAGTAAAGAGTACATCTGTTTTTATGACTGCATATTGTATCATTAATAGTATTGTGCTGACCAGGAATCCAGAACATCTTAGCAGCAGTGTTGAACATCAGAAGTAGGGGTCTCAAAAGAAAATCTGTTCTAACATCACTTGCAGATCTGGTTGGAGCAAAGTGAAGATTATTTTTTATATCTATAAAACGTTGCCGTGACATACTACACTTTCTACACTCTACATCTCTGTTTTTACTCCAGAGCTTCCGGATAGATAGATTATAATGTCTGCTGTATAAAACAATAGCCATGAAGCCCAGTAGCTCCTGCCAGTCAATTGGTACCCATTCCTTGGGGTGACTAATCATTGGAGGATTTGAGAATGAAGAGATCTGCTTCAGAACTCTCTGATTGGTAAACTCACAGATTAGAGTAAGAAAGCTCTCAGTGAAAAGAGCATCAAAATTGCAGGGGTGTGAGCATGTAGATGGAATGTTAACGGGATGTCCCTGAACTCATTCTGAACATTTGCTGCAACAGTTCCTCTAAACTTGTTATACTCAGACCATCCATTTTCCTGAATTAATACAGTACTAGTGAGAAGAGAAAATGATTACAAGAGATGTTAAAAGAAAAACCCATCTTCAGTATAATAATGTGCACATTATTACACATTGAGAAACTCAAATAGAAAGTGATATAATAACTACAAATTAAAAGAATTGAAAAACAACAAGTTCTGCAATTGTGATAAGTCTCGTGATTGCGACATTTTAAAAGTCTTGCAATCATGACATTTTAAAAGTCTTGGGATTGTGACATTTCAAAAGTCTTAAATAAATAACAATCAATTGTTTTCAAATTTGAATATAAACTATAAATAGAATACCTTAGGTGTACTGCTAGTGCTGCTCTGCTGTCTGGCTCTTTTGCAGCTCTGAAATGTGGCTGTCTTACCAGACCTTCCTCTATCCATTCCAACTCTATTCAGCAGTAATTGAGGTGAATTGGCTTTAATTGGATTGGTGCAACAGGTAAAGGGAAATGTAGAGTATGATAATATTCCATAATATCATGATATTTTGAATATCATGATATTATCACAAATCTAGATAGTTTGAGACTCTTTTGAAGCATCTGGCGCAATGGCCACACCAGCCCATGGACCACCACCCTAGACAGCCCCGAAATCTGCTTCAGCCCACCAGGTCCTCCAAGCACTCCAGACTGTACCAGCTGCTGTAGAGACCAGGCAGTTTCTGCAGTCCAGACACTCCAGGCCCCTCAGGCATCCCAGGCCCCCCAGGCATTCCAGGCCCCCGAGACACCCCAGGCCCTCCAGGCAGCTGCACGTGCTGCTAAACAAGCCAAGGCAGCAGCAGCTCCACAGTCTCAGATAAGAGCTTTTCTTATACTTTTCAATATTTCTTTCTTTTCTTTACTCTTTCTCAGGCATCAGAGGAAGTAGACTCAGATGCTGAGAGGAAAGATTGGTTTTTTTTTCACTTTATATGTATGAGTGTACTTTAGAAATGTCACAATTGGCAGACTTTTAAAAAGTTGTGATTGTGAGACTTTTAAAATGTCATGATCATGAGACTTATGAAATGTCGTGATTGCAAGACTTTGGAAATGTAGCGATTGTAAGACTTTTGAAATGTTGCAATTACAAGACTTTTAAAATGTCACAATTGCGAGACTTTTACATTTCTACTACTTATCATATACTGTATACATAGAAGTTGAGCTGGAGCAGGATTGCCTTGACAAGATTGAGATGCAGATGGACCACTGTGTCAAGATTACACAGGCATTCTACCAGTACATCAGTGAGGGACTCCACTACAGTAACCTTTTCAAGTTCAACAGCTGTGTTCTGAAGGTTTGCAAGATGAGCAGCAACATGAAGAACATGCACTCAGTACAACAACACAGCAGAGAACATGAAGGAGCAGTTCAGGGCATAGAACATGAACCTTCAGACTTTCCAGGACAAGATCAAGCTGAACCTTGGAGTTGAGGTCACTGTGGAGCAGGTAAGATGATTTTGTTTATTCAAAACTGAGTCAATCTTACAGATAAAGGCATAGTCATTCCTCAGGGACTCCAACTGGACAAGCATCGAGGGGTATGTCATGGGGATGTTAAGTGAGGAATACTGCAAGAAGAGCATGCTGGACTTCATACAGGTGTTCCCAGACCATCTTGTGGTGCTGGAGGGAATGCAGTGCATTCTTAGCTATGTTTCTGTCCAAACAGTATTTAAAAAATACTGTAAATGTTTTTATCCAAAAAATTGGTGAAGTACTTTGAACCAGAGGATCAGAGAAAGCCCGAGTCATGGGCACAGATCAAGCTGCCTTGCTGCAACATCTACCAGCCCATAAGCTTTGAACTCTGCCATTGGTACAGTGCATCTGTGAATGCAACAACAGCCATCATCAGTCACACGACCATCTACTCTCTGATGATGGACCTCAAACAGGAGAAGTAAAAACGAAATATTCACATGAACTTCTGATATTTTGTACAGGAAAATTGCCCCAAGGAGCAATGCAGAGCTCGCAGGCAGACTGGCTAAAAAGCAGGGTGGAAGGAACTGATGAGGAAAGCAGATGCTAAGAAGAGAGCCTACATTGTTAAGGACATGACCACAGCTTGGAATGCATTGAGCATTCCTGCAAGNACTTCATACAGGTGTTCCCAGACCATCTTGTGGTGCTGGAGGGAATGCAGTGCATTCTTAGCTATGTTTCTGTCCAAACAGTATTTAAAAAATACTGTAAATGTTTTTATCCAAAAAATTGGTGAAGTACTTTGAACCAGAGGATCAGAGAAAGCCCGAGTCATGGGCACAGATCAAGCTGCCTTGCTGCAACATCTACCAGCCCATAAGCTTTGAACTCTGCCATTGGTACAGTGCATCTGTGAATGCAACAACAGCCATCATCAGTCACACGACCATCTACTCTCTGATGATGGACCTCAAACAGGAGAAGTAAAAACGAAATATTCACATGAACTTCTGATATTTTGTACAGGAAAATTGCCCCAAGGAGCAATGCAGAGCTCGCAGGCAGACTGGCTAAAAAGCAGGGTGGAAGGAACTGATGAGGAAAGCAGATGCTAAGAAGAGAGCCTACATTGTTAAGGACATGACCACAGCTTGGAATGCATTGAGCATTCCTGCAAGGAACGAGCTTAAGAAGTTGTGTGTGGAAAGAACAGAGCAGCAGCTGGCCTCTTTCAGCTCGAATGCTTGGCCTCTCTGTTCTTATCAATTCAACTATTTTCTTTCAACCAGAAACACAGGATTTCCGCAGACTAAAACCCGAGAACCAGATCAGGGCTCTGCATGCCATTATAGGGGACCCTGGCTGCAGCAAGAAGCCAATCTGCAGTCAAGAGACTCTAAAGGACTGGATCCATGAACTTAAAAAGTCCAAGAGGGGAAGCCGTGACAAAGACCCAGATTTTGAGACCCCAAAGAAAAAGAAGACGTATGACCCTGCTTGGAATGCAAAGCACCAATCGGAGGAAGAGTCAGAGTCAGAGTCAGAGTCAGAGGAACGGCCCCACAAGAAGCACAAGAGCCACCACAAGGAGAAGGCTATCAAGCCCGGTAAGACCCCAGTCCCCAGAGCCCATGCAGCACCAGCACTACCAGGAGGACATGCCCTGGGTGAGCCAGGGACAGCAGAGTCAGCAATTGAGATTCCCGGGGACAGCCCAGAGGGAATGCAGGATGCTGAGGTCATAGAGCAGGAACCGCTCTCCCCCTCTGCAGAAGCCAGTCAGCCCAAGAGAAAGGCTGTAGTTCCATCTCCCTAAAAGCCTGTATTGAGGGAGATAGACATGTTCTTCCTCTCACAGCTCGAGCCTCTTCTGGGGAAGGTCACTTCCCATCCAGCACTGACAGGGCAGCCCACTGGACTCAGAGGTCAGCAATGCTGCCAGTTCTGGGGCAGCTGTACAAGGCCACAATCTGCCTGGGGACCACTGTTTCGATGTGCTTCTGCAATGAGGCCAAAAATGTGTAGTAATCATATGTGATTTCAGGTCGTTTTCATGAATGGGACTACACCAGAGATCCCCGTTTGTGTGCTGCACTAACAGAGATGTGGATGAATGGAGAGGAAGGAGCTCAGGCCATAATGTGCCTTCTTAAACGTGCCTGCATCTTTTCTTGTTTTTTCTCACTCTTTATTAGCTGCTGGAATGAAGATGCAGCAGGCAGAAGCTGCCACGAAATCCCAGGTCTAATTATGAACATGTGCTATTGATCATTTGTAACGATTGAAACCCTTGTGATGGGAATTCCCACCCATTAGCTGGCACATATAACAGTGGCTACAATGAATTTCCCTTTGGCTAAACTATTTCCCACTGACATCCCATCAAAATGAAAAAAAAAAGACACAAAATGTCACATACGAAACCGAAAAACAGAGGTCTGCTACATTCAAGGCCTCTGAAAAATCCTTTGAAACTGCGAAAAATGAAAAATGAAAGACTATAAGTGATAAAAATTGAAAAAGTTAAAGGAGAAAATGCGTTTTAATCGCATGTAATTCAAAAAGGTTTAAAATGTAGAATAAGCATTAAAATAGAAGAATGTAAAAAAAAGAGCAAATACGAAAAAAGCAAACAGTCTTTTGATTATTTTTTAATTTTCTAAGTGAAAGAAGGTCTGTACACTGTATGAAGGTGAATAGAGATAAAAAGAGCAACAAATAATTTATTGGATTGCCTTTGTATGAAGTGTAAGCCATGTTTCAAATTCTGATGGCTGGATGAACTCAACAGCAAATAATGATGAAGGAGCAGCTGATGACTTTGAACTCAATGAGATTCCGAACATCCCAAATGGTGTTAGCATAAGCAGCCATCATGTCCTGGGTATCAATCTGCTGCTGATTCAAGCGATCATGGTGAATACACTGCACCACAGAAGGCAGGATGCTGCTTAATGCCGGTGCAGAACACTGCCAGCTGATAACCATGAAGAAGTAGAACCTCTTCGGGGAAAGATGAGACAAGCTGGAAAGAGGACACAGGAGCAAACACCAATGGGACATGACAGATGGAAGACAGGATTTGTAGGAGCAATGAAGGCAGGCACTGAACATAGAAAGCTGGTGTCAAAAACGAGGTCACTCTGAATGGTCTGTGAATGATAAACACGAGTCAGAGAAAGAGAGAAAGAAACACAATAAAAGAGACAAAATACAAATCATGTTTAATCACGTGCAATAAAAGAGAAAGAAGAAAAAGAAATCAGGGGGAATAGCATACAAAGTACATTTAATCGAACCCTTATGCCAAAAAGCAATCCCAGATGTGCACTTTGCCTGAGTGTGCTTGACTTTGTGCACCATATAGGGTGGGACCTGGACTGTTATGCTCTTCTTGGGGTGCCAAAGAGCTCGAAGGATGCCTCGTCTGTGAAAACGACCTGGTTCCAGTTCTGGTTCCGCCGAGTTTGGGCGAAAATCTTGCAATCTTTGCAGTGGCATGCCGAAAGCAGATATTTGATCATCAGCTTCTTGTTGCAGTGCCCAGCAGTGTTCAAACGGCACTGAATGGAGTACAAAGAGACAGCAAACCGAGCCCTCTTCAGGTGCCTGGCCAGAGCAACATCCGATCAGCTTCTCAGTGGTGTTGGCTGTCATGTAAGGGCCGAGCTTCTGAAGGAACTACAACTCCCAGCATTTCTTTTTGCTCAGAAGACCATGTTTTTAAAAAAGACGCAATTCAAAAATCGAAGAATGCATTTATATCTCCGCCGATCTAAAATAACTGGTTATTTTATCCTAAATCTGAAATCGAAAATAGAAAATCGAAAATCGTCGTTTTCCATTCGGCTACCAGTAAGGGATAAGCCCTTGCGGGCCAGGGGCATTGGGCAGGGGGGGGTTACAGTGGATGGTGTGTTTGGAGGGGGCGTGTGTATTGTGGGGCCTGGGGGGGTGCATCCAGGAGCAGTTCCGGAAAAACTGATTCCAGAGCCACGTTCTGTTGTTGTTTCCTCATTTTATCTGTATACTTGTTGAACATGCTTTTGTTTGATATTCCTGTGGGAGGGAAAGGGGCATTTTGCCATGAATCACAGAGGAAAAACTAGTAAAAAAGCAGATTTTTGGAGCAAAAAGAGGAAAACAATGAAACGCAGTGGCGAAAAATAGTTTTAAAAGTGATTATTATCAGAGTGATTTCGGAAAATGAAACAATATAGTCAGAAAAAGAGTACTTTTTTGGGTATTGAGAGATTTAAAAATGAGTGAATTTCACATTATTTTGGCAGAAGCAATAATCCAATTAAGACCAGAAAGAGCACATATTTAGTTGCAAAAGAAAGAAAACAAATACATAAAGAAATGAAGAGATTAATTATAGTATAAATGGGATGTAAAAGAGGTATTTTTAGAGGCAGACACAGATAGAGAGTCAAAGAGAGATGTTTATTTGCTGACTTTGGAAAAGCTGCAAGAGCAGCTGAAAAACTAAGGAGAGCAAACAGAGAGCAAAGGAGGTAAGAAGGGATTACCTCCTCCTGTGCTTTGGGGCAGGTTTGGAGGGAGGAAAGAGAGAGCATGCTTGGAAGCAGAGGAAGAGGAAGGAGAGGCAGGGGGCTCAGTAACAGCAGCTGCTGCAGCTGACTGGGCAGAATCAGGGATATCAGACTGGGTTGCCTGAGGGGCATCACTGGTCTGGTCAGAGGGAGGCAGAAGAGATGTGTGGGAAAGAGAAGGGGAATCATGGGGAGGGGAGATGGTAGGAGCAGCTGCAGCTGCAGGGGCTTCATCAGAAGCTGCTTGAGGAGCTACTTGGGAGTCAAGCATTAGCTGGAGCCTCACCATTACCATCACCATTGCCGTCACCATCACTCTTGTTGTCTGCATCGCTCTTATCACCTGATGTCTCATCATTGGGGGCGGGCTTTCCCTTGTTGGTCTTCTTGGCCTGCTGCGCCATGTGAGTCATGATGTAGTTCTTGAGCTTGATGATGCTGGGCTCGAGAACAGGAGTGTTGAAGGAGATGTTGTCCCACAGCCCATCAGACAGGCCAGAGAACAGGAGGCCAAAGTCATCATTGGACATGGGGGATTCGTCTGCAATAGAAGATGAGAAAAAGAGGAAGGAAAAGAGCAATACCCTCCCACTGGATGATGTTGGTAATTATGGAAACCTCAAAAGTAAAGACAGCCTGGATGGACATGGAGAGGAAGATGAAGATGGCCCACATGCTCTGGTGGGTGGAGGGCAACGAGATGGTGATGGAGAAGCCCATGGGGAGGTCGCCAGAGGTGCCAAGAGGAAGGAAGCCAGAATGGTGGCAATAAGTCCTCGTTGGAGTAGAGATGCGGATGGAGGACTTGAAGAGCCTCTTGGCACAATTGTCGAGGAACTCTCAGGGGGAATAAGTCGGACAAAAACAGGGGAAAAAAGCATACTCTTGAAGGGCTTGTCAGTAAGTTCCTTCCAGGAGAGGGGCTCGGTGAAGTGCTGCTCCCAGTGGTCGATGAGGTTGGTGAGGGCACTGTTGGTGGTGATGTCAGTGCCATTATCAGAGAAGATGTACTTGAGGCAGGTCATCTGGCAACCCGTGCTGAGGTAGAGGAAGCTAAGGTTGGTGAGGTTGGTGTGGAAGCAGGGATGAGGGGTCAGGGCCATGAGATTATTGTTAATGAGAGCGAGGATGGAGGGATCGATGCAGTCCATAGTGTTCATGAACTTGGTGATGAAGTTCTTCTTGACACGAGTGTGGCTGAGGAAGGAGCACTCGCAAAGGGCGAAGTTGTAGAGCTTGGAGTGGGTCAAGGGGGACTTGTGCTGATTGCCAGCGGAGTCATGGGTCCTAAAATGAAGTGAATAAACAAGTAAAAAACAGAGGGAAAAGGAAGAGGAAATAGACACCTGAGATGGGCAATACAGATGAGCTGGTCAATCCATGTCTTGTGGTGAGCGGCTGTGGTGATCTCATTGATGGCCTTGCCAAAGTACATGATGAGGGAGACCAGCATCGCTGCATGAAATGAATGAGAAAAGGAAGGGAAGAAAGGAACGGCAATACTGGAGCGGTAGACAGTGACGTGGATAGGGATGAGGCAGAGCATCCTCCATAAGGACGAGAAGGCAGCCATCACATCACTGATGGCAAGAAGCTGGAAGTTGTAGTTCTCCATGATGTGGATGAAGAGGATGGAGATGATATGGTGGTTATGGTCGAGCTGGAGGTACGAGGCATTGGAGCCAAATCTGTAGTGAATGACGAGGACCTCCTGCTCAAACATGGTGGAGTGGCCATGCTTCTTAGCAGTCATGTACTGCTGCACCATGGCCTGGATGCCAATGATGTGCTCGAAGACGTGGCTGAAGATGTCACTGAAGAAGATGTTGGTGACCTTGCCGAACTTGTACTGGGCATTGATCTGACTAAGAGACATGCTGAGAGGCAGCTTCTCAGCATGGCCAGTGCTGACCTTCTTCTTCTTCTTCTTGGGAGTGGGGGAAGGGACAAGTGCTTGGGAGGACATGACATCCTTCTCCTCGTCAATAACATGAAAGTGATCATCCACTGGATGATCTCCTGTGAATGGAAAAAGGCCAGCATTAGAAAAAGGTCAAATTTTCATGCATGCACATATACACGTGTTCGTGTAAAATCTAAGGTATTTTGATATCCCTTTTTACCTATTGAAATGGCCCCACTTTCTGAACCTCCCAAAAAGGTTAAATTTTCGTGCATACACGTATACGTGCACATGCGTAAAATCTGGGATTTTGACCTATGTCAAATGATGTCACCAAACATTCAATCTTTAATTAATAAGCAAAAAATAGATCAAAAACAACGTTTTACCATACAGCACTCTTAAACTCCCATCACGTATGATATACCAAAAAGTTCCATTTTATGCAGATGTATGTATATGTGCATGCACGAAAAATGGGCTTTTTGGGGTAGGGGGAAAAATGTAGCTAAGTTACAGTGCTATCCACAAAGGAAAAACATACCTTCAGTCTGAGCTGCCTGGATTGCCATCAGCTCTGCCCTCACCAGCTTCGCTACCTCTGCTGCTCCCTGTTCATGGAGTGAGTGGGCAATAATAAGGGCTATGCTTTACCTTGGTGCACTTGTGTGCCATCACCATCTCAATGATGTCCTTCTGGTTCATCCTGCCATGCACCCACTTCCACTGCACCGCGTTCATCAGCCACGATATGAAGCGCCCCAGCAGCGTGATGTCCAGGTTCTTCTGCAGGAACTCCGGGTCTGCCAATGGGATGGCCAACCCTACGTACTTCGTGTTTGCACTCATCTTTGTTCTGTCTGTTTTGACCGTTATCTCCCTCGGTTTTATGCATCCAAAATATCTACAACCGTCTTTCCTTCTTGTTTCCATTATTATCTCTGCTCCTGTGCCCCTTCAAAATATCTTCATCATATCTTCCTTACATTCTGCAGTCTTGCCAACGGCTT
Source organism: Mastigamoeba balamuthi (assembly GCA_902651635.1). Classification (NCBI taxonomy): domain Eukaryota; phylum Evosea; order Mastigamoebida; family Mastigamoebidae; genus Mastigamoeba; species Mastigamoeba balamuthi. Next base: position 21,448 of record CACRSC010000145.1, read on the forward strand.
CATCAATGTTGCCCACACTTCTTCTCCT
>CACRSC010000146.1:0-35629 GCA_902651635.1 Mastigamoeba balamuthi
CGAACTCACACTATACTCTGTCAATGAGAATTTCACAGACCATCCATCTCAGGGATTACCTTGGCTGACTCGCCCAGGATCTTGGATGCCCCAGCGTATGTGTTCATGAAATGGGTGTGTGTGATGGCCTCTGAGACAGCCTCCAGACCCCTCCAGAACAGAGACTGCCTTCCCAGCCAGGGGTATTCAATGTCGATCTCTGTGATGATGGGCTCTATCTCCTTGTCAAACATGCCCTGCCTGTAGTACGCAGTGATGTTCTTGAGGTTGAAGCGCAGCTGGGGGGGCACCCACGTAGGGGCCTTTGATCCATCATTCCACGTCGTCTCAAGGGCCATGAAGGCTGTGTCCACGTACTTGTGCAGCTGGCAGGGACCTCTGGCTCGTTATCTCCTCACGTATGATGTTCAGCACCTCTTGAAGCTCCAGGAGACTTGCCTTGGGGCCGACCTTGGGGACTGCGCCACTCAGAGAGGGAAAGGCAGACAAGTACCTGTTGATCTTGGTGAGAATGGGCTTCTTCTTGGCCTCCTCAATATCACCCTGCCTCTTGGTGTCCTCCTTGAGCTGGGTGCGGGCCCTGTCTGTCTCAACCCGGAGTGCAGCAGTCTGTGTCTTCTGGAGACTCTTCTCGAAGTTCTGCAGAATGCGGTCAGTGGCGTCCTTGTCCTTCTTCGGTACTGCGGCGGCCTCCTGCTCTTTCTGCACAGCTGACTGCACAGACTCAACCGTGAAAGCTGCGGGGGAGATGTCCATCTCGTGAGGCATTGTCATACAACTCTATTGTAAGAAAAAACAACGTTGTTTTTTGTCATTCCTCGAGCAGCTCAAGTACGACTCGGATGTACCTCAATACCTTATCGTGCAGGTCCTGCTCATTTGTGGCACGTTTCAAGAGAACCATGAACTCCTCAGGAACAGGGGTGGTGGAACTCTTGGTCAGAATCTCCTTGTACAGGGCGTCCAGAGAGGATGTGTGGGAGGCCTCTTCCAGCAAGTCCCTGTACGTCTCAATCATGTGGATGGCCTTAACCAGAAGGAGAGGGGACGAACACGTCAGGGTCTGGAGAAGGGCTTTGTTAGGCTCCTCCTGGATGTGCACACCGACAAAGTCTATGAACTTGCGGATGACATACTCAAACTGCTCAGCCCTGCACGAGAACTGTGCCATTCTGTGTCCTTGAAAGTGTGCTTAGAAATTGTTGGTTAGACAACTACACGAACAGGCCCATCACTGCCGCGGAAACTACACTGGGCACCCACCAAGGGACCCTTGTCTCTGTGTGGCCCGAGCCCCAGTTCCTGGGCCTGCCCTTTGGGTCGAAGGCAAAGTTGGGCTTGATCAGGAACATCAGGGCATTGGTCACAGTGAAGGCAAACGCTGCTCTGGCTGTGGGATGGCCCAGGCCCATGAAGCCGAGAATGCGCTCGTGCAGGTGTATTGTGGGAAGCTGCTCAACAGGAACTGCATCGGACACAATGGGCATAAGGAGAGGATACATGGTTTTTCTCTCTTACTCACGCAGAGAGAAAATAATGTTTCTGGCTGGGTTGGTGCCTGGACTGGTGCAACACTTTATTGATAAAAAGCAGAAACAGGCCAATCACAACAACAACAAGCCAAATGATGCCCCGGCACAGGTAGCCAATGAAGCCTCGGCCAAGCACAATACGAAGCTGGAGACAATACTGAATGGAAACCCGGCAAACTTCACGGCGTGGTCGACAGCTGTCCGAGCTTCTCACATGAGTGACCTCGAGCTCTCTCAGTACCTGAACATGCTCCAGGGTCAAGAGATTCTCAGTGAGACACAGAAGTCGCCCAGAAAGAAGAGACTCATCCAGAGACAGATCAAGTTTCTCAAGGGGCTTTACCTCACAACGGACCCAACAGGGCAGGAGGGCGACCCAATGTCCAAAGACCTCAATCCAGGAAGTGTGGCGTTATAGTGTGTTTGGGCTTTTTGTTTGGTGAATAAGAAAGAGGGCTTTGTTTCCCGTCCTTTTATAATAACGGCCCACGTCAGAGGCAGTTGTGACTCATGGTTAGTGAAATCCACGAAAATATCAATAAAATCAAACAGTGCCCCAAATCTATGGTCTCAAACAATCGAGAGCTTTGTTTAAGCTGAGGGGACGCCAGGGCAGGTGAGAGAGCTGAGGGGGTTATCAGGCTGGGAGAGAGAAGGGGTTTGGGCTCGCCTCAGTGTGTTGAGTTGAATAGGGTATCAAACGTGAAGTCATAGGCAAACTGCCCAATCTCTTCATTGGGGCCCAACAAGCACCACCTCAACACAGCTCTTTGGGTCAGGTGATACTTGTCACAGCATCTGCCTCCCTGTGGTCTGGATATCTGCTTCACAGTGTAGTCGCGGTTCTCTGAGCATTGGTTAGACCAGAGTTCAAAAACAAAAATGCACCCGTCAATTTCTTTTTGAGTTGGTAAACGGTGTTGTCCTTCCTTGAGTAGCCGAGGACAGCCCAGAGGTCATCGAGGTCAACGGGATAGGGGTCCAATGAGGACACCCACTGCACCGCGAGGTCGTTGAAGTAGGCTGTCAGCACTGACATCGCGAGAGAAGAGACTGATGAAAAAGACTGTGATTCAGGTTTCGAAAATATCAGCCCTGTTTGTTGGTTTCGGGGGGTGCGGTGCTCAGAGGACATGCTCCCATCCCTATTTCATCCCCAGGGTGTTGAGGGTCTCCTTCTCCCACTTCACACAGACACGGCGTCATACAGCGCGTTAAACACCGCCTGCCCAACCTCCTTATCTGGTGACGTGAGGACCCACTGCATGGCCCCCTTCAGGGACAGGTAGAACATTATCAACTGGTCCCACCTCTCTGGCTTGTAGTCCCCAGGCTCTATCAGAAGGGTTGAGTACAGTGTCAAAAACCAGATTCGAGGTGCACTGTTGAGTCTCTCAAGTGCACGACGCGCGCTGTCCTCTGTTGGGTATCCAAGTGGCTCCCACACCTCGTCGAGGTCCGCAGGGTGCAGGTCGGTCAATAAGGCCCACTCAGCAACACGGCACTTCAGGAATGAGATTCTGTTGGAGGCAGACATTGGGCACAGCGAGGGCTGTTGTGGGTGGAAAGTGAATAAGAAAAGAGGCAGTTGGGGCCCTTTCTCGTAATTGTGGGCGTCACTAGCGGTTATGACTCAGGATATATGAAAATCGCGAATATCTGCCTGGAGAGAAGATATGTGCACTTTTCCAGCCTAATACTAGTTTTTCCAGGGCAATACCCTAAAACCCTAAAACCCTAAGAGCAAAAAAAAGGTACACTCAATATCAACAGGAGTGGTTTAGAGTATGCAACGTGCCCTGACCTAGGTTGGAACCAGCTGTTCCGCATTTCTCGGTTGATATGTGTATCTCCTGTGTGCCCCTCTGTGTGTGCCTCTCTGCGCCCCTTCCTCTCTGGGCAACACGCCCTTGTGCCTGCTGTCGAGAATCCAAACCGGGAGTGTTGTTACGTTATCAGATCAGGAATCGGAATTGAAGATTCGAGATTCATGTTTCAGTGCTTCCACACAACTCAGGGGCCTTCCCAGAGGGGTATGTGGAATCCGAATTGGGAATCCGCCATAACGGGAATCGATGTGTGTATCTCAGAGCCCTGGGGGTGACTGTGAGAGTGGTGAGTGAGGCTGAGGGTGACTGAGTGAGTCTCTGGGCATGGTGTTTGTCTGGTGTGTGCAAAAAAACTTGGAGGTTGGGGGAATTGAACCTGTCCAGGGCAGAACCTAAAAACCCTAAAACCTTAAGAGCAAAAAAAAGGTACACTCAAAATCAACAGGAGTGGTTTAAAGTATGCAATGTGCCCTGACCTAGGTTGGAACCAGCTGTTCCGCTTTTCTCGGAAGATATATGTATCTCCCCAGAGCTGAAATCTCGGGAATGATATCAGGACTCAGTCTCTGCCCAATCGGACAATAAATCTCATAATGTAACTCAAATGAAGAACGGGAATCCGTGAATTGGTGAATTGAATTGTACTTAGACCTCACAGACCACCTCTGTGAGTATTGGTCTCTGTGTATCAGGAACTGCTTTGAAAAACATTGCAGCCCCAGCAGTGGCAGCCACGGGCCAGATGCAGCCCTTCTATGGCACGTATGCGATGCCACTACTGGGCTGATCACTGGGCTTCCCAATGGGCAGCTGGGGCAGCAAGTAGCCCCCTTTCCCCAGTTTAATTCCCACCAGTCCCACACCCTTTCCCCTCACAAGTACCCACTCTATGGAGTGAATAAAAGTGCCGTTTCTCTGTGGCAGTATTGTTTCATGGGTGTGTTGTGAAAGATGCCCAAAACAGCTCGGTTTACCCTTGTTTTGGATCAGAAAACACCTGGAACCGAGTTTGCTAACCTCGTGGAGTGGGACCGAGTTTGCAAATCACTGACCCGAACTCAAGGATTCGGTGCCATATCCTCCCTCTGGATGCTCCTCTCTCATCTGCACATGTTGATCACATTTACATGTTATAGCAGATCCAGTTCTGTTACACACTGCTACACATGCTCCACTAAGTAGTACAGCAGAAGTGAATTGCTGCAGTGGTGCATAGTAACACCTGTGGTAGCAGTGCATAGCAGAATGGGGTCCGTTACACTGCATAGCAGATCCCATGTAGCAATGTATAGTGAAGGCAGATCCACTATGCACTGCCATGCAGGATCTGCTACACTGCATAGTGAAGGTACATCCACTACATGATATAGTGAAGACATGTGTAGTAGCACATAGTGATGTGTAGCAGAGGCTGATCTGCTACACACTGCAGCAAAGGTATGTATAGCAGTGTATTGTAGAAGCAATTGCATAGCTAAGTGTAGCAGAAGCCTGTGTAGGTGATAAGTGTAGGTGTGTAGTCTAGATTTTGCCAGCTGGCTGATTGCACTTGATGCCATTTGCACACTGAGACTGCAATGCAGAAGGGATTGAGTGGAGCAGGTGATACTCCAGGAACAGGAGTGCAAGGCCTGGTGAAACACATAGCTACAGTTCAAGTACAGGAGAGGAAGGACAGAATGAGCAAACCATATCACTGCAGATCATGTGACAGGTACTACTTCACGCAGTGTAACCTGCAGAGGACTGGCCACATGGGTGGTCACCATTGCCCTGAGAAGTGGAATGTAACATCTGGAAGATGGTCTTCTCTGTTGGTGACAGACAGGGCTGCCACGTGAAGCCAGGCTAAAGCAGAGAACAAATACCAGTATTTGTGAGCAGCTTCAGTGCAGGTTTGTACATATAAAGTAACCTTTATGTGAAAGTATTTTTTACAAACATATTATGTAATAAAATAAAGACAGCATCAAAGAGAAAGTTGAGCAGCTTGAGCCAATCCAGACAGCTATAGGGTCTGTATGCTGTGTAATTGAGATATTTGTGTAGCAGTGCATAGCAGAAGGTCCACTACACACTACTACACAGTAGGGTCCACTATACAGTGTAGTGGAGATATTTGTTTAGTGGCATGTAACAGAAGGTCCACTACATACTGCTACACTATAGGGTCTTCTATACAGCATAGCAGAGGTATTTATGTAGTGGTGCATAGCCGAAGGTCTGCTACACACTGCTGCTATACTATAGGGTCTGTTACACCACATAGTGAAAGGTGCTCTAGTCTATGCTACATAGTAGAGAGTATCTGTGTAGCAGTGTGTAGCAGACCTTATGCAATGCACCACTACAGCATTGTATCTGCTACATCACATAGCATAAGGCACTATAGCATAGTGAAAGGAAGATACCCATTTAGCAGCACATAGCAGAGGTTCTGCAATGTGCTATATGCTTCACACTAATTCTCTGACTTAACAGACTTCCTTAATACTGTCCCACCCACCATACTCATCTGCTACACAGATGATGGTTCCACAGTGCAAATCTATGATATTTAAACAGAGGTTAAACGAATTTGAAAAACTGTCACAATTTGAAAATGGAAAAATCAGAAAAAAGCAAAAAGTCATGAAAAAGAGAGGGGAAACGTAAAACTATAGGATAAAAAAGAAAAAGCACCAAAAAAGAAGAAGGGAAAGTGGACTGAGCAGTTTCAAGATGACAACATTCAAGAAAGAAAGAACCAAAAAAAAACACTTAGTCATGTATTGCTCAATCGCCGGCAATTGAAGAAAGAAATCCAAAAGAAGTTATGAGAAATACGAAGAGGAAACACAAAACCAATGAAAGAACAGGTTTCAATAACTCTGAACAGAGGGAACCAGATTTAAGTGAGACTGAGAATGAAACTGTAACTCTATTTTGTCTTTCTCTTCTTGAAGTCAGGAGAGTGTGCCTTGTCCGGTGCCTGGTCTGCTTCCTCTCCTTCCTTGGACTTGGCTGTTTTCTTCCTTCTGCCCCTTGTAGCACACTTCCTGCTCTGGGTCGTGGTTTGACGGCCTCTTCCTCATGGGGACTGGATCTCTTCCTCTGCCTCTCCCTCTGCCTCTTCCTTAGTCTCGTTCTCATTCTCGGACTCATCCTTGTCCTCCTTCTCTGAGGCTTCCTCCCCCCTGCTGGCCTGTTCTGCCAGCAGCTTGTTCCTTCCTGTCCATGCTCTCTGCAAAACAATGAGAGAAACAAAAATTGCAGTGAGTACCCTTTAAGTGCTTGAGGTCCTCCATCGTGAAGTCTTTCGAAGATCTGAGGATGCTGGCAAGTGGTTTTACGGGAGCCTGCACCTGCGTAGCTAACGAGCTCTCTATTGAATTGTTAAAAGGAACAAAGGAAAATTGGCACCTTTCTCACTGGGTTCCTCTGCTGGTGTCAAATGAATAGGAGGACAGAGCTCAGCCGTTGCTTTCCCAACATGAAGATGACGTGCTTCCTCCTCCTGACGGAGGGCTTCCTTGTGAAGCACTACTTCCTGGGGCGCTGCTGGGGGAGACGACCCTGGGTCAGGTCCAGTCTGGGTTGCTACTGGAGTAGCAAGTGAGACCGGCACTAAGAAGTTAGTGAATCAAGGAAACAACAGGTAGCATACCCTCCACAGGGTGAGGAACGGGAGGAATAGGGGCAGCTGCTTGAACAGGCGGAACAATGAGCAAAGGAGCTGCAACAGAAGCAGAGGCAACCTTAGCAGTCAGCCTGTGCAGCTCCTGAGCAGCCAGGTACTGCACGTTGAGGTCCTTCATGCATGCAGTGAGTGACTGAACGTCATGCTGTGCCTCAATGACAGCCTTCTCACGGCGTTTCTGTGGTTTATTGAGTTTAGTACTTGCACATAGCTATCAGCTGCTGGCATATAGCTATCTGCTGCCAGCATATAGCTATCTGTCGCCGGCACATAGCTATCTGCTGCTGGCAGATAATGTGTGTGTTAATGAAGGGGAGGGATTTGACCATACAGCATTGCAGACTGCACAGTGGAGGGCTGCACGAGCATCCCGGAGGCTCAATGTGTTGATGTCATTGATGTCCCAGGTGTCCGTGGGCAGCTCAGACCACCATGTCGGCTTCTGTGAAGCCCCAGGGGCCTCCAGCATCTCACGGGGTGCTGCTGCTGCTGCTGCCATGCTGGTGTGACTGAGGCACGAGTCCGCTGCATCTTCACGGATGAACAAGGAAGAAGGCAAAGCCCAGCCTCTCCGACAGTGGGTGGAATGTACTCCTCGTCGCTTTCCTCCCTTGTCCTCTTGTGCTCCTGCTTGTTCTCCTCGATGTCATCAATTGAGGAGCTCTGCTCCTCCTCCTTGCTGACCTTGGACTCAACAACAGACTCAGAGCTGGAGAAGGTGCTCTTGGCCTCATCCTCAGATGCAGAAGACGGCTTCTTGCTGGTGTGCTTGGCCTGGTGCTTGGCCTCGATCTTCTTCTTGATGCTCCTCACCATGTCCAGCATGGCTTTGGGACCGTTCTGTACACGGTCCCTTGTGCTGAGGTGGCGCACCTCAGCCCCAATAGCTGCCAGTGTCGTGCTGGCATTCAGCACTTTGAACTTGAACGGGTCCAGAACGCAGTTCCAGGCACTCGGCCCTTACCTGGACGGCCTTCTCCATGGTCAGAACGACCCTGTTCTTGGTCAGGTTGGAAATGTCATTGATGAAGGCCTGCACAACAGCGTCCTTGTACTCCCTGCGTGCCTTCCATGTTGTTGCTTCCCTGTACTGCTGCAGTGCACTGTACAGTGAGTTAGAATGGTTATGCAAGTGACTTTTTGTATGTGCCACTGGCAGATAGCTATCTGCTGGCAGCAAATAGCATCAGCCAGTGGCAAATAGCTATCTGCCGGTGGCACATAGCATCTGCTGGCGGCACATAGCTTTCTGCCACCAGCAGATGAAAATTTAGCTCCCAATTGCTTTAAAAAGAGAATAAAAAACAATTGAAATGGAGTGAGAGACAGAGGAAATACATACAAGTTGATTATTCTCTCGTTCTGGCACAGGATGCAGTCGAGGTAGAAGTGCTGCCGTGCTGTCAGCACAACAGGGTGCCATACAGCACCACAAGGGATGATGATGACCGTGTTGTTCTGCTGGCCAGTCACTGCAAACTGCGGCTCGAGGATGAGGCAGGACAGCTGCTTCTTCATGCTGGTGTTGACCGGGATGATGAGGTTCAGAAGCACAATGAGAGTCCACTGGTTCTCCACGAACGCCCAGTAGACACTCCTGAACTATAGCAACATGGTCTGCTTTCTCGTCTCCATGCAGCACACGTCCCAGAAGTAGACGTTATGCAGGCCCGCATGATTGGGGCCCATCATGATGCACGGGACAGTCATTGACCCCACCACTGGCAGGTATGTCCCAGTCTGTTTGCATTGAGTCAGACACACAAAAACAAATATTTGTCTTACCAGTCTGGTTTTCCCTCTCTCGGGAATCGTACTGGTGCTGGTGATGATGTCTGCGGGGTGCGGAGGAGGGTGCTTGGCCTGGAGGTCAGCCCATTCCTGGTCGGAGCACTCTGCTGGGCAAGCCGTGATGCGGGGGTCCTCTGTTGCAACCTGCTGCCTGGTCTGCACTCCAGGACTCTGGAGTGCTCCCCATGCTGGTGCAGCAGAGGAAGGTCCCCAGGCTCCACACTCTCCCCAGGTCTGGGTCCCGGTTCCCCATGTCCCAGGCTGTCCCCAGGTCTGGGACCCGGTTCCCTATGTCCCGGGCTGTCCCCAGGCCTGGGACTTCTGCCACGACCCACCATCAGCAGGGGGGGCAGGCCACTCGTCCTCCACGTCCACGTTCTCATCTCCCTTGTTCTCCTCGTCCTCCTGGTGCTTCTCGGTCTCCCTGTCCGGCTCTGCCTCTGAATCGTCATGCTGCTCATTCTCCTTCTCCTTCTCAAGCTGCTGCTGCTGGGCCTCTGGCTCTGGAGACAGCTCTGGCTCAATAGCAGTAGCAGAAGCTGCTGCTGCTGCTGGCACGGCCTCCTGTTGAACTGGGACTGCAGGAGTGGTCGTGCAGCCGTCACCTGTGGAACAAATTCTGTCAGTTTCAATAAGCTAGTCTATGCGCCACCGGCACATAGCTATCTGCCACCAGCACATAGCTATCTGCTGCCAGCACATAGCATCTGCCGCCAGCACATAGCATCTGCCACCAGCACATAGCATCTGCCGCTGGCACATAGCTATGTGCCAGCAGAAATTTATAAACTGCTGGCACATACTATGTGCCAGCGGAAACAAGGTAGGAACACACCTGAAGGGCGTGTAGTCGGGGCCTGCTGCATGGGGGAATGCACAGAAGATGTAGGCGGACTCACCTTCTCGCGTTCGTGCTGCTCATCCTTGCACATATATTGTTGGTATAGGGCGAATTCAACTTCAAACTCGGTGGGCTGGGAGTGCATTAGAAGGGGAACGAGTAGTGCAGAGGGGACACAGTGACATACCTCGGGCTTCCCCTTGTTGGGGGCACTTGGCTCGGACGGGCTGCTTGACATCAGTTCAGGAGGAGGACCCAAGGACCCAAACACTTTTCCAAAAATGATGTCATCTGCCAGTGGCACAACGGCAGGTACAGCACAAATGGAGGCCCGTGACAGTGCGTGGCCTACTCACAGCCAATACAAGTGCAGTACGCATGTGCAGCATGCTCAACTGGGCCCAGCCGACATCCCAGACAACGAGCCAGATGGCCCAGACCTGTCCCGTGTAAGGGCACTTGAGGCCCAAGTCAGAAACCTCAGAAGAGAGAACAAATGGCTCAGCTCTCGGCTCGAGGTGTACAAGGGCATTGATAGACAGAATCCAGCACAGGTGCGTGCTACGAAACACGAGCTGCAGAGTGCAATGGAATCTGCAGGGCTGGAGGAGGCCACGTTCCCTCAGTACATTGCTGCCTCAGTGCAGACCATGCCCAGCCTGATGCTCGTTCTGTGCTCTCTCCTGGGCTACAAGAACTCAGCCCCTGACAATGACCTGGCCATGCATGTTCTGGCCATTTATGCCATCTGCATGCGCAGCTATTCCCAGAGAAAGGACGTGCACTTCAGCATGTTGCTTTCCAGTCGACTGTGGAGCCATACAACCCCTACAGCCGTGTGGGACCTGTTTCGCCAGCTGCGCCTTGTGTATGATCGAAACAACAACAAACAAGCTAGACAAGGCCTGACACAAGCAGGCCATGCTGCTGCAGAAACACTGCGTGCAAGTTGCAGATAACCTTCAGGTGGCTGTTGGTTGCGGTTTCCAGTGTCTGGACAGACATGCCACGATGCTGCATGGCATGGTGTGGGGAGGAATAGTACCCAATGACGACTACCTCCAGACTGTGCAGTTGGACACACTCTATACTCTTGCAGTACGGTTTTTTCCCATTTTGCTTTATAACTTGTGATATCTGCCACCAGCACATAGCTATTTGCCGCTGGCACATGCTATCTGCTGGTGAGAGCATGCTGTGGCATCACACTTTGCAGCACTCCAACACTGACATTCCCGGTTGTTGCAGAAGGGTGTGAAACTCCCTGAAGTACTACCCAGGGGTGTTGTGGATCCAGAACAGCCACGTGGAGATGTGCAGAGCACTGTGGAGCTGTGTTCTTTGTACTGCCCACTGGTGCCACACTCCCAGGTCCTGCCTCTCGAGTGCAGCTCCTCCACATTTGCGTGGATGACTCTGTCTGGTAGTTCTCTCAGATGCCCACGACCTGTTAAGGAGGTGCTGGGAGAGGTCGTTCGATGGGCTTTCTTCTGGGGGATGTACTGCAACACGACGGGGTGCCCCCTGTTGGTTCCCCCTGTGAAGAGCTGCAACAGGCATCTGTCCACACTCATCAGCTGCCAGATGTGGACTGGTGGCAGCACAGAGTCTGCACAGACTGCCTTCTATGCAGACATGGTCCTATTCGTGGAGGAGTCTCGATTGGGAGTTGCCACAGGAGGCATTGGTGCCCAGCTGCCCCTGATGCTGGTGTTTGAGGGTGACCAGCAGGTGTTCTCCAAGCTATGGCGAATGCATGAGCAGGAGAATGGTCCTCCGCACAGTACAATCATCCTGTCACTGGCTGGCTGGCATCAGATGAAGACGATGGCTTTTTGCTATCAGGAAGATGTGGAACTGCCTCATTAGCCTGACTCTGGCTTTCCTCGGATGCAGGGGAACAAAAGACATGCTTAAGAACTTCATTCAGCTTGATGACACAATCGTGCTTCTGGTCTCTGCCCTGCTGCCATGGGTGCTGCAGACCGTCTCATCCTACGCTGGCTATGACCCCACACTTCTGTTGTCCATCAACTGTCTTGCCCAGTGTCAGGATATTCCCTCTCGTCCCCGGAGTCTTCTGTGCTTCTGTCTGCACTACGGGCTGCCCTACTGCTACATGAGGGCCACAGTACATGCTGAGAGGTCTCTAGAGTTCATTGGACCCCTGCAGCTCTGTTCACAGCTGTTCTATGCCACTGGACACCACCAGTACAAGGTCATGACTGCCCAGTTCCTTAGTTTGTGAATTGCTGGTGGCTTGCATCCCAGTCACAGGGCTGCCATTCTGGAGACCATCACTCTTCGAACGAATTGAGCCAGTTCATATGCTCACTGCAGTGATGACTGCTGTGAAAAGGTCCGTTTTCCTCTTATGCCGTCCTATCTGCCACCAGCACATAGCATCTGCTGTCAGCACATAGCTATCTGTCAGCAGCACAAGTGCCGGCAAATACACAACTTCACTTAATTGTCTTCATACTAAATTCTGCACTCTCGCAGATGGTAAGAAGCATCAAGGCACACTGCAAGGCATCCCTGCCATCAATCCAGCAGCATTTCAGGCTCATCTCGGTCACCAAGGACCATGAAAACTGGCTGGAGCACTGTGTTCATCCAGATTCACCCTTTAATACCGATGCTGATGCTCAGGGGCTGTGCTACAGGCTCAGCACTGTCAAGGGGACTGCTAAGGAAGTCATTCGCCTCAGAGAGCACATCATGCAGCTCACTCATTATGCTGAAAGAGTGTCTCCTCTGTGGAGTACTGACAAGCTGGACTCAAGGCTCTCAAACTCCACTCGTGACCAGTCCTCTGCAGATGGACCTCGAGATGTTTGAAGAGGGATTCATCAATCCAGATGCGTCCTTTGATGGTCTGAATGACGTTATGGCCAATCCAAAGGACTGCTTCACAGACTGTGCTGAGGACAGTAATGATGATGCCCTCTCCTCGGATGATTCTGACAGTGATTGTGACTAATGCAACAAATCACTTGGTCTCTCTAATTGAAGTTCATTGTGTCTTCTTTATACGTATCATCATGCTCTCTGTCCATGCCAGCAGATACGTAATACTGCCGGCAGATATGCCAGCTGATAATTGTACCACCGGCACAGTTGACAGTCGAGCTTTATCACCGGCACATAGCCCAGCACATATGCCAGCACATAGTAACTTTGTCGCATATCAATTGTTCGAAAATTCCTGTGAAATCCTCTTATAAATGTATTAAACAGCTTATGTTATGAAGGGCATGTACTATTGCTCATTTGTAATGATTTTGACCCTTTTGATGGGAATTCTCACCCATCAATATTCACCCCAGCGGAAGCGAAAATCAGGTGGGGCCTTTTTGCTTTCTGGGCTCTCAGGCTCATGCCGTGATGGCAGAACAGCATAGCCAAGATGCCCGTCATATGTGAAACCTTCACTCGAACCACTGGGCCATCTCAGTAGAGCCTCTCAGTGACCACAGCCATGCTCCGAAAGTGCACTGGTTGGAGCAGCAGTCACTGCCATGGACTTCGTTCCCATTCTGCCGAATCTCACTGTGGGAGACATTGCTGACCTGCATATGCTACTATGTAATCCTTTCTCTTGGCCGCAGCTGCTGTGCAATGGCAGTGACCTCTGCTTACGGAAGCTGGGGGCAGCAGCGAGCTGCTTCGAGATATCGTCACCACAGCCATGAATTCCCGGGTCTGTGCTTCGGCTCCATGATGTCATGGCATTCATCGAGGTCAAGCTAAACTGCACAGGCATCTTCTGCCATGGAATGCACGTCATCATGATGTTCGGCATCGATAGTTCTGTGAAGCTCTCGGGGTCCTGGATGATCGAAGGCATCACTAATTGTATTGCATTGGCACGGATTCTTCCAGTCGTTCTCGTTTCTTGACTTAGAAGTAGGTGATTTGCCTGATCACAGCCAGACAACATACCTGACATTGGGCATTGCTATTGCCAATGAGACACAGGCATTGTTGTATGCACTTTCACATGCTATGGGGTTTCCTCAGCTCATAACGCAGTTTCGTGGATGCCTGCAGCTGCGAGTTGGGGCAATGGCTCTCCTGGTGCTTCCTGTCCTCTTTCCCGACTGGCACTGCTTAACCGAAGCATTCGGTGGCATGGCCAGTGCCAAGAGCACCTTGGAGATTGTTTGGATCTGCCCGTGCTGTATGTACTACGGCACAGACAAAGACGTCTGGTACTGGGCCATTAAGCCAAGTTCCTCGAGCCGCAGCGTGGGGGACACCTGGCCTGGCAGCGGACCTGTGCATGCTGGAGTGTGTCTTCAGTGCTGTGTTCATCATGTACGATGCTACACACGGCCTCGCCCACATCCTGGCGAACGTTCTGACTGGAATCCTCCACTGGCTTACAATCACGGGAATTGATCCAGCCCGGGAGACGGCATTCGTGTTCATCATTGCTGGCACGAACTCCCTCGTCTCGTACAGCAAGCAGAAGCACACACTGAAGCTCGACATGAACGGTGTTAAGCAGTGAATTGCATACCACCATCGTGACTCGGTGACTGCGTTCTTTTGCACCAACCTGCACAGCGGCGTGTGCAGTTGCTTGACTGGAACAGGAGATGCAGTATCCCCGAACTCGTTGCCAATACCATTGATGCAGCCCTACTGGCCATTAAGCACTGGCACGTCCTCACCTACAGCACGGACAACAGGCCTGTGTCCAAGCTTGTCGCAGAGTGGGAGGAGTGTAGGTGGCCAGTGATCAACCTCATGCACGCGATGCGGATGCAAGAGTACGCATCCATGCATTACATAATCCAGCACCAGTTCGCCAATTTCGAGAAGTTCGGGCTGCTCAGCGCCTTGATCAACGAAGGAGTCGAGGGCATGAACAGGATCTTGAAGAGGCTGGTGGCACAAGCAATCCCAGAGTGCTCTGGTGCTGGGGATAGCTGCACCGCAATGATAGCCATTGTGAGGCTTTTGGCTGCGCAGCAAGAAGTAAATCACTTATTGTAGGTCCGATTTCTTCCAGTTTTCGGGTCCGCTGCTTTGACTGTTTCGTACCCTTCGGGGCAGTACGTCCTGCTCTGGTGTTCCACATTGGGGAGCTCTCCTGTGCAGCTACTTTCAGGGTACATGTTTGTCATTATAGTCCTGTGCTCAGGGGATTGTGAAACGAGTCCACTTAAGTATTTCTATAATAAAAATTCTGTTTCTTTCAGCGTAGGAACAGGGACCGACGGACCCCACTAAGTGGTCCTAGGACGAATGAAACTGAAAATCTGAGGCTGTGATAAGTGGGGGCAGAAAAATAAAGTGAAATTGAAAATGTCATTTATGTGGATTCGGGCCCGATGTTCTCAAACGCGGAAATCCGCGTTAAGTGGACATAACACTCTGGCGGGGTTTGAACTGTTTTCTGCCCGGCAACTGTTAAGGACAGATGAATTGTACGGGGGCGAATTTGTGTAGGCGCTGTTTTAGGTCCCTTAGCAGTCCCACTGGCCTCTAGCCACTGGTAAGAGAGAGAGAGAGAGACATCGGATCAAGTGGGACTGTGATATGAAAAAACACACTCTCTGCTGGACAACACCCACAAACACACAACAGCATCTACAACCTAAAAACGTGGTGCTTTCCCCGAGAGAACGCTGAGGTGAAATTGGTATGATGGTCTTACTCTGGCATAATAGCCTCTTAGTGTAAAGAAATGACCCAGACTGTTGTTTTTCAGTTCAGTATGAGAAAAGAGAACAAAGGTCAATCAAATGATAATATTTGATTTCAATCATCTCACTGGTGGTGGAAGGTGTGAACAAGCTGAATAGATACCATTCTCGAAAAGATAATGATAGAATTCCATCTTTGTATCACTTTTAGAGAAAGTAGGCACAATTCTGCCATACTCCTGAAGCATTGAATACCTTTGTGGTTCCCCACCACGTCATCTTGCTCTTCCACTATTCTGTGACGTTTCTATCGTCTTTGACAATTGGACGGTAATGATATGCCCGCATTATTTTCTTCATAATGTATTGACGGTCTTAAACATTTTAAAGATCCCACCGAAGGTCCTGAGTGCTTCCTAGCAGACATATCACTACAACAGCATAGATCTGGAAATGGCAGTGATCGGACTGCATGACTTGAGGTCGTGGGCAACGGGGCGCCTTGGTTAGAATTCCATATTGGCATAGCGCAGCACTTATCCAAGTCCTCTGCATTCATGTACGATACTGGTGGATTTGACCACGCCATACGAAGCCAGTCCATTTTCCCTGCCCATATTTGATCTCCAAAGTCGTACTGAACATCCTCCTCGAAGGTTATTTGCATGCCAATGGGGCCAGCGCTGTAACCCAGCCACTCTGCCTCATTGGGATTAACAAAGATGAGCCTGCCAACACGAACAGCGAGACTTCCTTCATCGACAACACGGATAAGATTCTCGAAGTAGCGATCTCCCCAGATGACGTCATCGTCACATATTATCCAACGGGCATCAGGCCACGCACGAACAAGAAAAGGTGCCAGGAATCGACCATAGTAGCCTGTCTCGATGCTCGAATGCACATACGAGATGCTAACATTGTAACGAAGAAATTCAGATGAGATTCTCCACTTGTTTAGCGTGTAATTCAATACACTCTCGCTGATGTGCACTCCGTTCTGAAAAACAACAACGCTGACATTTCCAGGCCATCTCAGCACCGATTGACGTGAGATAAGCTCCAGCTGCCAGTCAACATTGAACCGCTTCCACACGGTGAGAACAACAACCAATGCGCTTGCTTCCGGCTCAGAGATATGAGAATCAGGCTTCCCATGAACTCAGATTGGCTCTTTTCCAGTCTCTGATTACACTGAGTAATCAGTAGCTTCCCCCTTAGGGGATTACCCCATAGATTGTCAGAGGACTTCTCGCCTAATACAGTGGCAAGTGTGTCAACTATCCGCACAGCAGCAGGACCATCACCGTAGACACTTGCTGGTTTTGCCATGGCAAAATAGTACTCTTCTTTGGTGAGAACAGATGAGACGGACGAGAATATCCCCTTACTCGTTGTTCCCACTATCTTGGCAGATCCGGCAGCGACACCCTCTGGGCACTCCGTGTTTTCCTGAAGAATAAACACCCGGTGATTACGACTCGAAACACTGTCTCTGTGAGCGCCCGCTGGACTGCCGAGCAAACGTTCGGGTTCATATGCATTGGAAACACAACGACCAGATCGTCAAACTCTCTTAGAAGCTCCTCAATTCCTCGGACGATATTGAAAAGTGGCTCACCAAAGTTCTTCCGACGGTGAGCTGTCAGAAGAGCAACCCTGCACTCGTTTTTGCCGATTGCCTGACCACAGCGCGAATGCACTTGATGCAGCAGTTTCTGCATACCTTGAGACATCTGAGTTGTCTCAAGAATCATGCGCAGCGAGTCGACAATGGTATTACCTGTTACAGCAATTGTACTACTATCCTTGCATTCCGCAAGTAGGTTTCCAGCAGCCCATGATGTCGCGGCGAAATGAAATGATCCCGCAAGACTGATTGCCTCTCTGTTGAACTCCTCAGGAAAAGGATAGTGCATGCTGCGCGTGCGTAGTCCTGCCTCGACATGAGCAACGGGAACCCTGTCTAAGAATGACGCGAGTGACGTTGTGAAGCTCGTTGTTGTGTCACCTTGCACGATAACAACTGAGGGGTGCAGATTCCTTATAATGACGCTCACGGAATCGATAATGGAAATCGTCACCTGCTCTAGGGACTGGCATTACACACATCATGTGCAACACTTGTGCAACAGTTGCAGGGGATTAAGGGAAGACTCAAGGGGGAGGGAGGTAGAAAACAGGCACCTTTGAGGGTGCTTGCCTCTGATATGTCCCGGAGGCCATTGATATCTCACAGCATAGCAAGAAGCAGAACAAGTTCTATAATGGCAAGTACAAGGGGCACGTGGTCAAGATCCAGGTGGTGGTCAACAATCAGGGCATCCCCATGGACGTTCATGGGTTGTACAAGGGGGTTCGCCATGATATGAAGATCTGGCAGGGCTCAGCTCCACACAGGGAACTGCAAGGGACACAACTGCTGGCTGACAATACCTATGTCAGTGTCCCAAGTAGTGAGCTCCTGACCCCCTTGAAGCATGCCTCTCTGTTTGACTCTGTAAATGGAAGGTGAAGAACAACTGCACTCTAACACCAGGTTCGAATGCCAGTGGAACGTGTGACCATGCGCAATCCGCGGACTATCAATCAGTTGGAGAGGGCAAATCATGAAGAGTGGAAGAAGCTACCAGTGGAGTATGCCCAGTGGTTGATGGAGTCTGTTTCTCATTGGCTGCAACAAGTGGAAATGTACAATGGTGACTTTATCATGTACTTGGGATCAGCACTCACACAAGCCTTTCCGGAATCGTAACTAAAGTTGGAATTGCAAACCTAAATTGAAATATCTGACCATGCACTTTGTTTTGAAGGTCAAGCTTTTATGCTTGGGGTCATTGTCCGTCTGAAGAGAGAAATCCCTATAACTCTTTCCAAAAAAGCTTTTTCACTAAGAGTAGCATGTACTTGTTTTATATATGGCACATTTAAAATTCCAGTATTATTTTCTGTGAAAATTTATAAATGACTGAAGTCTTAAGAGGAAAAGCAACCCCACACATTGAGCTTGCCGGCATACTTGACTGTCCTTTACACAAACCAGGCACCTTTGCATTGCCATATCTTGCTAGTCCATCCACCAATGCGGAATGTTGCCTTGTCTGTCCAAAGAACGTTATTCCATTTCCGGTTCTGATTTTCCTTGGCGAACTCCAGCCGTTTTTCACAGTGCTTCACTGTGAGAAGTGATTTCAACAAAGGCTTCCCATAATATAGCCCTCCTTCTTTGGCCCTGTGCTGAACAGTTGTTGGTGATACAGCAATACCCTGGGCCTTCAGTAAGATAGACAATTGACATGATCCACACAAAGGAGATTTTTGTATTACTTCGGTCCGACTGTTTAATATATAAAAATCTCCTTAAGGAGAATCTTCTTGTCCTCTGAGAAGTTCATGTGGGTCCTGTGGTTTGTTCAAGCACATGAGAAGGAACCATACATATCTGTCACTGCAGCTGCACGGTATGCAGGGGTCTTCATCAACATCATGAGGCATTGACGGGATACCTGCCCATGTGACTGACCAGCCCCCCCATGGAAGGAAGAGGAAAACCACACAGAGTCAGTGCCATTTTTAGTTCTGCGGAAATACCTTCATAAAATATCTCTATGCGAATCGGGAAATTACCAGGGATCAGCATTTCTGGTTTCTTATCTCATTGTTTGTGAAGTTCAACTTTGTATGGTCTGAATCAATGGGCACACCATGCACTTCGTTTTGAAGCATAGTATAATGCTGAATTTAGGTCGCATGTAGCGCTAAAATTGCTATTAGCGATGTAGCGCTATTTTGCGCTAAATATAGTGCTAAATTAGCAATTGAATCGCTAAAGTAGCACTGAAAAAACATCGCTAAAGATTTGGTGCTACATGCACAAAAGTTGCAGTGGTGACCAAATGTTTAGTGTGTAGTGATGTAGCAGATGCAAGTGTGGACAGTGTGGGTGCGCCAGTGCATGACCACAGTATCTCATACAGCTCACTGTTCTGCAGCCCACTGTAGTCACCCTCCAGCTCCACTCCACTAGTCACGTGCTGCTCTTCTTGAACTGAAGACTGCATGGCATCTTTAGTTGCTTAATCACACATGTCCATCTCTTCAGGGTTCAGCTCACTCACAGGTGCTTGCTCCATTTCGTCCCGGGTTCATGTCAGGGGCTCTGTCCTGTGTCCACATGACTGGATCACTTTGTTTTGGGGGGCTTCGGGGACAGGAGTATTTGGGGAATAACGTGCTTGGATCACTTCTTGGGGGATGGGGAAATCTGGGGATGAAACAAAAAAAGGAGAGCTCTGGTGTGAAAGCTCCTAGATCGTGGGTTTCAGAGACAGCATTAAGAGAGAAAGCAATTATTTTGAAAATGAGTAAGAAATTTGAAAAAAACAGCAAATGGAAAAGAGCGAATAAATAAAAATAAAGATAGCAAAATTGGAAAAGGATGTTTAAAATGTATGATAACAGAATAATTGGGAATAAATGAAGAGCATCCAGGATGGAAGCAGCCATGCTGCTGCCAGTGTCCAGCCACACAACACAGGTCAAGACTGTCAAGCAGGCTGCCCTGGCAGTAATGACAGCAGTGCCCTGGTTGCCATGCCAGCATCAGAGAAGAAGCTTCATACTGGATGGGCATGCAGGGATATGTTCCTGTGCCTGCTTGAGCACCTCATTAGCGAGTCTCTGCCCAGCCAGCATGTGCACTCTGCCTTGTCCCTGCACTCACTGTGCTGGCCAAGACCCTGCAATTCCAAGGAACTTGTGCGGGTCAAGAAGTCCCCTCCACCATCATTGGC
Organism: Mastigamoeba balamuthi; assembly: GCA_902651635.1. Classification (NCBI taxonomy): domain Eukaryota; phylum Evosea; order Mastigamoebida; family Mastigamoebidae; genus Mastigamoeba; species Mastigamoeba balamuthi. The sequence goes on from CACRSC010000146.1 coordinate 20,123, forward strand.
TGACTTATTAGGATCTGCCGAAATTCTGGGCTGGTGCAACATCTTCCTCCTCATTCGCCTTCAAGCCAGATGTCCCTCTAGACAGCATTGCCATGCCCCTCTTCACTAACCCAGCTAAGTGTGCCCCTCTTCAGTCACCAGACGACCCCACTCGTGCCCCTGTCACCCACAAATAGCCCAACTCAGGCGGGGAAAAGCCAAACGTGGCAGAGACGTTCTGGCAGCTCATTCCCCAGGAGGCCATCACATACATCAAAGAGCAGTGGGTTGCTCTTGCTGAGGCAGAGCATAAGGGCCGAGAGGCCAAATTAAGGATCCATCTGATCATATTAGGGAGATCATCAAGATGCTTGTTCATATCATTGGAACTGGTGGTAGTGGTGCAACACCTTTGACAGAGTATCTGAATAGTGACAGTGGGCATCCAGGTCTTGGTGACAATCCTGTACATGAGCATGTATGGAAGAAGTTCATCTTCATGCTTAAGAAGATGAGCATTTCTCGTTTGGCAGACCTGTTCAGTGCCAGCTATGCCCAGTTCTGGAACCTCAAGCACTCAGTGTGGCTCTGTCTCGATGATAGTATCATTCCCTAGACAGGAGAACTCATTGGCAAGGTGTTCATGTCTCGCAAGTCCAACCCAGAGAGTGGATTAGTATGTTCTGTGTGTACTCAGCATGTCTGGGAAGCCAATACCCCTCTTGATCATACCCGTTTTCGAGGTTGGAGAGAAGTGCAAGTCTCCACACGAGATACTGGAGCAGATGTGTACCTTCATCAAGCTCTTCCAGATGACTGGAGTCCTTCACACCCCTGTGTGCCTGGCAATTGATGCAGCATTTAGGAAGATTGAGGCTCAGAACCACTATCCAGAAATTCGGTTTGTTGCTTCTGCTCCCAAGACAGAATTCAAGGGGCTTCTCTGTGAGGGGCTTGGGATGAGCAAGAGTCAGGTCATACAGAATGGCTTTGTGCTTCTCACAGGGTTCAAGGACATCTTCCTTGTGTACAATATGATAACACTGTTCTCAATCAGTGGTCCTGTTCCTGTTCCTCCTTACTAAGAGTCTCAGGAGGCAATCAACCTGCTACTTCAATTCCCAGATGATGACCTCAGGACAATGGCATGGCAGTGTGAACTTGCCCAAGGAGGAGGGCGAAGGGAAGTTGTGGAAAGGATTGCCCACTGTGATGCCAAGAGTCTCGTGCTTCCACCCAAGGGCAAGAAGGGGCGAAAGCATGAAAGAGAGGACGAGAACGAGGAGCCTGGACCAGAACCGCCTCTTCCTCCACCCTCAGGTCAGTTCTCACTCACTCTCGTGTCTGACTCTGCCCCCTCAGAGCAGGATGACAAGTGGCTCAGGTCTCAGACAGCAGCTGAACGTGTGCCAGGCTAACAAACCTGACCTGGTCAGGCGAGTTCTCAGTCACGAGGGACCAGACTCCAAGGCAGTGTCTGGACGCCTCAGAGCCTTCCTTGCAGACAAGGCAACTGGCTGTTCCCCTCAGATTGGACTCTACAAGCTCGTGTTCAATCTTGTTGATCGTCTGGATGTGCTGCTGAGCTACATTCCGTTCCCCTGGAAGGTCGAGTCGTTCCCTCTGGTGTGGCTTACCTGGTGCACTCGGGTGACCATTGTGGCTGCTTTTGCAGCAACAAACGACTACCAATGGGACTTCCTTGACACCCAAACTGCCTACTCTGCTCTGCGCACACACGTCACCACGTTTGCAAAAGGAACTGGCATATAGAATGTAAAGAAGACTTCCCTTTTGGCTCTGGTGAAATTCGGTCCATCTGAGCAAATAAAATCGGTCCGTCCAACAGCTATAGTATGCATACCCGGTTGATGACCCCGTACACAACCCCTTTAGGGAGTAAATACGTAGCTCTGTTAAGAGTTTTGGTCGGTAATTCTGATGTGAAAAGGTACGGGTGCCTTTGTTTGCGGTGGATGACGGTGGAGTCGATCGACGGGGTCGCGGGCGCAGGATGCTACGCACGAGGTTCTCATCGGCAGGACGACCCGACCTCGAAAGGCGTTCCTTGGTTCGGAAGCATTTGGCGCTAATGGCGCTGGAGTAAAGGACACTACACCGCGGGACCAGCTCCAACGGTCGGGTGGCGAGGCCACAGGCTCTCGTCGACAGCCAATATTCACAGAGGGCTCGATGCCCGCTCTGCCCGGTGGCGACCGTGCTGATGTTCGCGTCCACGGCACAGGTATGGCATGGCTGACGCTCGCCGATTGTCGTTCAGGACGGCGCCTTATCGGCTGAAAGGAATTCGAAAGGAGCTGTTGGTTGAGATATCAAAAATAATGTGACGCGATGAGTAACTGTTGTTTTTTCCCTTGGAGGGGGTTCTTGAGCTTTACCTCCAGAAGCGGGTCAAGAAGAGCTCGTTGAATTCTGGCACTTAAAAATAACACACGGAGACCACTGTGATGACATAACGGTCTGAATCAACTGGGATACAATCTCATCCGTCCTTTAATAACAAAAAACCGGTCTGCCAGAATGGTTCAGCGTGGTTGTTCTATCTCGTTCATTAGTAAGTACATACTGTCCTTCAATCAGTCTTACTAGGTGTGCATGTAGCTGTGATTGCAGTAATGACAGCAGCTGTTACTCTCAGGCAGTTAAGGCAAACCCACAAGCTTCCCACTGAGACCTCGCCTGAGCTACTTCAGCAATTGCCCAATGAGCTTAGTTCCCTGCAGTCACAGCAGATGCCCGATAGCACTGTCAAGGATATTATTACCTTACTTCAGCCTTTGCCTGGAATTGATCAAGTATATATTTTAGGGCTCACACGTCGTGTGGACCGCAGAAAGCGCATGACGGCATTACTACATTTTATGGGAATCTTGCATGAGTGGATTGATGCTACAGATGGTCTCATTCTTCAAAATCATTTTGAGTCTGGACAAATTTCTGCACTTGAATCATTCAACATTCCGGGTCTTCATTTCAACATTACAGAACAGATACTGCATCATAAAGAGAAAATCGAGTCATGGGGAACACTGGGCTGCTTCCATTCGTGGATGCGAGTTCTTAACAGTCTTGCAAACAGTGATAATGTAGCACTACTTCTGGAAGATGATGTTGACTTTGAGCTTGACATCTTCAATATCTCGTATGAAGTTATGCAAGATGTACCAAATAACTGGGGTAAGAAAAAACTCTTTATTCTAACTAAGAGTCTTCTCATAGATATAATCCGGTTTGGACACTGTGCTGAAAAACAAGGTTATCATGTTACAGGCCGTGTTTACCTCGCAACAGGAATGTGGTGTGCCCATGCACTCGTTCTCAGAGGAGGTTCAGCACGCAAATTGCTCAGAATAATTGATTCAACATGGACATTAACTCCGAATTGGGATGCTGCACTGTATGCTGCTTTTAACTCTCGGAAACTTGTAGTGTTTACTATATGGCCGCAACCAATTATTCAGACTCTGAAGATGTTGGGTGATATTCCATCAAGTGGAAAAAAGAAAATGCCAAAACTAAACAGATCAGCTACACAAGAACTTCTTAGAATACTCAGTACCTCAAGATGAGATGTGATTCTAATGTGAAAGAAAATAGAAGAATATTTTCTCTTCAATGAACTATCTCCTGTTGGTTTACGTATTTCAAACATGTAGCAGAGCAGATTCAACTATTAAATAAGAAAGGAAGTGGCTTGAACTGAGATTTATCAAGACATGCAGAAGTTGCCCAACACTCATTCAACTGTCTTGACGACTACTGGAGCTGTAACACAGTCTGAGAGGGGCACTGAATGGATGACTAATCTGAGCAGTCAGTCAGAGGTCCTGCCATGTGTGCAAGGTCTTCACATGCTGGTCTCAACAACATACTGTTTTGGAACATCTGCCAGATGACCACTGGCCAATGGTTCCTGGTTTGACAGTAAAGATTGAAAAATTGAAAAAGAGTAATTGAATTAATCAGAATAACAATTAAATGATCTTACATCGATAAAATCCCGAAATAAAGATATAACTAAAATTTATTCACAATCAATAAAAACTGTTTTTTCTTTGATCTTTCTTTCCTTTACCATGCTGCTTTAGCAGCATGGTGCATACCTTTTCTACTGTGATGAAAGGTGCTGCACATCACTGGGTGCCATGCACCCAGCATCTTGATGTCCTCCCTCATAATGTCTAAATGAGTTGACCATTCTCTTCAATACCATGGCTCTCTTTCCAAATCTCACTTTCTTGCTCAGAAATTTGGGCTTATTCCTCATTGGTAGCAGAATGAGAGGATAATAAATTCTTATTCCTGAAATCCTAAGAGATAATACCGATCTTAAATCGAATGTAGATATATCAATTAGCAAATTTCAGGCATTTTCTGATTAAAAGAGTAAATCACCAAATGTGTCATCACATGCAACAATTAATCTGGACATACTTGCTATGCAACTGTGTTTTGTTGTATTGTTTGATTGGGGCTGTTTATAATAATGACGGGCGATATGTTAGATATTTTCCCTGATTCTCGGGCTTTTACATCAGCGGTTACGTCAGCGGGTGGTTGAGAAAACTGTTCCCGCCAAATCTCTCTCTCTTTATTATAATCCTACGCCGCGTGCCATGAGCCATCCCAATGCACCTGCCCATGAGCTAGATGACCAGCGGTTCCTGAATCGCTTCGCCCTCGGCCACAGCGCCCGCCACGACCACTCGTGACTCTCGTTCCAGTGTGGAGTGACCCACACTTTCTACGACGTGCTGCAGCGCCAGTGGCCCGACCTCGTCAGCCGGATGGCCAAGGCCTTCATGACCAAGGATGACACGATGCTGTTCTGCCTGTCGGAGCTTGCGCAGCCGACCTGCCGCCTGTTCCTGGATCTTGACGGGAACAAGAACGATCGCCTCTTTCCCCACGACGACCTCGAGAACTTCATGTATCTGCTGCAGCACAACGTCTCCAAGGATTTCACGTACTCGCCCCAGTTCACAAGGGCTCAGGTAGGTGCTGGGACCCCACGTGGTGAGGACCCAGAGCCATGGGCGTGGTGGTTCAAGAAGGCCGAGCTCATGCACGACGAGGACGACACGAGGGACAACAGGACGTTCAACAGCGATGCAGTGGATCCATACACCTGCATTGTGCTCAAGTCAGTCCTGCGCAACGAGGACGGGACCCGCAGTGGCTTTTGCACATACCACCTGGTCTGGCCCTTCCTGATCATCCCCGGCAGAGTCGCCAAGGAGACATTGAACAACATCTTCAGCAAGGAGATGTTCTCGCAGTACAGGGAGCTGCTCAAGCCCGACACCGAGGTGTGCTCAAGGGGAACGCTGCGTGCCTTCATGAACAACAATGCTGAGATGAGGCCCATGCGTTTCGACTCGGTCTACACAGGCAGCGGGAATCGGCTTAGTGTTGTGGATGCACGTGCTGTGTTTGGGAATGGCTCTGAGAGGCGTTTCCTCGAGCTCGTTTGGCGGGCTGTCTCCATCCTCTACACACCCCCGGCCCCTGAGGGCAGCCACGAGGACACTGAGGAGCCTCCGGCGCAGAGGCGCCGTCTCAATGAGCCATGGACGATGGAGAGCGCCAGGCACGAGTTTCTGAGCCCGTGCTCCGATTCCTACAACCCACAGGTGCTCAAGCAGATACTGGTCGATACATCAGACAGGCTGACTCAGGACCCCAACATCACAACCTCGCGGCTCATAGCTGGTGTGGAGGAGCAGGTCGTCGACTACCTGAACAAGTTCATCTGCGTTCTCATGTTCGAGTCCAAGACCACGTACATTGTCCGCATCCTGAACACGGAGGAGGGCTACAACAGGTACCTGCACAAGAGTATTGCCGACGCCATCTCGTTCTTCAAGGCCGGGGGAAGCCATATGGCAGTGGTCCCAGGCAAGAAGAAGGCAGTGAGGCTGGATGCATTCGACATGTGAAACTCGTCCTCGCGCAGGCTGTTCTTCACGGAGATGGTGTTTGCGGATCCGGACAAGTGCAGGCCTGGGGCATTCAACATATGGAGGGGCTACTGCATAGGCAAGGACGAGGCAGCCAAGTACAGGGGCCACAAGCTCGTGTACAACCAGAAGGAGTACTCGATCGAGACATGCCTGTTGCACATATTCAACTTCTTTGCCAACAAGAACGAGGATGTGTACTGGTAGCTCATCGACTGGCTGGCTCAGAGGCTTCAGCAGCCGTTCGAGAGGTCTTGCTCTGTGCCCATCCTGGTATCCGAGGAGGGCATCGGCAAGGACCTGCTGCTCTTGCACACCATGATGGCCATAATCGGCAAGTACCACTCCCTGAACACGACCAGCACAGAGGACATCGCAGGAAAGTTCAACTCGGTGCTCAAGGGGAAAGTGTATGTTGTCTACAACGAGGCCAGATCCCTTGACCCTGTTAAGGCAGACAAGCTCAAGTCCATCATCACGGACAAGAGCCTCAGGGTGGAGCACAAGTTCGTCGATGCGTACACAATCGACAACATGGTCAACATCCTCATCTTCTCCAACAGCACCACGGAGAAAATCATCGACCTCAGTCCGCAGAGCCGCAGGTACGTGCACTGCCTCTGCAACAGCTGGGTGAACATGCACCCCGAGTACTTTGACGGGCTTTCGAGGTGGCTGGGCATCGCGGACGGGCAGCCTGTGACAGAAGAGGGCATCAAGTGCTTTTCAGACTACTTGTACAACGTGAACATCGCACAGTTCAACTCGAGGCGCATTGTCATCACGGACTCGCTGGTCGATCAGAAGCTGGCCTCCATGCACCCTGTCCATATGTGGTGGCACGAGTGTCTCTCCACTGGCAAAATTGGGTACTACTGCTTTGCCGGTGTTCAGAGGTCGCCCAATGCAATTGCGCATGTTCGCGCCAATGGCATAGACACGACGGGGTGGGCTGCGAGCCAGCTGGTGGTGGACAAGAACGACCTGTGGGACGTGTACCGCGACTGGGTGCTGGAGTGCGGGAAGAAGAGCAGAATCGGGGCAAACTCGGTGTTCTGGAAGAACCTGCACGTCATGCTCGAGTTCGAGAACCACAGAGCCAGGGCACTCGACGGGAACAGGGGCACGTACATCACATCCCCCCACTTCCAGTGTGCAAGGAGAACTTCAGCCGCTTCTGCACCGGGGCCACGTTCTACGACACTGTTCCAGACAATGTAGGAGGGGCTGTGAAGAGGTGCTTCCTGCGCCTGTCAGGGGAGACGAGGCTATCCGTGGGCTTCCTGCCCCAGCCCCTGTTCTCTGATCACGCCCAGTTGCCCTCCATCAAGTTCTCTCTCTCTGGGCTCTCTCTCCTGGGGCTTGATTGCGCACTGGAGCATGGTGCACTGCCGGGGGAGGCTGGGGCGTCTTTGGGCTTCATGGAGAAAGTGTGCTCCCTCCCGCACATGCACCTAACACGCATTGAGAGAAGCACGGTTTCGACAGTGCTCATGACTGTCAGAACAATGAGAAGAAGCACTTGGATGGTGTCCTGATTAGAGTCCATTTGTGTCTCTTTGTTTGCACTCAGAAAATAAAAGTGTTATGCTCTTTTCCACACGACGACGAGAATAATGAGCCCTCCTACAACGATTGCTGTGTAGCCTGTCAGGAGCAAGTATATGTTTGAATTGCGGCGACTGTTCTGGTTGTCAATTTTCTCCTGGTTGTCCAGGTCCCTTTGGACATCCCTGTCCTCTTGGTCCTTGTTCTTTTCATGGTTATTTCTGTCCCAAAGCATCCATACCAGAGCCAGAAGAGCCATTCTCGCGTCTCTCACACACTTTCATTGAGAAATTTACGGCTGCAGCTCCTTCAATTTCTTTGTCATGGTCTTTCGTGCATGCTTGCGTTGGTTTAGAATCGCCTCCCACGAGTACTGGCCATCAAACAGACTCCGGTCAAAAACGCCTGAGTTGGATATCACAAAGCCCAGGAGCATGACAGAGAACACCCCGCACGAGTTCACCTTGACTCTGTTCTCTGACGGTGACTCTGAAACTGAGGTCTGCACCCCTGTGAAGGTCCATGTCACATTATTCAGCCCACTGTTGCGCATCGACATTACAGCACTGTCCCGGCGTGCTTCTGACTGTGCATTGTCGTCCAGGCTGTCCCAGATGTGCACACTCCTGTCTTGCCTCATCTCAAACGCAACATAGTGTGACGCGTGATGCAGAATTCCCCACAGTGTGCCCTTGACCTGCGGGAGTACTTGGTCGGCCTTTTTCGCCAATCCATCCACAGTAACAGCTGCTGATAGAAGCACGTTGTCACTTGCGCTCAGGTCTCGGGAATCCTCTGTTGGAAGGTCCATCTGTCTGCGCATCTCGTCCAGCAGTATGTTAACCTCGTCAATGTACATGAGTGTTCTCAGCCCTATTTCCCCAGCATTGGCGATTGCGTCAGCCTTGTCTTTCTCTGTGACTATGGGCTTCTGAACTGTCTGTGAGTGGGTTTCGTGCGTGCCCCAGTAAAGGTCAATGGCACTTCTCTGCTCGGGAAGAACGGTATCGTGGGGAATTCTGAGAAGCCTATCTCCATACACAGCCAGGGGGCGCCGTGCCTTGTCTTTCAATGCCTCCACTTGCATGATCCAATAGATGGGACCGTGCTCCATCATCTGGTACTTCCCAGGCATTGTTTTTGGATTCAGGTTGTACATTTTCCTTCCAGGACGATTAACCGATGTGTCCCTGCCCACTCGCACGAGCACGACAAGATAAATGGCTGAGGACCAGTTCTGCAGAAACTTCTTACGAAAAAAGACTGCATCACCACGGGTTTGCTTCTCGTCCTCTCTCAGGACACGCACGAGGTCCCCCTGCTTCACCACATCCTCTTCTTTCCACGACTGGTTCAGCCTTCTCTGCTGCGTCTCGAATTTGGCCTGTATGGACTGGATAAGCTGAAGGGCCTTTGGGTTCCTGGGTGCGTCATCCTGTGCCGTGAGCTCATGCACAAAACGGGGCGTGTATCCAGTGGCTGAGTGCACAGTGTTATTGTAGTCGTCCACTGCCTCTTTGATGGTCATCCTCCAGTTCTGTGTCCCCCTAGCTGTGAGTGTCATCGCCACCTTCCTCTTCAGTGTTCGGCCAATCCTCTCGACCGCGCCCTGTGACCACGAGTGATACGGCTGCCCATACACAATGGTGCACCCCAGTCTCTCCAGCTCTGTTCTGAATTGCTTCTGATACTCTGTGCCATTGTCCGTGTGCACCACAAACTTGGACGGGTCTTTGCCCCAGATCATTGTGTGCACTACAAACTCCCTGATTATGTCTGGACCTGCGTTATTCCACACCGCCTTGGCCTTGCCACTCATGACATAGTATGCCCACGTGTACTTGGTGAACCTGTCCACCATGAAGAGATACCTGGGCCCATTGCTCTGGCTGGGAATGAAAGACTCGTCCAGGAGAAGGCACGAGTGTGGGTACCTGGTTGTTTTGATAAGGCTGGATCTCTGAGAGACAGCCGAGGGAGGCTTGTGCACCTGATGGCTCGCCTGCCTGCCCAGAAATGAAGCAATGTCGCTCTGTGAGATGCCCACATAGTAGTCCGTGACCCGTGCATACAGAGGCCCGAGGTCGTTTGGTATGTTCTCTCCATTCCCTATGATTGCCCCCAGGGCTGCCTCTTTTTCATCAGGGGGCACAAACACTCTGAGCCCAAGTCTCCACCATCCGCCCCCCTTGCCCGTCCCAGCCAACTTGCGGATGGGCACCACAATGACTCTCCTCTGTGTCTTGAGCACCGTGCCCAGTGTGCATCTGGTCAGTCGCTGCTCGAGTTTGTTCTCTGGTGAAGTATTGCCCTCCATGAAGTGAATGGCCTTGCCGTACTCCTCCAATGTGTCTATGCCCCATCTGCACACAGAGGTGATTTTGAAAGACCTGCGTACATCATCTGGCCTGTCTGAGCTGTCGCCTGTCTTGTTTCCGCGTTTTGGGTATGACTTGGGAACTGTAGTGGTCACCCCGTTCTGAGGGCCCATTCCTGGGGCTATCAGTGTCACTGTTTCCATTCTGATCTCTCCCTACCGCTTAGGAATTGTTTATGTGTTTCATCTAAGAGCCCACAGGAAGGGGCTTCAGAGCCGAGGTCAGGGCAAGCTTAAAAACGCCGTTTCGAGGTCTCTGGGATGCCCCCAGTGAAATGTATGTGTTTTTCAAAAAAGGTGCCCTTCAGAGCCGAGGTCAGGGCAAGCTTAAGAAGTGTCGTTTCGCGTTTTCTCGGGAAGCCGGGGGCGAATGTATGCGTTTTTGCGAAAAAGTGACATACAGAGCTGAGGTCACCCCACACACCCCAAACCAAACCTTAGTAGAAAGTGAAAAAAAAGAAGTGGAAAAGAGAGAAATCCTAAACGGTTTTACCAAAAACACCTCCTGCCCTGACCTCGGCCATGAAGCCTCATATCATCGGCAACACATAATAACAAAGGCTTTACCTTCCTGACATCATGTTAAGGCAATTATGAAGGCAATGACCCCTCCAACAAAGAACATCGAGTCCAAACGGGATGACTCACGGGTCTGAACACCAGTGACATTCTTGGAAACTGCCTCAACAGGGTCTGCCCACACAGTCAGGTCTTTGGGGTTGTCACTGACTTGGCGAAACGCTGTCTTTGTGTACAGGGTATGCAAGACATCACACTCATCAGCTCTGAGAGTGATATTGCGCTCATCATGCCTGCGAGGGGCATCCCAGTACGCCACCTCTGAGCTCTTGATGACAGGAGGGCAGTGTGGATCACCGGGAAGCCAAAGAGGCCCTCCCAGGATGTCTGCATTTGTCATTTGGGTGCGCAGATGTCCCTCTGTTACCTGAGGCACCCCGTTGATTTTTTGCACAGCAGATTCCATTGGATTCGCCACCTTGATGATATTGGCTGAGAAAATATCCTTGTGACGTGTGTTTGTGACGCCAGAGTGCAGCTCTTTTTATTCCAGAAACACAACCACTTTGGAGTACTCGTTAAACAACAACCAGCAGTCACCCGCTATGACTGACCATCAGGTCTACACCCATCTCAACACCATCACCACTGCCCTGGGTCGCATAGGGGATGCAGGCCATGAGGCGGATTGTGCAGTCATTTGCCTGTCCCTCATGGCCATTCACGACATTCTTCTGTACGCAGCCATTTGCCTCTTTTTGTCAGGGTCACCTAACCATTGGAGAGCAGGATGGCCACTGAGAGGGCTCGCCTCAGCGGGATGCACACCCTCGACCTCTTCATTGCAGCAGACCTCGACACTACCCTGACGGATTTGAAGGATAGGTGTGTTTCCTAGTGATGGGTGATGGCGTTTTGGAATAACAGTGCATGTGCAGAAATCCCCAGCTGAGCGAGTTTTCCTCAGCTCCTGGTCTCCCTGTGCCTGCCCCTGCACCTGCCACCGAGAACAGCAGAGTGTCGGCCTTCACTCCCATAGTCGTGCCCACAGCTCGGCATGTCCCTGGCCCCCAGGTTATCGACATTGATCATCTCGCAGAATCCGAACCAAAGGGCAAGGTTGGGCCAATGGAGACGACCGAGCAGCTCGTGGACGGCATCATGTATGACCCCGACCCTATCTACACAAACTTCAAGGTCAAGGCACTCTTCACCTTCCTGAGCCAGCCTATCACTGCTGTGCATCCAGTGATCGAGCTAAACAATGCACTTTTCGTCGGTCGCCCTCTCACGCTGCAGCGCGTCATCGAGCTCGTCTGCCTCAGAGTCGAAATCACTCACCAGCTCGACCTGGAGACCTCAGACAGGGTTGTCTATGAGAAGGACTTCCTCAGGCTGTGGCGCACTGACAGCACCTACACTGTGTTCGTTTTCACGTACCTTTTTAGATGGGGTTCTCAGGAGGTGGTTTTCCATTTGATGAAAAACCTACTCACGCCTCTCGTGATGCACTGCCCTGAAATCGCAGGTGAGTGCGATGTGTTTGTGCATGTATCGGCATAGATGTGCTGGTGGTCTTTTCCTCCCTTGGTGCTTTCTCCCTCAGTAGAGCCCAATCCCACACCACCCCCAAAAATGGCCCAAAATAGACATTTCTAGTTGTTGAAAAAAGGCTTTGTTTGTCGTTTCATTTCGGAAGGGAAACGTGGAACCCCTTAGGTCCCTTCAAGTCACCTTTACCATGCCGGTGCAGGGTGAACAAACTGGTTTAAGTACACAGTGTTTACCACCCACCACATCTCCAAGTCGATGTCCCCGATGCACATGGCGATGTTGAACAGGTCCACAGTGAACTTGTTGTCAACCGTGGTGAACATGACTGCAAGGAGGTGCTCAGTCATGTCCCAGAGCTTGTTGTTGCACTCCCCCAGTGGAAGTTCGTCGTCTGTCACTTCGAGAAGGCTCCTCTCAAGGTTCTTGATCAGGAGCCTGCAGTAGAAGTACGTCAGCATGTAGCCAAAGGTGATGTAGATGTTGGTCTTCTCGGCAGCTGTGAGCTTTGCAAAGACCAGGCCCATCAGGTTCCATAGGGTGACAATGGACTCCATGTTGGATTTGGATATAGATATCTGTGATGTATAGATACCGAGATTCAAAGATTTAAACTAACGAATTCCTGATTGTGTATTTCGTTATAAACAATTGTTTGAGGGGGAGAGGGGTGCTGTGCTACCCCGCCATAGACTAAGATAGACTAGGTGCTAATTAAGACAACTAAATAGTGTTGTTTCTTCCTTGAGGGGGTGCGAACTCATGTTAACCTGTCACGGGGTAGCACCACCAGTTAATCAGTTCATGGAATGTGGCAGCATTAAGTATCTGCAGGCCCTTAATGCCTGCTCTGATGTCTCCAAACGTGCAGGGCTGGGCTGCCTGCTCTGTTAACAGCTAGAGGTTAAAGGGGGCCAGCAGCTCACATGCCCTTCCCATCATGCTCACACAATGTGCTGCTGCTTCTCTGCCACAGCACGTTCCTCTGCTGCTGCTGCATCATTGTGCGCCCTGGTGGGCACCCCCTTGTTCTCCTCACTGCCGACCTGATGCTTCTCATTACTGGAGAGATCGGGCTTACTGCCTGATGCAGTACTAGCAGTACCCCCTATGTTTAAGGGAAAAGTGTTAGAGGAAAAAAAAGTCACAGAGTTCTACATACCTCTCATCACAGACATTGCCTTTAAGGACAGGCAGTGGTGGGATAATGGTGATAATAGGTCCTGTGCAGCCCTTGTTCCTCTGTTTCTTCTCCTTCTTCTTCTTGCTCTCTGTCACACGAGAGCTGGTGCTCTGGGCTTTCAGCTTGGGGTGGCTCATTTTGTGAAGAAAAAAAGCACACAAATAACATCATTTGGATTTCTGTTAGTGCAGGAAAAATGGTTATTATAGTTCCACTACAGTGTGTAGTGGAGAGTCGGCTACACATCATAGCAGAGGGTCCACTACTCACTGTAGCATTTCACATCACAACATTAGATTTCCATTGGAGGTTCATATCACCTTACACAAATTCTTTACATGTATTCATGAAGGACTCTGCACCTCCAGATGCCATATCTGCTGTCCATGCCACAGCAGCAGCAGCAGCAGCACCAGGACTAATGGAATTCAGCCACCACTACCTTGTCACCCATGGTTCACTGTGCTTATCTTTTCTCTTTTATCACAGTTTCTTTACTGACAGTGAGGTATACAGCACCAAGCTTCTTTTGAAGGAGGACGAGGAGCTGATTAGCTTCTCCACATCCTTCTCATACGGGGCTGAAATGGCAGCTCTTCTGAGTACTGGAGAGAGTTTAACAGAGAAATCCAGCAATGATCCTAAGTGAGTTCTTTTCATGTTCCCCCACTAACAATACCCACCAACAGGGAAGAACATGAATACAGATCCCCATTCTATCTGCTGTGCCAGAACAGCAGCTGTCAAACAAATCAGCCAGGTGGACCTCAGGTAGTGAGAGATGCAGCATGGTAAGTTAATTTGTAATGTGATTATCTAACATAATGATCAGACCATAGGCCTGCTTTGCATGTGGCAAAGTACTGTGCCACATGTGTAAGTGTGGTAAGCCTATCATTGCAGGCAGCATTGCTAGGCATAGACAAGTTATCTGTCCAGCAGCAACAGGCATCATTGTTATTGCTAAGACAGATTAGTTCACCAAAAGGAAGCCATACAGGAACACTCTGCACCACATGATAGGGTTTAACAACCCTGCTCAGTGCCACAACTGTGCACTGTGGTGTATTTCCTTTCAGGATATGACTCTTCTGTTGTTAATCACTTATCATTGTGCTACATCTAATAATATGTACAGGAATCACGGAGACAATTAACAGGATCCAGAAGGAGTTTGAAGGACATCATCAGAGCCAAATCACACTTATGATTATCAGTGAGCACAGCAATATCAAGGAGTCCTCCCTCCAGTACAGCACTCCAGCAGGCAGTGTGCACACAGTCCTGTTCAGGAGGATTGCAGAGGTATTCCTTCTTATCATCTCTAAGAGCTTGCTTCTGTCTTCCTGTGGATCAATGGAGAACCCTAAGATGCATGATGGGGTTTATTCAGAAAGTGGTCTGGCTGGCTGGGCACACCAATGTCAAGGTCAGGAGGTCAGCACCAGATAGCACAATGTGTACAAGTACTTGTATGGTGTGCAGTGGACTCCCAGTGCACTGGAGGAGATCAGCCTCATTAGTGTCATAATAGGCACAACAAGTCCAGCATTTCCCCCTGGAAGAGTCAGCAGGTGGCACCTTCCCTCCAGAATTACCTCTGTTCTTGGAGAGTATCTCCACCTGCACACTTTCATCTCCTCTTTCTCTGCAAAGAACAGGAAATAATAAGCCTGTTTTACAAACATTTCCCTCTTTCTTTTTTCTTCATTTCTGGATGTGGTAATTGGGAATGATATAGAAAGCCCCACTCTGCAGTTTGGCACAGCTACTAGACTTATAGAGAATAGTCTTCCAAGCAACTCGATGAATGCTGGAGAATCTTCACACAACTTGGGTTAAGCTTCTGTACATTATGGGAAACGGTTCTCGCAGACGAGTCCTTGCAGGCACCTTGAGCACCAGAACACTGACTATCCCATTCTGTCTTACTTCTGAGCCATGAACAGACTATATCTTCCTAAAATTCAAAGACATCCTTCATCAGTGGCTCATGATTCTCTGACAATTTCCTGTCTTCATACAGAAGGAGCCTGACTGCAATTGCTCCTTCCACAAGTGGCAGACTGTAGTACAGGTACTTATACCACGTTGCCTTCTTGGGCTTAGAGACAATAGAGTTGGCTGCCATCAAGTGCTGCATGCCTATTGTGCTTTTGCCTGTTACACAGTTGTACTTTGGCTTCATTAAGCACACATGTCTGATTAGGCTCAGCTTCTTCTTCTGTAGTGATAAGCCATCCTCTTCCTCTTTCACCTCACTGTTCTCTGATGAGCTGTTCGAGCTTTTCTCCTGTTCAACCTGGCTGTCTAGGCATGATGCAGCTGTCCTCTGCCTGTCTTCTGTCATTTTTCCACAATGACTCTTA
>CACRSC010000147.1:0-23901 GCA_902651635.1 Mastigamoeba balamuthi
GTTTTACTTTATCAATTTTAATTCCTATTGAAATTGATTTTGCTTTCGAAGTGTTCTGTGGAGATATTTTGGGTGAAGATATTTCTGGCGGATGAGGTGCAGTTTGAGAGAGAGCCAGAGGACAAAGAGTGCTCACTGCTCATATGTCCAACGTTGCACCTTTGTGCCAATGTTCAGGAATGTGCACGAATGTGCTTGCGGGAGGTGATAAAAAGTCAATTCCGACACGGGCCAGAAGAAGTCTGAGGGAGAATGAAAAAGTCTGCGGGATTGCATCTAATCCTGCACGCGGGATTGTGCCTATAATAAGAATTCGGCATGAACTCAGAGTTGAACAGCGGACCTGATGGATATGAAACACACACTCTGCGAGTAGACTAAGAAGGAGGATTCAGAAGAATAGGAAGGCGAAGAGAATTTAAGGCGACCCAGAAGGAAGAGAAAGAGGAAGAAGATTATGAAGAGGTTTCAAACTGGTTACTGGGCACAGGTCAACTCTTAATAAAAAAGATTTTCTTTGGCTGAAAAAAAGAAACCTCACTTTTCGCAACCTCTTTTTGGACCCCTCTAACTTTGTACAAAGATGTTTCTATTTTAGTAATTATTTCAATATCTGTGTTAGTAATCTAGGAGTTACAATATTTTAAGAAGAAAATAAAAGATATTTAGAGTGAAGATACAGAGGGTAATCTAGAATATCTACTATAGAAATTTCTAAAAAGTTCTATTTCTATTGGAAACTGTAGAAACTACCTGTGGCCGATGGACTCATTGGCCACACTATTTGCGTAAGCGAATAGAGCCTTTAGGCTGGATACCCATAGGGAGGAAATTTATTTCCCCCACCACCAGTGCGAGCTGTCCTGGAGGCACAAGCAGCCTTCACCTTGTAGTCCTTTTTCTGGGGTGGCATCTGTTTTTTGGATCTCGTCTGTAGCAAAAATGGAAAACGTGCTTAGTTTATGATACTTATAAGAACATAACGACTCACAATATTAATATCGTAAATCCAATGATTTTCCCACTCTGGTTGAGGAGGAGATCTAATTTTATTCTCCCCTGTCCCCTTCACGGTGTGGTTCACCCTCCCCTCTGCGTGCAAAACCAGTGTATGCCCCGTGTTGGCCATGTAGTAGAGTCCCCACACCGGTGGTGGCAGCATTAGAGGTGTTTGGGATGGTTTGCAGCAAGCTTGGTCTCACCTTGAGGTTGCAGGTGAAAATGATCTCCTGGTTTTCAAATCTGGGGGGAATGTAGGCAGAAAAGAGTTGAAGAGCCAAAATTTTGCCGTCCGATGCTCTAAATGACGTCATTTCAGTGTGCAAACTCAGATCATGTCATTGTTCATCACTTTTCTGGAAAGCTCACCGTTCTCACTCTCCAGCTTAGAGGTGGTGAATTATTGGTCACCTCTCCATACTTCCTCAACAGAGAATAATCGGGGCAGGTGATGTGGGTCTGCTACGCACCACTACAACAGACATCCTCCACTATATGCCACTACATATGGGTCTGCTATGCACTGCTACAGACTTCCTCTGCTACACGCCACTGTGCACCTTCTGCTACATGCCTATGCATCTATGCTTCAGCTACAGTGCGTGGCAGAGGTCTGTGTAGTGGCATGTAGTGCACATTCTTCCACTACGAAATGATAACGTGATTGATGTGAAGCCCTCATACCCGCTTACAACATTTTCAAAAGTAAAAACTGGATCCATGAAACAGATGAGTTTACAGAAGAGCAAACAGATTATGGACTACCACAAAAGAAAGGCGATGAATTGACAACTTACCTCAGATTGAAAGATAAATTCGAGAATACAACAACAGACGAAATAATCAAAAAAGGTAATGGCAAAATCACGAAATGGGAAACGAGGACAGATAACATTATCAAAGAAATCAGGTAAGACTGAGAAGAACCTGAACCAGTGTTTGCTCAAACTGAACTCGGTCAGCAAATCAGTAATATTAAAAGCAAATGAAAAAGAAAGTCAAGATTGATTTAAAAGATGGACATACCTCATTTATATTGGATTTCAACTAACCGTAAACAAACTTTTAACATTTTGATAACTAGTAATCTCTCATAAGGAACAAGACCGCGATATATTTTCCCTGTATCATTATTTTTAATTCTTGGATATTGATGAAGAACCTGTCATAAGAAAACTATCCACAAACGTATTTTGGTTTGAATTTCCAACGAATGTCAGTTTTTCTGAACTTATCATTTTTATATTTCACTTCCTGAATTGATTCGGTTGGTCTAGTTTCAATTGAACTTTTGTACTGATGTCATTAATCTACCTATTTTTGCATACAAGAGGCATTCATTTATAAGATGTGTATATGTTTAGAGCATTGAAATGCAATGATAATTACATGCAGGCTGAATGGATATGAGGCTTTAAAAAGAGGTCTCGTTTTAGACCTTAATGTTAATTCATACAACAAAAAATCAATGCTCAGGGGAACTATGAATGTCATTCATGGTGTTTTTGAAATTTGCTCTGTATATATATTGCAATATCCTGAACAGTAATTGCTCAACGAGACATCCTGTTGCAAAGGTGCCCTGGACGCTGGCCTGCGTCCCCTCCCAGAGCTCACAGGGCTGCCAGCATGGACAGGCGACCTCAGTCCACACAGAAGCAGCAGCAGCAGCAGTATCAGCCGTATGGTCGTACCTCGCAGCCAGGCCCTCGGTGTTCAGGCTTCCACTGAAGTTGATCCCGCATGCATGGTGGCGCAGTTCCTGTGTTTTGAGGGATGCAATCATACCATCAGATGCTGCTGGCCCTGGCAGCTGGTTGGGAATGTCAGGCTGGGAATCATATTTCTCTGGATTTCCCGCTGCCCCTGGCAGTTTGAGTCGGTTTCCACTGAGAGGCTTCTGGTCCTTGCTTATGTAATAGTCCTGGATATTCAGCAATACTTCCCTTCCCCTGGGCGAAACCGTCTTCCTCCGTGCCTGCCAATCAGCCCACAGTGCCCTCGTTGGCTTTCCCGTTTGCTGGTCCACGTCCCTGATGTCCCTGATGATCCTGAAGGGAACAAACAGCACCAGTGCGATCTTTGCATATGGATCCCTTGCCTGTGCAACCTGCTCGGTCACCTCTGCATCTGAGCCCTCCTGGCATGATCTGAGATCTGGCATTCTCTCTTCAACAAACTTGGGGATCCTCTTGTGCATCCCAAACATGTCCTGTCCCTGTGCTGCCTCTGCTTCCTCGTT
Source organism: Mastigamoeba balamuthi (assembly GCA_902651635.1). Lineage (NCBI taxonomy): Eukaryota > Evosea > Mastigamoebida > Mastigamoebidae > Mastigamoeba > Mastigamoeba balamuthi. Next base: position 3,242 of record CACRSC010000147.1, read on the forward strand.
CCTATCAGCAAACTGATCCTCCTCCATTGCACTGTGGGGCTGCAGCTCTACCCACTCATACAGGGATTGGTCTGCCTGGTCCCTGCTGACATACTTGAACAGCAGTGAGGACGTCTTGATTTTGGCTGCAGGGTCAACTGAGTAGACTGTCTCTGTCTGGTCGTCTGCCATGGATGTGAATGCACTAAGGGGCCTGAGGGAGACTGTTACAAACTCGTGGCTGCTTCCCCTTCCACTGCCATTGAGCAGGTAGAATGCTGCCTCTTGGTTGGAGATCATGACCGTGCTCTCCTTGCTCAGCAACATCCCAGCCAGCATCATCCTGCCTGCTGCTGCCCTGTCAAAGCCACTTCTCATGGCCTCGAGTGTAGACTCCTGCTCACTTGTCATTGCCCCATCTGGAACGCCCTTGGCTTTCATCTGCTCGATTGCATCGATCTGGGCCCTGTATTTCTCCTCCATCTTGGTGAATCTCTCGATTGCCTTCTTGGCCGGGATGTCAAACTCCTCTGGTGACTTCATGATGTATCTGATGCAGTAGTACACAGCATTTGGGGCACCCCCAAGGGTCAGAACACGAATGTCGTGATTGCACCGGAACAGGAATGCAATGGCCAGGTTGTGGCAGTTGATGTACACGCTCCCAACAGTCCTCCATCACCCAATTTCCATCATCATCCCTCACGAACCCTGACTCTCCAACAGGAATCCGTGGCATGTTGAACCTGCATGACAATTCCCAGTCTGCTTCTTCTTGAAACACGTCTCTGTGTGGTTCCAGCTGTGCACCAGTGCTGCCAGCTGAACCAACCCGATTTGGAACTCGTAGAGCAGTCTCTCTGATTTGTCTGCCCCCTGGACTCGAATGAATGTAGGAACATTCCCCACAAACTCGGCAATCATCTTCTGAAGTGTATCCTCCAGCCTGGCATAGCTCTCCCTTTCTGCATCCGTGCTTGCTTGCATCTGCTACAGCTGAGTGCATACCTGGGCAATGCCATCGATCTCCTGTGCATTCCTCTTCATCATCTGTGCTTTGACTGCAATGCACTCGATCAGAAGTTAGGCAACATACCCCCTGGCCTCTCTGAGGATCTCCGTCACGGTGAGTCTGCCCTTGCATGACTGGCACTCCAACAGCTGGGGCTCTGGGTCACTTCTCCTCTGCCTCTGGGACACTCGGCTCAAATCATCTGGCAGTTTCTGCTTGCCCACCACGGCCCTCTCCAGTCTGTCAATGAAGCAGGAAGCAGGGGCACCGCATTTCTGGAATGGCCTGTCATGGGGATTGAGTGTGGATAATGTCTGAGTCACAGAGGCGTTAGACATTTGCTGTGTTCTCGTGGAGCTGATGAGTGAGAGAGCTGACCTCCAGAACAAGCTTCTCTTCCTCTGTGGCATATTCTCATTGGGGTGCATGGCCAAGGTCGCCACACTCCAGTTCAAGGACGTCACACACTATGGTGATAAGGAGGTGTACAACATTGTTTTGATGCGCTGCAAGACAAGGAGGACGAGTGTGCAGAATGCTGTGACATGGGCAAACGTGTGCTTGATGACAATCCAGAGGCAGCTGGACTTATTCTGGTCCTCTGTCAGCACAAGGAGCCACATTGCCCAGTTGGTAGTCATGAAGTATGTGTTGGGTAATACCCTTCAGATGTCAAACCCCTGATCGATGGTCAGAGAGCACCACAGCTATTGCTGCATAGACAGTAGGTCGCCCAGCAAACCATGTGAAAATTTGCAATGGTTTTGCAGCTTTGCAGCATGGGCGTCCTCATCTATGGAACCATCATTTGCAGAGCCCTGCAAGGTCTCGTAGTCCTCTGCAAATATGAGATGTTCCTGAGTGTTTCCTTCCCGTTTCTTGTTGCTGTGCTGCCAAATGGCACATGTTGTTTTGCAGGTCGCAGAAAAATCACCAGTTGGTCCTGCAAAGCTGTCCTCTGCACTGCAAAGTCTCGCAGTACCCAAGCAAGCCTTTGCAGTTTAACTCTGCATGGTGAAACCACGTAAACAGTGCTGTGAAGGGACACAGCAGAGCTGACAGCTCTGCAAAAATGCTGTAATGCAAAGTGAAAGTTCAGGCCGTGTTTTTCACTGCCAATTTCCTTCTTAAGGAAGGTTCACCTGCTGGCACTGGAAGTGTCAGACACATTCAGTATGCAGCAGGCAGGGGTTGTAACAGGGATCATGCAGCTGATAATGGCCAGCCAGGTGAGATCATCTGCATGGGACATGTGTGTATGACCAGTGCTTCCTGGGCTTGAGTTGAAGTTTGTGACAAGGTCATATGATCTTCTTTTTGGCACGAAGATGCTGCTGCTTGACGTGGAGGTGCTGCACATTGTGAGAGGCATCAATGACATGGCACTGATGAAGTACAGTGACACAGTCCCAATGAAGCTGCTGGACACAACTGCCCATTAAGGCCGTGCCAACTGAGGGTGTGAGGAATGTGGCCATGACAGAGTTATGGAACTGAATGAACCAAATGACTGTCACTGGGATGTTATCAGTGTTGCTGGTTCAATGAGTTTCTGATTGTGTTGCATGTGGCTCCGGAAGACCTCTATGAAGTATCTCCACTTGCCCTCATGCACTGCCCCCTAAGCAGTCATGCCCATGAACAGACCAACGTGAATTTGCAACCAGAACACTGCATGACTTCACTCATGCTTGGCAAGTCTCCACATCCACATAAGCACATTTTGTGCCCATTTGCATGTGTTTGTTCAAGTCCCAGGAAGGAATTCCACTTGGTCTGTCAATGTGCCATGAGGTCACGCAGGTCGTGGTACGGCAGCTTGCACTGTCCAACCCAGATGACAACATGGGGCATGGTCTACGTGCTACTGGTGCCACGCTCATGGTTGACCACGGCAGTGTTATGAAAACACTAGATCTGCCATCGTTAAAGGCACACGCACAGCGCGCACCTTAGAAGCAAAGAACCAGAGAAATGCTGCAATCAGTGTTTGCCGAATTTTGAATTGAGCTTTTTGCATTATGATTTCAGGTCTGTATGAATTCAACAGCATTTTCACCGTTTGTTCTCTGCCTCTTTTTGGTGGAAGGGCCGTTCCTTATACTTCTCCGTTTCTGCCCATGGGAGAGCCAGCAATGCAGCGGGGATGGTGGGCGAGCGAAGACATAGCACTGAGCTCACACGCACCCCGTGTCACACAGGTATCATGCTCTTCTGGATGAAGAGTACCTTGACCTCACGTATGGTGGAAGCATCACTGAGATTGTGCTCCACACCTCATCTGATCTCGCCCTCCATCTTTGTCCATGTTCCATTGTCACGGAACGTGACTGGAACACCCCTCAGCACATGCTGTGCCACGGAGCTGTTCAGGGCATTAAGGCTAGTGGTGCTAAGGCCCGCATCAGCATGGCTCTGCCACAGTGTGGCCCGGACCACAACGGAGATGTCCAGGTCACGGATGTCACTGATGATCATGTAGCACGTGACCAGGTCCAAGATCACTGAGAAAATGTGGCGCACCGAGTAGATGCCCGACACGACTGCCATTCCAACAAAGAGGGGATGCTCGTCTGCGACGTGAGCACGCTTCTCAATGATGGCGCGAGCACTCTCATCAAGCACGAACCCCAGCGCACGCACGACTGTCACGACGACGTCCCTCCTGTGTACCCTGTGCATTACGGTGCTGGTGAGTCCGAATAGGTCGTCCATCTCCAAGCCGGAGAGATCGTTGTTCACAAGGAGGGACTGCTCGAGAATGCGCAGTGCATGCACTCCCTGACTGTTGGCAGCCATATCCACAGCGACCACCTCGTACAGTGTACCGGGGAGGCACTGTGCAACATTCCTCAGGGCGGTCAGCTTCATGAGGTGGTCTCCGCTCTCCTTGACCCCGAGGAAACACAATGTGACTTGAGTAGTGGCACGCATACCTTACCATTCTCACAGCAGAGAGATCAGCGCAATGCAGGGGTGCTTTTCATCTTGCTCCACCACAGCATTGCTCCACAGTGTGGACACCTCTTGCTCATCGTGCCAATGCTGTAGTACTGCCCAGCCCTTGGATTTGCTCCAACAAACATGAGGCATGACCTCTGTACTGCAGCAATACAAACAACTCCAGGATGCATGCCACATCCCACTGCTGTGAGAGTGAAGTCTGGCAGATGTGATGTCTATCGTGCTTCATCTGTTTCATTCCTTAGAGAGTTCGCTTGCATGCTTACTTTTCCATTCACTCACATGTCCGTTTGAGTGTGGGCATCACCTTGCACGTTCCATTGTGCTGGCCCGTCCATCGCCACTGGCATGCTAGTGGAAAATCCAGTCAGCATTGCACTCCAATGGGTGATGCTGATCGGGAGTTCAGCCTGAGGAGTGTGTGTATCAGGTAGACAGCACACCTCTTGACATGTGTTTCTTGAGCAATGGCTTGTCAGGCACAACCTCTGTCCTCATGGCTGCCAGTGGCACTTGAAGACCAGCAGTTTCACGGCCATGTTTTAGGGAAGCAGACCTCAAGCAGTGCAGCAGATTACTGCAACAGCCATTGGTCGGCTCTTCAAGCTCTGCCAGCTTGCAACAGACTGCCGCACACCCCAGACACATTACCTTCCTGAAGTCCAGCATTTTTTTTGCTTTGCAACAGAAATCTGGTTGCTGTGCATTGCAACAGCTGCTATGCAACAGAAACAGACAACTCAAACATATCTCTTTCTACTAAGAATGCAAGCTCCCCTCGAGCAAGAGCTCGGCATCTGATCCAAGAGTGGTGCCCACTTCATCTGACCCCATCACACCTTGTCGCATGCCCGTGCTGCTCTGGGCCGATGCACATTGAGAGCTCCGACTCGCCTGTGATCACAATATTCAAGGGGGCAAATGTCTTTAATTATTTCACGTTCTATAATATCCTTTATAGAAGTGTTTGCAATTCTACCATCTGGACTTTGGATGATTTCATACATATAAAAATTGTTATCCATAATTATAATATAAAGAAATATAATTTTTTCTGAATTATATTTATATATACATATGCCTTGTAATATTTTAATTTCAAACCAATTTTGAATAAAGACAATTTGCCCCGAGAAGTAACATCAGAGGACATCAAAACATTTCTTTGTTTATCCGAGAAATGTAATTTATAAATTTAAATTATTATGAATAATTCAGAAAGAAGTTTGGTGTATTAATACAAAAACAAAGAAGCAATTTCTGTTAAGAGTAAACTCAGATATAAGCAGAAAAACCTTAAAAAATAATGATTCAGAAGACAAAAGCACACTCCCCAGACTTGCATCAACTTTCATTCTTATATTCGATTAAAATATTTAACTCAAAATATTTTTAGAAAGAGAATATCCTTCATTCATTTATATATGTCACATTCAGATGATTATCAAAATGAAGTCTTCTTTTACTTTAATTTTCTTTTAATAAAACCAGTTCCTCGAGTTCTCTTAGAACCTATTGAAATTGCTCTCTGGGTTTCGTCAAGTCAATGATTAATTCATATAAATAATCGGTAAATACATTCATGGAGGTTAGCAATTTATCCCGCATTTGTTATATAATATAATAATTTTTCGAAATATACTTAAAGAAATAAATATATATCATATTATTATTATTAATGGCGACTTTCCAGAAACCAACAGTGAAGCACCGAATAACAGACTAACCTCAAAGATTGACTCATCGAAAATGCTGAGAGAGTTTGGGATAAAACCAAAGACAGAAATCATAATTTTAAATGAATGGATATGAAATACGAGGACCTTTACAATTTCTTTAAAGACAGAAACCTAATTCACAATACAGATGAATTCGAAGAAGTGAAAGTCGACAATCTTGAAACTGAGAAAAATATTTTGAAGAGAATTCTATCTGATAAAGCTTTATGCAAAAAGTTAATGAGCAAACTTAGAATGATGCAAATAAGTGAGAAGGCCAAAAAGATAATTAAGAATGAGGAAGAATTCCAAAGAGAAGAACACCTACAGAAGAAATCAAGGACCTAAATATTAAAAAACAAATTATGAAAAAATTTGAAGAACTTTTCGACTAAATCACTTGTAGTTGTTCCCTTGTATACAATGCAGAAACAATTTTATTTGTTTCTACATTTTTAATTTGATAGAGAGAAGGATTATTCGGTTCAAATAATGGTACTTCCTTTTGTATACTTCCTCCACAGATGGCAAATTATAGAAATGGATATATTAGATTATCTTTACATTATAAAATGAACAAATAATGATGCTGGCTGATCGTTTCATATATGAATGTTTTTAACGAAATTATCGAAGATGAAACACTGGTTATTAACCATATAAATGAAATTAAAATGATAATAGATTAAAAAACTTAGAACTTGTGACTAAATCATAAAATACAAAAAAAGCAACGCATAAATCTACCAAACCAAGAATTCCTAAAAATGTGAAGGCAAACCAATTGATGCAGATGACTATATTGAATTTTAATCAAAAGAAAAACTAAATGCTGTCAATGGTCAATACAATTTGAAAATAATAACATATCTAATTCTTGTTCCTGAAATTTCTAATTTTCCTATCATCTTTTTCGTTTTATTATTAAAATCCTGCTTAAGTTTATTGCAGAAATTTCCCATATATACAGAGTGTTCTCTCCAAGAATCATCAAGTTTGTATGTACAATCTTTCTTGCCTTGCTTCCATTCCTTCTTGAATAATTCGCATGGCTTGCAAGTTTTGATTCTCATCTCCTTTTTATTAATTAAGAATTCGTTTTCATCTTTGTAGCATCTGCACTTTGGGCATTTAAATTTGTTGTCAGTCATTTTCTTCAGTCAATAATTATTATAAACAAAAATTATCTGAAATTAAATGCACTTACCTAATTGGAGACAAGTTGAATTAATCTTGCAGTGATAAAAAATTAAATAATTAGTGTCTGAATTCTCTCTTCCTTATCATAAGATTATGATTTATATTAATGAAGTTCAGCTGATTTCTGAGAATCGGATTTTCCAAATTAAAACAATAACAATAACTTGATTCATCATCCACATAACGTTCTAAGGAACTATATTCAAAGAACCGAATTATATTTCTCTGTTTGTTGTAATGTTGGGCCTTGTAGATGGCATTATACACTATTGGATTATTTGTGATATTATTCATATTTATATATAATCATAAAAAGAAGAAATTTTAAATTAATCATTTACATCTTTAATAATATCCCTATGATATCTTATAATTTTAAAAATATTCTTTTTATGAAAATATGTACTATATGCACTTAGTATTTACCGAATATACTTTGAATGAACTTTATAAAATGCATCACATGAGAATGACAGAACTGAACGAGGAGTTTTGAGAGAAGAAGAGAAGTGCATGAGAAACATTTAATAGAATCAGGAAATGCTATTAAGGATTTGAGACGAGATTGTAATGAATATGCAGAACTATTTAAACTAAGGAGAAAATATATATTATCATAAAAAGAAGATAAAACTTAATTCGAAAACACTAATATATTAGAAATAATAAATAATATATTTCATAAAAAGAAGAAATTTATAAATAACCATTGAATATTTAAATATATCCCTACATTATCTTATAATTCTAATATTATTCTTTTTATGAAATTTCTTTGACTCTAAAATAGTATTATTAATTATCTATAATATAATTATATGATGTCAAATATCATAGTCCCTGATGATGATTGTTTATGGAATGATATAAATAATTCGACAACAGCTGAAGGCTGGAATCCCAAAGTGACAGAACCTCTGGAGAATGATTTTAATGAAAACATATTATATTTAGAACAAATTTCGACAATATCTAATGATGCTTCATTGTTATTAACTTCTGATTCAGTCCTATCTACACAGAAAGCAATAAAATCATATGTGGACAGGAGAATATCAGCAAATATAGTTTGGGTGAATCCAGTAATTAATTTTTGGGATGCTTCTTCAGCACTTCCAACTAATCTCACAGCAGGGGACAGGTATATATGCTCTGTTGCAGGGAATTGTTGGCAATTAAATCGAATTTACACATATGGCACTACTTCGACATCAGAAGTAACACAAGAGGGGACAACATGCTTCATGAAATAATAACGTTTATTCATATGATGGTGTAAGCAGTTGGATAATAATAAATAACACATTTAATAACACCTCAATAATAGATTCGATAAATTCAACAACAGGTGCAGTGACAATTGCTGGTGGTATAGGAATTGCGAAGAGTGCTAATATTGGAGGAAATTTTTGGGAATAATTGGAATGGTTACAATATTGAACACAACAGAGAGCAATAGCACAACCTCGGGTGCATTAATTGTAAATGGTGGACTTGCTGTAAAGAAATAATATAAATATTGCCTGCTCTGAAACTTTAATGGGAACATTAACATTAAATAACACAACAGAGAGCAGTAGCACAACAACCGGAAGTTTATTATTATCTGGGGGTGCTTCCATTAAGAAAAATGTATTTTTGGGTGCTGGATTAAATGCATATGACAACAATATTAAACGAAATTCATTCGCAAATAAAACATTAGGTTTAAATGCTGTTAACTCTTGGACATCAATATCGCAAACTACTGGTAACACTTATATTCGTATGTGCTAGAGTTTTCAGCTTGGCCTATTTTGTGCTGTATCATATTACGGTTCTCTTAATCGTGTTATGACTTCTCCAGATGGTTACAATTGGACAGCAAGAACAACAAATAATAACAGTTGGGAAGATGTTTGCTGGTCTTCTGAATTAGGTTTATTCTGCACTGTTTCTATTCAGGAACAGGCAACCGTGTTATGACTTCTCCAGATGGTATAATCTGGACAACAAGAACTAACCCAGTCAATAACGATTGGTATTCTGTTTGCTGGTCTCCTGAGTTATCTCTATTCAGTGCTATTGCTGGCTCTGGAACAGGCAACCGTGTTATGACTTCTTCAGATGGTATAAACTGGACATCAAGAACAAGCACGAGTGATTCTGGTTGGTATTGTGTTAAATGGGCTTCGGAAATAAATAAATTGTGCACTGTTGGTGGTAGGAATAAAGTTATGACAAGTTTAAATGGCATTGATTGGGTTGACGGTTCAGGCTCAAGTGTTAATAATTGGAAGTGGCTTGCATGGTCTTCAGAATTAAAATTATTCTGTGCTGTTGCTGGAAATGCAATTATGACAAGTCCGGATGGTGTAACATGAAGCGGAAGAAGTTTGCCAAATACTAATACATGGAGCTCGGTCTGCTTGTCTTCTGAATTAATGTTATTTGTTGCTGTTTCATATACTTTAGGTGTCAGTAATGTTGCATTATCTAATAATGGAATTAATTGGACAGCTCTAAATGGTTCTGAGCAATCAGGCTGGCAATCAGTTTGCTGGGCTCCAGAATTAGGAATATTCTGCACTGTTGCAAGTTCTGGAACAAATACAGTTATGATTTCTAAAAAATAAAAGATAGTGTTTATGTTTCAAAACCATTTAATAATTTTGTTAGCATACTTGATTTTATTCCAAAAATATTAATACATCTACGACTGACTGCTCAACATATTTTCAGAATGTAGTAGATAACTCAGAGGGCACACTATTATTTATTAATGCTGGAACTTATCTAATTAATTCAACTGTTACATTAAAGCGAAATGGTTATCATATATCTGGAGTATCATTTGAGGCAGTAAACGGCACAACCTATGGAACAAATATAATAACGACCTCAACTAATCCGATATTTAATATAACTAATTCACTAATGATTGAAAATATTAAATTCACTCAAAACGGAACAGCAAAAACAGGTATAGCCCTAAAAGGTTTCGGATTAACTTATAATTGCAGAATTCAAAATTTAACATTTTATAATATTAAGTTTGGTATGGCTACGATATTCTGTTAATTGTATTTTTGAAAATTTGTTTTTTATGCAAAATGCTTGTGCTATTAAGTTTTCTCGTAATAATCTACCAGATAATAATAGCAACCTATCAGCCGGAAATTGGAACACAGATGGCGGAATTTTCCATAATAGTAATTTACTTAATTTGATTGTTATTTATCATGGTGAAGTTGGTATTTTTGGAAGTCTTTCAAATTCTCAAATGAATATGATAGAGGCCAGCATCATAGAAGATGGTGACGGGACATCAAATGTTGTTTTGCCCACTGGAATGTTGTCAATTGGTATTTATTTACACTGGATTTTCTGACACTTCTAATAAGTGGGAAACATATGGCAACACATTGAAAAATTTCTATTCAGAGAGAACTATCCAGCCACTATATTGTGATGGTGTGGGTTTAACAATGAATGGTTTGCATATGGTATCAAGGCGGAGCAGATACCCACGCTTTCCCACAAAGATATTATTTTAAGAATAGTAAGATATACACCAAAGATGTTGACATTCAAAATAATGCATATTATATTTATAATGTTGTTATTGATAATTCTGTTTTTTACAGTGATTCTTTCGAACAGGGAATAAATACAGCAGGAAGAACTAATATTTTAAATAATGGTCATATTATTCACGGTTTAGCTTTTAATGATGAATCATTTGCTAATCAATGGATTGTTGATAGGGAACTCGATGCAACTTATGATTTATATTTCAAAAAAGAAAATAGCGGAACATTTGAGAAAACTATTAACTTAGATTACTCTGACAGATCAACAAATATTTTGTTTAATAATGATGCCACTTCAACCAGCTCGGGGGTTCTTGTTGTTTTGGAGGTGCTTCAGTTGCTAAGTCATTATTCATTGGTGGAACTGCAAAAATTATTAATTCTACTGAATGATCCTCAACTAATAGAAGAAGTTTACAAACTCTCAGAGGCTGTGGAATCGGGAAATCCCTTTTTGTTAGTGGTGATTTACATGTATCAGGATTTATTACTGGAAGTATTTCAACTCCAGATTATGGCACAGATGACAGCACTTCCACTGATTAAGGAGCCCTTCAAATACTTGGTGGCATTGGAATTGCTGGTAATGGATATTTTGGAGGAAAGGGAATTTTCCAAAATGCAGATGATGCAACTGATATTTTATCTGGGGCACTTCAAATAACTGGTGGAGCATCGATTCAAAAGAAATTATATGCATATTGTTTTAGATGCAATGAGAATGCAACAATAGGGCAAGATTTGACAGTAATAGGTGATATTAATCAATCTGGAACACTATTTCAAAATAAAACTAATAACAGCACGTACTTCTCGTCACTTTCCTTCCTTGTCCTCTTATGCTCCTCTTGTTTTCCTTGATGTCATCAATTGAGAAGCTCTGCTTCTCCTCCTCGCTGACCTCGGACTCAACGGACTCAGAGCTGGAGGAGGTGCTCTTGGCCTCGTCCTCAGATGCATAAGACGGCTTCTTGCTGGTGTGCTTGGCCTGGTGCTTAGCCTCGATCTTCTTCTTGATGCTTCTCACCACGTTCAGCATGGCTTTGGGACCGTTCTGTACACGGTCCCTTGTGCTGAGGCGGTGCACCTCAGCCCCAATAGCTGCCAGTGTCGTACTGGCATTCAGCACTTTGAACTTGAACGGGTTCAGAACGCAGAAGGTCATGAGCTCCAGGCACTCGGCCCTCATCTGGACGGCCTTCTCCATGGTCAGAACGACCCTGTTCTTGGTCAGGTTGGAAATGGCATCAATGGAGGCCTGCACAAAAGCGTCCTCGTACTCCCTGTATGCCTTCTGTGTTGTTACTTCCCTGTACTGCTGCAGCAGTGCGCTGTACAGCGAGTTAGAATGGTTATGCAAGTGACTTTTTGTATGTGCTGCCAGCAGATAGCTATCTGCCGGTGGCAAATAGCATCAGCCAGTGGTAAATAGCTATCTGCCAGTGGCACATAGCTATCTGCCACTGGCAGATGAAAAATTAGCTCCCAAATGCTTTCAAAAGAGAATAAAACAATTGAAATGGAGTGAGAGACAGAGGAAATATGTACAAGTTGATTATGCTCTCGTTCTGGCACAGGATGCAGTCGAAGTAGGAGTGCTGCCGTGCTGTCAGCACAACAGGGTGCCTTACTGCACCACAGGGGATGATGATGACCGTGTTGTTCTGCTGGCCAGTCACAGCAAACTGCAGCTCGAGGATGAGGCAGGACAGCTGCTTCTTCATGCTGGTGTTGACCGGGATGACGAGGTTCAGAAGCACAACGAGAGTACTGGTGCTGGTGGTGATGTCTGCGGGGTGCGGAGGAGGGTGCTTGGCCTGGAGGTCAGCTCATTCCTGGTCGGAGCACTCTGCTGGGCAAGCCGGGATGCGGGGGTCCTCTGCTGCAACCTGCTGCCTGGTCCGCACTCCAGGACTCTGGAGTGCTCCCCATGTTGGTACAGCAGAGGAAGTTCCCAGGCTCCATGCTCTCCCCAGGTCTGGGACCCAGTTCCCCATGTCCCGGGCTGTCCCCAGGTCTGGGACCCAATTCCCCATGTCCCGGGCTGTCCCCAGGCCTGGGACTTCTGCCACGACCTGCCATCAGCAGGGGGGGGGGCAGGCCACTCGTCCTCCACGTCCACGTTCTCATCTCCCTTGTTCTCCTCGTCCTCCTGGTGCTTCTCGGTCTTCCTGTCCGGCTCTGCCTCTGAATCGTCATGCTGCTCATTCTTCTTCTCCTTCTCGAGCTGCTGCTGCTGGGCCTCTGGCTCTGGAGACAGCTCCAGCTCAATAGCAGCAGCTGCTGCTGCTGCTGCCACTGGCACGGCCTCCTGTTAAACTGAAGCTGCAGGAGTGGTCGTGCCGTCACCTGTGGAACAAATACTGTCAGTTTCAATAAGCTAGTCTATGTGCCACTGACACATAGCTATCTGTCACGGCACATAGCTATCTGCTGCCAGCACAGAGCTATCTGCCACCAGCATATAGCTATCTGCCACCAGCACATAGCATCTGCTGCCAGCACATAGCTAATGTGCCGGCAGAAAATTATAAACTGCCGGCACATAGTATGTACCAGTGGAAACAAGGAAGGAACACACCTGAAGGACGTGTAGTCAGGGCCTGCTGCATGGGGGAATGCACAGAAGATGTAGGCAGACTCACCTTTTCGCGTTCAGGCTGCTCAACCTTGCGCATATATTGTTGGTAGGGAGAATTCAACTCGGTGGGCTGGGAGTGCATTACAAGGGGAACGAGTAGTGCAGAGGGGACGCAGTGGCATACCTCAGGCTTCCCCTTGTTGGGGGCACTTGGCTCGGACGGGCTGCTTGACATCAATTCAGGAGAAGGACCTAAGAACCCAAACAATTTTCCAAAAATGATGTCATCTGCCAGCAGATTTTATCTGCCAGTGGCACAATGGCAGGTATAGCACAAATGGAGGCCCGTGACAGTGTGTGGCCTACTCGCGGCCAATACAAGTGCAGTACGCATGTGCAGCATGCTCAACTGGGCCCAGCCGACATCCCAGATAACGAGCCAGATGGCCCAGACCTGTCCCGTGTAAGGGCACTTGAGGCCCAAGTCAGAAACCTCAGAGGAGAGAACAAACGGCTCAGCTCTCAGCTTGAGGTGTACAAGGGCATTGATAGACGGAATCCAGCACAGGTGCATGCTGCGAAACACGAGCTGCAGAGTGCAATGGAACCTGCAGGGCTGGAGGAGGCCACATTCCCTCAGTACATTGCTGCACTGAGGCAGACAATGCCCAGCCTGATGCTCGTTCTGTGCTCTCTCCTGGGCTACAAGGACTCGGCCCCTGACAACAACCTGGCCATGCATGTTCTGGCCATATATGCCATCTGCATGTGCAGCTATTCCCAGAGAAAGGACGTGCACTTCGGCATGTTGCTTTCCAGTTGCCTGTGGAGCCATACAACCCCTACAGCTGTGTGGGACCTGTTTCGCCAGCTGCACCTCGTGTATGATCGAAAAACAACAACAAACAAGCTAGACAAGGCCCAACACAAGCAGGCCATGCTGCTGCAGAAACACTGCATGCAAGTTGCAGATAACCTTCAGGTGGCTGTTGGTTGCGGTTTCCAGTGTCTGAACAGATATGCCACGATGCTGCATGGCGTGGTGTGGGGAGGAATAGTACCCAATGACGACTACCTCCAGACTGTGCAGTCGGACACACTCTACACTCTTGCAGTACGGTTTTTTCCCACTTTGCTTTATGACTTGTGATATCTGCCACTGGCACATAGCTATCAGCTGCCGGCACATAGCTATCTGCCGCCAGCACATGCTATCTGCCAGTGAGAGCATGTTGTGGCATCACACTTTGCAGTACTCCAACACTACACTGACATTCCCGGTTGTTGCAAGAGGGTGTGAAACTCCCCAAAGTACTACCCAGGGGTGTTATGGATCCAGAACAGCCACGTGGTGATGTGCAGGGCACTGTGAAGCTGTGTGCTTTGTACTGCCCACTGGTGCCACACTCCCAGGTCCTGCCTCTCGAGTGCAACGATTTGCAGCACAACATCTGTGTGAGAGCCCTGGACCGAGAGGCCATCCTCTTAGAAATGATGTTCAGGTCGTCACAGTTGATCAATGAGAGGAGGTGGGCAGTTTCCACTGAGAGTAGAGGTGCCAGAATCGCTGGGCGAGGCACATCAACTGGCTTGAAGAACCAGGACATGTTGTACACAGGCGCCACACCCGAGAACACTCCCTGAACAACTGAGCCTCGAGAAACTGCCCAGCTCTCGAGATGGCCAAGCTGTGTTGCCAGCACGGTCTTCGTGTCTGTCTCCTTTGCAGACATGATGAATAAGATGTGTGGGTGGTACCTCTGGACAGTCTCGAGGTTGCCAAAGGTCACATCTGCTGGGAGGCAGACTGGATCCGGAAGCTGATGATCCTGCTGCATCTGGCGAATCCATGAGCACACCAGCTCAAGGATCGTGAGGGGCGTCTTATTGCCACTGCCCCCCTTGTGGAAGTTCAGGATGAGAAACAGCGGAATTAGCAGGCCGCCGGCATTGGAGATAGCACAGACAACATACACCAGGGCCCCTTCTGGAGTTGGCTTCCGCTTGATCACAATGGTGAATGGTAAGTTCCCACAGAAACCGAGCATACTCTCGTTGAGTGTAAGCCAGAGAAGACTGGATATGTTCCAGAACCGAAAGTACGACTCCGAGAAGAGGTTGGCGAGATGGCTCTTGTCCAGCTGGAAAAACTGGCCCGTGACGTTCTGCCAGCGCTCTTCACTGATCCATGGAGATGCATGGCCCTCGCGAGTGCACAAGTATGATGAGAGCTTGCTGGCGACCTTCGGTCCACACCCTACCATGTGGACGACGAGGGAGACAAGATCTTGGATGTCCTGGACAGAGACCCCGACCTGGTGCCCTTGAGGTCCAGTGTGGTGGTCTTGAAGCCCTCTCATGAGCGTATCGGACAGGTACTTGAGCAACTCACTTGGAAAGAGCTACCAAAAGACAGGTGCCTTCAGAGGGGGCCGGCCACCTGGGTGAGTTGCACACATGCACACTGCTGTGAAAAATCTGAGGGGCAGGCAGAGGAAGACCTCACACTGAGGGTGAGGAGGTGAGAGCAGGCAAACGAGGCCCAGAATCTGGCAGTAGGGGAAGAACGGTGTTGGCAGGAGGGACAGCCGGCTCCATCTTGCATTGCAAGACGTTCACCCAGCCCTGCTCCTCGAGGACGTGATATTGGTCAACAAGAGTGGCTGCCGGGGGCTCTGCCACTGTCGTGGTCGCCGCTTCCTTGGCGTCAGCACAGGCACGTGCATTCTCGACTTTCTCGTTATAGTCTGCCATGAGGGAGAGCACCTCTCGGCGTGACATCATGGTTACAACCACCGCACCGCGCAAGAGAAACAAGAATCTCCCTGTTTTCGTGTGAAAAATATACCCGTTTTCAAGAGTACTTTATCCCATATCATATCATACGGGATAAGTACTACAAATAATTGCAATTTATCCATGCACACGAAGGTAGAAACAACCTCAGATGTGAGTAGTTTCATAGGTGATGGTTATGAACTGCAATAGCAATCCAGACCATTAACTAGTGAGCCCTGGTGCACTGCAGCACGGATCATCTCAGCAAGTATGGCAACACCAAGAACATTATGCAAAGTGACTTGTATGGCTCGGCAAGAGAGCAGCCTGTCAATGGTCTTTCCTCTGGCCATGAGTTCCAGCACAGAAAAGTCACTGCAAAAGTACCAGATATCCCTCTCTGTTACACCATGTAGCAGACCCCGTGTAGCAGTGCATAGGGGAACTGGGTCTGTTACAGCATGTATATGTGATCAATGTGGGCATGCTGGGATCCCCTCTCACGGAGCCTGCACCTGCCCAACAAGGCCAACTCATTCCTGAGAAAGAAGACAGACATTGTGCAGTCTGAAGTTGTGAAAAATGCCATACATCTTCCTCAAAACCAGTAAGAAGTGCAATGTATGAAGAATGATATCAATTTTATGGCAAAGATCTGCATAGCAATGCATAGTAGAGGTTCTGCTCTCCAATGTAGCAGAAGGTGCTTAGTGCTGTGGACCCTCGTGGCCATGCTGTGCTCGATGCTGTACCTCCCTGCATGCATGCTGGCCTTAGCTGCAGCTGTTGGCATGGCAGCTTGGGCCACAGTATGCAATGATCCCCGAGACTACATGAGGGACAACGAAACTAACAGAAGGCAGCTCAATCTTCACTCGCCTCTCCATGTGGCCTTATTCCTCGAGCACGTGGGACCTGCGAGCCTCTTTGACATGGAACTGAGAATGCCCAAGCCAAAGTGGTGGAGCTCTCCAAGGGCATGGTGCATGACATGCAGTACGCATCGCACCTCAGCCTGCTGTAACGCCATGTCCGTGAGTGCCATGGTCGAGAACGCACAGCAAGGAGGCTGTTGCATTTCGTGATGCTGCCCAGCCCTCGGACCAGGCCCGAGTCGTGATGTTCAAGCGTGGCAAGGAAAGACCCTCGATGACATTGTTGGGATGCCACTCCAGCGGGGCTGCGTTGTCAGCCAGCTCGTAGACGTCGATGTGCCTGACAACCCCAAGTCCCTTGCTGCCTTTGGGTTCCGTTTCTACCGCTACTTTGAGGTGCAGTCTGTAGACGTCGCCAACAGCACCATCAAGGCCCTCGAGGCCCAACAGCCCGCAGCCCACTCGTCCAGACCCCCTTCGAGCTCGTCCCCAAGACTGAGGCGACCCCAGTCACGCTGGCCTTCCACGAGGTCCACTGCTGCATTGCCAGCCTCCCATTCTGCAAGGCCAAGACTTCCCAGCTCAGGAAGTCACACCACGTGTCGTTCCCACCCGCATCCTCGTTAACAAGAAGAGGCAATGTTAGGAACTTCATTTTGCCTGCTTTCTCTATGGTATTGAGTTCGTGTTCTTCTCTCCCACGAACTTTGGCATTCTGGCTTGCTCTCTCGGATTTGCTACCTCGTTTTCCCCAAAGTCGGATTCCTGTCGGATTTGTTTTGCTCCGTGTGGAAGCAGCGTTGTCCCAAGGGCACACGGGCTGTCCACCCCGTCGTACATACGACTCTAAGGACCAGCAGGAAAGAAGAACCACAGGGAAGCGGCCACTTGAATTCTTCCTTCATTAAGCAGACAGCCAGAAAAAATGAACAAATCTGCGAACGCTGAGCCAAGTGTTGTCTTTGTGCAGTCCCCTGAAGCAATGGTTGGGAAAGTGTGCTGTTGATTTATTCGCAGTGCATTCGATCTGCTGCCATGTAGGCATGTGGCCACAGGACTACATGGCCTTCGGTATCCCCATCAGCGGGGGCGGGGTTCCGTAGCACGCTGCCTGCGAGTTGTCATCGTATGACGGCGGGGCACCCGGCGGCTCGTAGGTTGCCCCAGCTCCACACCCGTAGCCCGGGGGCGCCACCGGCGCGGACGACGGCGCCCCGTAGTACTGAGGGGCTGGTGCAGTGGCCCCGTACTGAGGTGAAGTCGACGCAGCCTCCGCAGCGTAATACGCGGGCGCAGGAGGTGCTTCTTTGGGAGAGACAGCTGTGGGGGTGCTGATGGCGACGACGTGGCCGCCCTGCAGGACGCACAGGATCACAGCGTGGAGGACGCAGCAGACCACGAACGTGACGATGCAGATGATGGCGAGGATGAACATTGGTGAGCTGAGGAGGTTGCCACTGGCGAAGGCGATGGGGAATGCGATGGTCACCAGGAAGAAGCTCCCGATGTGCACGACGACTGGGGAACACAAAAAAAGCAGCGTGAGAGGCAGAGGATCTGCGACTGCGGAGCAAAACACGCACGGAAGACTATGTAGGCGGCTCCTGCAGGAAGCGTTTCAGAGAGATGATGAGTGGGAGAAAGGAGTAGAGGAGCGCACGGTATTTGTCAGGAATGCCTGTGCAGCGCGGCTGTGCGGCGGCTGAGGAGTTCTGCATTCGTAGTCAAACAAAGAAATGAGATTAGACCAACGAATGTTTCAGTTTAATGAGTCAGGATAAATGGGTGTCTCCTCTATGGATTTTTTCAGGCAGAGTCTTTTTGAGTGCAAAGGTCCACTCTTCTTCCCGAGTTGTGCATCAGTCCGGGCATACACGTCGCAAAAGCCACACAAGGTCCTTGGCAAGGCCTCTGCCACTGGACCTTTTGGGTATGCATATTCTGTTCCGGCTTCTCGGCGAAGGTTCAGTCGCGTTTTTTCCGTAA
The DNA here is from genome assembly GCA_902651635.1 of Mastigamoeba balamuthi. Classification (NCBI taxonomy): domain Eukaryota; phylum Evosea; order Mastigamoebida; family Mastigamoebidae; genus Mastigamoeba; species Mastigamoeba balamuthi. Next base: position 21,907 of record CACRSC010000147.1, read on the forward strand.
ATTAGAAGGCGCTGGACAATAGAAATTCGAGGAGTTCAACAGGTTTTTCCGAGCCCAGCTCAATTTGGTAGCCCGCCGGAACTACCTGGACAAGATGTCCAGCTTGTTCACCGTTCTCGCTCTGGGTGCTGTGGAGTAGTTTGGGGGCTCTCTCAGATCGTTTGTGGTTCCTCATTCACGGGGCGCAGACAATTGAATGGCAGAATCCGTCAGATTCTCCAGGAGGATATTGTTACGGATAAATCTGCGAGAGCAAGGACGTCAGCGGAAAATCCTGCTGGACCTGCGTCAGGATTCCTCCGATCAATTGACTCCCGCCCCGGCGAATGACGTCGCTCTCCCTGCACCTAGAAACAGAACTTTTATTGCTCTGATCTCAGAGAGCCCCCAAACTAGTTCACAACATCTGGTGTTCGGTCCAGGGTTTTCAGGCTTTTAGCCTCCCCAAGAGTGTTTCTCTCCCGTCTACGGACAGAGACACCCGACCACCCGCACCACCGACAAAGCACTGCACGCAATCTGCGATGTTTGCGCGCAGCAGTCAAGCCCGGCTCGCAAGGAAAGCGAGACGCAGGGCAGCGAACGGACCCGATCAAGGACCGGCCCAGGACACGAGGGCCGACGACGCGATCCCGATCACGAAAAAGGCTGCACCGACGCCCGACGGACCTGACGAAGGTGTGGACATTCAGGGGACAACGACTGCACGTCAGAAACGTGCCGAGACGACGTCGCGACGACGCCGGGACCCGAAAAAAGGAGGCGCACAACGACTCGCGCCCAGGACAGGATCACGGTGCTTGCGAGACGCCACCGCGACCAAGCACGCACGAGGTGCAAGACTTCGCGGTCACCAAAAGGAATCGCGCCCGAGGACGAAGAGGGAAGCGATACAGGAACAAAGGACCGGAAGCGCACCCGCAAGTGCGAGCACAGCGAGGACGACGACGCGGAGGTGGCGCCAGCGAGAAAGCGCTCCAGAAAAGTCGTGCGCTTCGCGCATCCCATTAAGATGACGGTGCCCGACTTCTTCGGTGACGCAGCAAGCGTAGAGTCCTTCGTGGCGACGATCGAGGCCCACCGCAGCGTCATGTGTTGGCACGACTCGACCGCCATCAAGGTGATGTGCCTCCACTGCAAGGGCAACGCATCGGCCTTTGGCTGGCGGCACGTCAACGACAAGGGCTCCCTGGAGGAGGTGGTCCAGGCACTGCGGAACACGTTCGCATCCAGAAGACCAGATGCGTTCAGCTGGTTGAGCGAGTGCGTGCAGGCCGAGGACGACACGATGGCGTTGTACGCCCAGACCTTCCTCCAGCGCTACGAGCAGTGCTGCCGTGGTGAAGTCAGCGAGGTCGCAGCGACCCGAATATTCATCGACGGCATCCGAGATGAACGAGTTCAGGAGTTAATGAGGGACAGCAACCCAACGACGCTCACAGCAGCATTTCAGCGAGCGCAGACCGCGGAGATGACGACGCTGGACCAGCGCCGCGCTCAAACCGCACGCACTAATGTCTCGCGGACCAAGGTTGTGATCGCCTACCTCAGCGCAGAGCCAGCACGCAGAGTACCCGTTTTCTCCGCGACCACAGAACAGCATTGTGAGCAGCCCGTACTTGGATTCCCAGAAGCCGAAGACCGTGATGCAAGGGTGGTCTGCTTTCGATGCCATGCTCGTGGGCACCGCGTAGCCAATTGCTCGATACCCTGCGAGCGCTGTGGGAAACTTGGGCATGCCTTACGGTATTGCCCCGAAAACCCAAACGGGAGGAGGGCGCCGGCCCCAGCGCCTGTACAAGACCGAGGGCGTTTCCAGCAGCAGAGGCGTGGATCATACCGACACGAGGGACTGCGCCATGGGAGACCGGCGACCACAACGGAAGGAGCAGTGCAGCAGGCGCTGCAGGCCTTCAGTGCACGCCTCGAGCATATGGAGCAGACCATGAACAGGAGGTCAGCAGAAGAGACGACCGGGTCGAGAACCGAAGGGGT
>CACRSC010000148.1:0-26961 GCA_902651635.1 Mastigamoeba balamuthi
GGGCAGCAGTGGGGGTGTGACTGTGACACTGAAACAAGTCGGAAGCAAATCTCTGGATCTGGCGGGACGAGCACACGTTACGGTTGAATCGGTGGTTAGCGTACAGTTGCACCGTGTCTCTTTCGTCACGGAGGGACAAGACGGAGTTTGATGACATTGGACTTGATCCGTGCAAGAAGGGACATGTCGGTCAGGAGGAAGTACTCGTCTAGGCGCGGGAGGTGTTGTCAGTCGTGCCCAAGGAACTGGCTGGCAAGCGTACTGAGATCGGGGGCGTAGACTTCGAGCACGAGGTCGTCCTTTGGGGACATGAGCAGCGAGATGCACGAGAGGCGCATCAGCTCCTTCGCGGATGTCGTCCCAGAAGCCGAGAACCTCCCGCGCTTTCCGGGCCTGGCGATTGGGGGTGGCAGCGGCCGTGAGTCCACTCGCGTGCTCAGGGTCCCCGTACTTCGATGGGCACTCGACCACGAAGTCGAGGATCGCGGTCGTGGTGCCAGGCCTCTCGAGGGTGGCCTGGACCGGGCCGCTCACCGTCAGCGCCGGGCTCCTCGGCGGGTATGACGACGACGGGGAGGGCGACGAGTTGGACAGGTAGGGCTTCGGGCCCCCCATCCGCGACGACGCGCTGGGCTGCCTCATCTGCGAGTACGACCCCTGCGACGCCCCGAGCGACGCCGTCGGAGGACGGGCAGACGAGTAGTTGGACGTCGCGGGCCTCGTGTTGCGGGCGCTCGGAGGCGGCGGCACGCCGGGCACGGCGATCATCACGTCCGGGCTCGGGCAGTACACAAGCGGTGCTGGGCCTCCCGCAGTAGACTTGGCCAAATGAACAGGCGGTGGCAGTGGGCCCCCAGGTGGCGGTGCTGGGGCGTGCGCGGGGACCATTGGGGCCACGAAGATCTGGGTGGTTGCTCCCTGTGCAGGAGGTGCTGGGTGGTATGAGATATCCTGGGCGTTGTTGGAGGAGGGCCCGTCCTGCTCGCACGCCTTGCAGAAGAACCGTCCGTTGATAGAAGAGAACACGGGTGGCAGAGGGACCTTGCACCTCGAGCAGACACAGCAGCTCTGGTGGTACTTCCTGGCCCCCATTTCGACCCATGTGCCTGCAGGGGGTGGCTTAGTGCACGCATGGCCCTGGCCTTGCTCATGACTCACTGGGAAGAGGCTGGTTGCACGCGGAGCATGGGCCGTACTTGGCCATGAAGTCGGGTATCACGAACTCGAGGGGGACTCTCCCCGGCGGCCCCTTGGAGACCTTGGTGGGCGCCGAGCTGTAGCAGTCGACCGAGGCGATGACGGGCGTTCTCTTGTCCGGCGGCCGGATGAACTCGATGACAGCGATGTACGTACCTGGCCTGAGCTGCAGCTGACCCGTCGACACAGAGTCGCTCTGCTGGAACGCCTCGGTGGTTCCGCCGACGGGGGCGCCGTCCTCCTGGCGCCTCACGCACAGCCTGGCCGACTGCGGCTGCACGCCGCGCTGCTGCCTCAGAGTCACGATCGCCGACGACACGGTCTTGGCGTCGACGACCATCTCGCTCCGGACCGTGTCGATCGAGACCCTGCACGAGGAGAAGGACCAGCCCTCCTCGTAGGGGCACGTGATGAGCTCCGTGAAGCGCCTGAAGAAGTCGGCGCTGCTCATCCAGAACTCCTGGCCCTCGTGCCCAGCCCGCCACCCGAGCTCCTCGCGCAGCTTCGGCGTCCACCTCGCGTCGCCCGCGTCCCACTCGCCCCTCCAGCGCGCGCCGGGCCGCGTGCTGTGCAGCCGGACGAGGAAGTGGCACCCGCCGACCTCGCGGGCGTCCATCACCGTGTAGACCATGCCCTCGACCAGCCCGCACTCCTCCTCGAGGCTCGGCCTCGCGTTGGACCTCTGGATGCCCGCGAGGATCGCGTGGCCCTTGCGCAGCGGCACGACGAGCTCGTTCCAGAGCTCTGCGTGCTTGGGCGACTTGAGCCCCGCGATCGCCAGCGAGCGAGCCGGCGCCCCCAGCACGTCCGCGAGCGTGTCCAAGGGCCTCGGCGTGATGTCGAGGTACGACCCGTGCAGCTTCGCGTACGCCTTCTCTGCCAGCATCACCCAGAGCCCCCTCGCCTGCGGCATCGATGCCTCACGCTCAGTGGGATGTGTGTGTGGGGGGGGGGGGGGCAGAGAAATCAAATGAATTCGTGTGGTGGCGGGAATTCAATAGTTCGGACTCTGGAGCCCGAGAAGAGCGGGGAGCGCGTGTCCTTGTCGCAGGGGATGCGGTCGTCGATGAGGACGGACCTCTCCTCGCCCCCGAGGTGCAGCGAGACGCAGTAGCAGCCGCACGTGTTGGGCCGGTGCTCGCGGAAGAGCACGCGCTCGGCCAGCCCAGGCGTCCGCGCCAGCGCGCAGAGCGCCGCCAGGAATGAGACGTCGCCCAGGCCGCCCTGCGCCACGTCACCGACCCTCGCGCCCTCGAGCGACGTGTCGGCCATGAACTCCGAGGGCCGCAGCCAGAGGACGTTGTCGTTGGCGCGGTCGCGGCCCAGGCTGCGGACGCTCGGTGCGAAGTCGGCGTCCTCGTACATGGCGCGGCGCTTGGAGCAGTCGGCGATGGTGCCCAGCATTCCTTCCGGAGGGAAGTGGGGAGTGGGTGGTCTATTTTGGGGGATACGTATCCCCGAATCTGTTCGATATTTCCCGGAATCTGCCTGCAAAATGAACTACCCTCTGCCCATCTTCACCCGATCGGGCGGCAGGACCCCGCGATTGGGGGCCGCTGGGCATGGCAACTCGCATCAAAGAGACACCGAAGAAGTGAAATCCGGGGAGTGTCAGAGGACAATATCTGTCAGTTGGGAAAAACAGCAGGAAATTTACACTTGCAACACACATGGGATCAACGAGCTGCCTCGCTCTCTGGGTCGCCGTCGTGGCGCTGCCGGGCGCTGCCCGGGCAGAGGGCGTGTGCGGCGTGAGATGCTGGGTGCGGCAGTGGGACGTGCGCCTCGCGGACACCTCCCAGACTGTCGCTCTGCCGGGCGTCGGAGGCACTGCCGTCGTCAGGCTCAGCAGCCTGCACCTGTACGGCCTCAACCTCGATTCCGTCGGCGCGGACCGGCTCTCCAACGCATCCATGCGCCTGCTGGTCGGCGGGCTCAGCACCAACCTCTCGTTTTCTTCCGTGCGTGGTGGGCCCGCACAATATTTTATCTCTGACGTGTCGACCCGCGCAGCTGGTCTCGTTCGAGGACGTGCCGCTGGTGGGCGGGCTGACTGTGGACAGCGACGTCACTGCCAAGGTCAGCAATGCGAGCATCTCGATCGACGCGTCGCTGGCCCCGGGAGTGCACGGGCTGCCCGCAGGCTCTACCATCGATAGGTGCTCCGCCTCGGTCCCGATAACCGACCTGCGGTTCTCCGGCGGTATTGCCTCGTTCGTCCTCGAGGCGGTCAAGGGCGCCATTGCCAAGGCAATAGAGAAAGCGCTGCCCAGCCTCATCTGCAACGTAGTGCACGAGGCCAATGCCAGGCATCTGTCGCCGTCGATCAACAACATCACGCAGAGCCTCCTGCAGTTCCTCGAGACGCCGTACGAGCCCGGGAATGCGTCGAAACCAGGCGGCAGAAGCATGAACAGGAACGCGGTCGTGGACGCACTACAGTCCCTGAGCACCGGTTGCATCGGGGTCGAGGGCCTCAACTGGGCGTCGCGCAGGCTCCAAGATACCGCGGGCTGGATGCGAGTCGTCAACGTGGAGAACATTGCCAACGCCATCGACTCCTCTAAGCCTGTTGTGGTACCAGATGGGTACCACGTCCAGTTTCCTGTCAAGCAGCTGGGCTCCGGGCTCACAATCGGCGTGAGCGAACTCGCATTCCGTGGCCTCGACTCGTGGACTCTTTTCGATATGTTCCGGCCCACCAAGGATGGACTCGGTCTGGACTACTGGATGCAACTACGGTCGCTGTCGGTCGACACTGCATTCCTGTTCAGTATGAGCTCGTGGCGCGAGGGCTCGATCACGACGCCAGAGGGAAGCCATCTCAATATCCCAGGGCTACTCTCTGTCAACGCGAGTCAGTTGTCGCTCGAGGTGCAGCAGAGCATCTTCGTCGACACGCAGTGGGCGAGAGACATCAACGACAGGCAGCTGGCAGATCTCGATTGCCTGCTCTCTGTCATGAAGAACACGACTTTCCCCGTGGTGGATTTCTATGTCAGCCTGGACCAGTTCTCCATCGGCCCCTCGGGTTCCAACACAGAGGCTGACACGTACTATCTTCTCAAGACTTCCGGAGAATTCCTCTTCGACGTGTATCGCCCAGTTCTTCCAGCGGTTCTCAATGGGGCTGTTAAGATGGCGTTCAAACTCGTCCCTGATACTATCGCCGGGAAGAGCTGCCATACTCGAAAGGAATCCGTTGGCCTCGCGGCATTCTCTCAGCCACAGATAGTCACGTTCGCCTGGGCGCTCGGGGCCACACTATTCCTATCGCTGGTCGTGGTGGTTCTGGTGCAGTTCAGAAGCAAGCTGCTCCGGAAGCAGCAGAGCACAATCATCGAGCGGACACCCATTGCCCCTAAACGCCAAGCTACGACCGCGATCTCCGCCAAGAGCGACAAGAGCAAGAGCCACGCCCCTACGAGTCTCTTCCTGGACAAGCGCCTGAACAGTGTGGAGCGCGTTGTCATCACAGTTTCTCTCATGTCCCTGTGCCTGGCACTTCTGATCTCGTGCAGCAACACGAGGTATGTCATCGTGTTGCAGGCGGCCTGGGAGTCATACGGAGCGCCCCTGCACACCCTAGAGCCGCACCCGTTCATGCAGGTGACCCTGTTCGGGGCCATTCAGGCCCTGTGGAGCACGAGCTACTCGTTTGCCGGTGTCATCTTGGCCGTGGTCAGCGTTGCCCTTCCGTTGGCCATGCTGGCTGTAGTGTCCGTTGCCTGGTTCGTTGCGCTGCCCCCCAGGCTGCGCGGCATCCTTTTGGCTGCTGCGTGCCTGTCAGACAAGTGGTGCTTTGTGGAGCCCGTCCTTGTCGGTGTGGTGATCTCTCTGCTGTCTCTGGTCTCGGTTGCTGTGCCTCAGTATTCTCGGGGTGCTACTGATGATCCGGTATCAGTCGGCGTCAAGGTGATGCCAGGGCCAGGCATCGGGCTGTTCCTGGCTGTCTCGATTGGCCAGATCTTCGTCTGTCGGTTTGTCGCTGCTCGCCACGAGAAGCTGCTGAGCGCGGAGCATAAGCCTCAGGGCGACGTTGTTGTATCCTGGCTACTGCAGATTCTTCCGTGCAGCCGCCCTGTTGTCGCCTGGATCGTCCGCAGTGCCGTGTTTCTCGTACTGGTTGCTGTTCTGTTCGCCACACTTCTCGGGCTCTGTGGCACCGCATTCAACATGTCAACCAAAGGCGTCCTGCCTCTGGCTGTTGATGTGCTCCTGCACGAGAGCCTCGCGTGGCGGGAGTCGCTCCTCTCGCTTCTGTCGTCGACGCTCTCCGGGACGCCACGTCCGTGCGGGTTCAACGCCGTCGTGCTGCTCGTGTTTGTTGTCTCTGTCTGCGCTGTTGTGCCGGTCGTGCTGCTGTTCACGCTCGTCGCGGCGCTGCTGTTCCCCATGCGGATACGCGTGCACCGGGTCGTCCACTTTGCCGTGCAGTCGCTGTGGGGGTGCAACTGCCTGAGCATCTACACGGCGTGCTGCATCGTGGCGCTGCTCGTGCTGCCTCCCATCTCCGGCATTGCGAACAAGGCCCTCTGTGGGAAACTCGACCACATTCTTAAGCAGCAGCTCAGCGACTACTACAGCGCGCAGAGCCACCGGTGCATCGCCATCGACGTCAGGCTGACCGGTGGCATGTGGCTGCTCGCTGTGGTCTCCGTCGTCGGCTCCGTCTTCACTTTTGTGCTGACGCTGCTGTATCGCCGCCTGCTGGCCCGGTACACGACGCCGGAGACGCCCGCTATCGCCCTGGAGCCCCTCAAGGAGGCCCCTCCGCAGAGGCCGCGCACGCCTCTGAGGTCGGCAGCGCACACAGTGTCGATGCAGATCCTCGGTGGCGACGAGAAGCCTCCAACTCCCCGCAACCTCTCGAGCCCCATGCTGCTGTCTCGCAGGACCAAGACGCCGCTGACGGAGCTCGGCAAGGCCAAGCCGTCGGCCCCCGTGCAGGTGCCAGGGAGCGGGTCGCCCCTGGCCATCGTCCGGACGCCGGGCAAGGGCACGGCACTGGTCCCTCAGAAAAAGGCGGCAGATCTTGCCGTCCTCAAGGCGACCTATCTCTGATAGCAAAGCAATGCACAGACGACGAAGCGTTTGGCCGGCGACCAATCGGGAACCGCAGATATTTTGCGTGACACGGGGGAGAATATCAGGAGGTTTTTTGCGCCAGCGCGGGTTGGAGATATAAAAGAAGCCACACACACCTCCTGACCCCCATCACACGCCAAAAACCCCCCTACGACGCACCCCCACAGGCACCACCCCCCAGCTCCTCCAGCGCCCCCCGCTATTTATTCACACACCGCCCCCGCGCGCAGTAGTCGCTCTACCCCCAGACAACCCCCACGCGCACCTCCTGCAAGGCACCCCCAGCGGCCCAGAGCATCCATCCCACCAACCCCATCCACTCCCATGGCGAGCGAGACCGTGTCCAAGGTGCTGCACGTGCGCAACGTCTACGAGGACGGCCACCACGAGCTGCTGCACTTTGCCAGCCAGTTCGGCACCGCCGTCGCCAGTGCGTCCCTCCCGCCCCCCTTCTCTCTGTCTCTCCCCCCTTCTCTTCTCTTCTTCCCTTCGGAGACCCGTCGCCGCCACGCCACTGTGATTATTCGCCTATTTTTCCCGTCTCTGCCCGCCCCCTCCGCCCCCCTTGCGCCCCGCCCGTCCGCCGCGGGGGAGGTGAGGGGTGGAGAGGGGGCGGTCAAGAAGCACACGTGTGCTCGTTTTGTCGTTGGATCTCCTCCAAACAGCAGTCTGCACGTTGCGAATTCGCTATGTTCGCGCGCTCGAGGGTGTGGGCCGCCCAAATCGCGCTACGGCCCCCGGGTCGCCTGAGGCCGTGCGGGCGCGGGCGGGTGCCGATTTTTATGTGGCGGCGGCGGACTGACAGGCGGGGCTACATAACGAGGGGGGTGTTTGGTGTTTGCCCCCGAGTATTAGTCTTCGCCTTTTTTTCGCCTTTGTCCTGCACTTAGAGACCGCGCACCCACCACCTCCCCCTTTCGTGTGCCTCTTCGCCCCTCATTCGTCTCGTGTTTTTCCCTACATGTCGTGCGCATACGCTCTTTTTTTCCCGAGCGGTGCACACGCAACACGGGGGTTACACGCCGGGTGGGCGTGTACCCCCCCCCCGCGTACACGCAATTCCACCGGCGAGAAATACCTGCGTTGACGTAATCAGTCGTCAATGTCGTCAATATGATTGGCGGACTCACAACAACGCTCGCGCAGCGTGCCACCTGGCCAAGTTCAACCAGTCGCTCATCGAGATGGACAGCATTGACAGCGCGTCGGCCATCCTGGCGTACAGCCGCAGCAACCCCGTCTTCATCCGCGGTAAGGAGGTGCACATCTCGTACTCGCGCTCGCAGCAGATCAACCAGCAGGCCGTCCGCGGTGCGCCCCACTCCCCCCTCCCTTGTTCGCCCCCCAACGGGCGTCATCTCCGGCATTTCTCGGAACGGAATATCTCGTGTGCGCGATATTCCAGGAATCAGCTGATATAAGTATCTTGCGCAGGGGCTACGCCGCAGAAGATCCTGCTGTGCACGATCCTGAACCCGCTGTTCAACATCACGGTGGACGTGATGCACCAGATCATGTCGCCCTACGGCAACGTGCTGCGCGTGGTCATCTTCACCAAGAACGGCGTGCAGGCGCTGGTCGAGTTTGACAACATACAGAGCGCGCAGAGCGCCAAGGCTGCGCTCGAGGGCAAGGACATCTACGCGGGGTCGTGCACGCTGCGCATCGAGTACAGCCACGCCGAGCGCCTCAACGTGCACCAGAACAACGACAAGACGCGCGACTACACGAACCCCAACCTGCCGGGCGGGCCCCCGCAGTCGCCGCCGTCGGTCTCGGGCGCGCTGCAGGGCACGCAGCAGAGCGTCGGCTCGCAGAGCGCCTACGCCGCGCAGCAGATGTACTACGGCGGCCAGCAGGGCCGCGGCGACCAGTTTGGCGGGCTGCCCCCGCAGCTGCTCTACTCGCTCGACCCCACGGCCATCGCCCAGGCGCAGGCCACGCTCGAGTTCTACCGCACGCTCGCCACCAACATGGGCCTCGACAGCGCCAGCGCCGCCTCGTACGCCGCCGCGGCGACGGCTGCGGCCGCTGCGGCCGCGGCGCCCGCGCCGGCGGCTCCGATAGCGACGGCGGCGTCGCAGCAGCCGGCGGCGGCGGCTGCGGCAGCCGCGGCGGCCGCTGCGGCGGCGGCGATGGCGGGGGCGGCCGGGGGGCCCGCGGGGCCGGCGGCGGTGGGCGGGGCCGTGCAGGCGAGCCCGGTGGTGATGATCTACGGGCTGGCGGACCAGTTTGACTGCGACAGGCTGTTCAACATCCTCTGCCTCTACGGCAACGTGCAGAAGATCAAGATGCTGACCAACAAGAAGGGCAGCGCGATGGTGCAGATGGAGGACGCGGCGCAGAGCCAGGCGGTGCTGAGCAACCTGCACCAGGTGGTCGTCTTCGGCTCGCAGATGCAGGTGCAGCACTCGAAGCACCCGTACATTGCCGACAGCTCGCGCGCGATGGTCGCCAACGAGGGCTCGGTGAACCCGACCAAGGACTACGCGACGTCGTCGTGCAACCGCTTCCGCCCGGGCAGGCGCATCGAGATCTACAGGCCCTCGCAGACGATCTTCTTCGCCGTCGTCGGCGACATGGACGAGCAGCAGTTCCGCGCGATCCTGACGAGCTGCAGCGCCCAGCAGCCCTCTGCCGTGCAGTTCATCAAGAGCGAGCGCGAGGACCGCAGGCTGGGGCTGGCCGAGTTCAAGGACATACAGGCGGCGACCGAGGCCATCGTGCTCGCCAACAACGCGAGGCTGCCGGGAACGACGCACGCGGGCGGCTGCCTGCAGCTGTCGTTCACCGGGAGGATGATTCGCCCCAACGGGGCGCAGCCGCAGCAGGCGCAGCCGGGCGACGGGAGCGAGGACCACCACTCGGACCTCCTCTAGAAGGACGGCGGCCTCCTCTGCCCGGGGACAGCGCCACCCTCGAGCAGCAGCAGCAGCGACACCCATCCCCCCCATCATTCCCCTCCCCATTTCCCCCTCCCCACCAACTATATCCCCCCTCTTCGCCATCTTCCCCTCCCTCTCCCCCTCCTCCCAACCCAATCGCCACTCCACAGCGGAATCTATCGGCCATCCCGATAAGGGTGGCTGGGCAAACGCACGACGGTCTCACTGGCACACGCCCCTCCCCTTCCACCCATCGCTATTAGGAGAGCAGGCCTCCGTGTTTCATGGATGCTTTGTCACAAAAACAATTAGATGCATCACATGTCTGGGGCATTGATCGCTGGCCTTCTCGTCTGCCTCCGCAACCAGGTACTAGAAGCCATCCATGTGGTGTGCAGACGGAGCCCTGCGGAGTTCAATGCCCCCGAGATCAACAACGTACGTATATGTGGTGCCACGAGCGTGCCACTACACAGTCTCCTTGTAGCTTGGTACACAGGGACTCTGGCAGCCATCACGGTCGTCGTGCAGCCGGCATGGCCTGATATCGAACTCCGCCGAGTCCCGTAGGAATACGAGCTGCTGTGCAATGCGCGCGGGCCGTCCGCCTAGCAGGAAACTCGCGGTCTGAAGTCAATTCGAATTAAATCGAGTTGATCTCCTTAATTTGCCTTTAGCGGAGCGCCTAAGTCTCGGCCTAAGCTGCGCACGCCCGACGGCCCCGTGAGCGCCGGCAGTCAGGTGCGGGCCGAGGGCGTCCGGGGCTGTAGCACCTTGCGCGACCATTCACTTGAAAGCTCGGTAAGGGAACACAACGCTGCCTTGGCTCATGCTCATCTGAAGCCGGTGCATAGGCAATGCGGGCTCTCGGCCCTGGCGGTGCGCCACGGCGCCGATCTCTGCGTCTGTCTTTATCCGGATCATTATCGAGGCTTAAGTCATAGTGTACAACAATTAAATCAAACTGAATTGAATTGCAATTTATTTGACTTTTGACACCAAACGACAAAAATGACCCGCTCTCGGCAGCCGCGCACGCCCGACGGCACCGCGTGCGCCGGCAGGCGAGCGCAGCCCCCAGGGCCAGGCCGCGCGGAGGCGGCGGGTCGTCTGGCCCCTCCGCGGACGCAACAGCGGTTGCGGCCGCAGGCGAGCGGCCCCGGCGGCGATATTGCTACCCCCCGTCGGTGGCCGCTCGGCTCCTGCTGCTCCAGCTCCCCAAGATCAAGACAGGCACGAACCCTGTGTGTGTGCGTGCATGTGTGGGGAGAAACTCACTCAAGCCGCGCTTCGCGCACGCGGGAGAGCGGGCAATTGTGAGCGACCCGCGGGAAGGAGAAAAGGACCATACCCATCGCATCCAAATTACCTCTGATGAAACGGGTCGCGGCCCCGCTCACGAAAAGACGCCGCGCCGGAGAAAAAGGCCATTCGCGTCACAGTTGACGTCACCCGTGCCGTCATCGAAGCCGGTGAAGATATTGCCGGGTGTCTATTTGCCCCAAGGCCGAGAGCTCGCTTGAGCGCCTGCCGAGGTTCTCAGTTATCAGTGCGGAGGCGCCGCGGCCTCGAGCCCTGCTTCGGGAATGCCGTACTCGAGAAGCACCTCCCTCGTGTGCTCGCCCAGCTCCGGGGCGTGCCGCTGCTGCCTGGCGTCTGGTGCGCAGCAGCACCCCAGCTGCTTGTACGCCCCCCACTCTGAGTGCACCACGTCCTCCACCATCCCGCGCCCGCGGCTCAGTTCGCTGGCCATCGCCTCGGGCAGCGACAGCACCGGCTCGACGCAGCAGTCAGCCCCCGCGAAGGCCGCCGCCCAGTGCGAGAGCGGCCTGGACGCGAACTCTGCAGCGACCTCGGCCTTGAGCGCGGCCTGGTGCTCGCCGGGCGCGAAGTGCGCCTTGGCCTCCCAGTCGGGCCTGCCCATCACCTGGCAGAACTTCTTCCAGAACTGGGGCTCCAGGGCCCCCACGGACACGTGCCTCCCGTCCGCGGTCGGGTCTGTGCGTTCGCGGTGTTCTCAGCAACACAGCAGCGGGCAGCGAACCGCCCAGCGAGGGGACACGCACAGACGTTGTAGCACGCGAACGCGCCCCCGAGGCCGTCGTCGCCCGTGGTCGGGGTCACGCGGTCCCCGAGGACGCGGCCCCAGCGNCCGGCTGCTCCGCAGGTGCCGCAGACGCTGACGCCCGCAGAGGAGTACGCGCGAAGGAACATCGTGAGAAGGGGCGCCAGGCAGGACCCGGCAGCCCAGGCCCGGCTCATGCTCTTCAGCCCACCCAACAAGTCCTGAGGGCCAGTACCGATTTGCAGGCCTCCTCGCCCAGCTCTTGCAAACTCTTGCCCGATACCCCGAGAGCGCCTCTGTGGGTATCGCCAAGCAGCCTCGATGAATGGTTTCTCATTCAAAGAGACAGTTCAACCAACATTTGGTCATCACTGCTACTTTTGTGAATGAAGCACAAATTTTTACGATGTTTTTTCAGCGCTACCTTAGCGATTCAATCGCTAAATATGCGCTAAGTTTAGCGCTATAGTGCTACATCGCTAATAGCAATTCTAGGGCTACATGCGATCTAAATTCAGAATTATAGCTTTTAAAACCTAGTGCTATGCATTGCTAGTAGTGCTACTAGTGCAAATATTAGCACTAGTAGTGATTGTTGTACTAACTTCGCTATACAATTCCATCACATCCATCGACTTTAGTGCTAAGTGCTATTAAGTGAATGAAGCGATGAATTTCTTGCATTTAGTGTAAGAGCAATAATCCGCACTGCTTTTCATCCTTCTCTGTTTTTCTCAGTCAACTTGTGAAGCCATGATATCCTGGATTTTAAAGATATCTTCACTGTGATATCATCTTATTTTAACTCTCTTCTTTCTCACTCACTCTGTACTATCTCATATCCATTCCTCACATCTCCTTCCCCTTACCTCTGTCCGAATTTCAAGCAGATTCACTCTTTTTCCAAGTGGCTGTACAAGCCTGTGGGAAGTACAGACTGTTAGTGACTGCACTGAAGTGAGGTGAAGAGCTTCATGTCAGTCATTCAGTGAACAACAGAGACTCATAAAGGCACCTGGTGCTTGTGCCTTATGTTGTGGGTGTAGGGCAGTAGCACTTGACGAACTTGTGAAGAGGGCAGTGGCTCAATCACTATCAACTGCCAATACTCATCACGGCACTGAGTGCATCGTGTTGAAATATGATGCAAACACACTCGCAGTGTTGTGACCACTGTGTGCAGAATGAGCTCGGTACAACAGACATTACGAATGACCAGTGACTGCCTTCACTCCCACAAGGAAGTTCCACTGAACCTTGCTGTGATGAAACGTGAAGCCATGGAACACTGGATGCCCAGTGCTATCATGTGGATTGCAGTACTCACTGTTGCCATGCACCACTGTGATGTGTTGCGGCACCACCTGCAGACCTGGTGCAGCAAGTATCCTCTGCAGATTACTGTGGCCAGCAGGATTGACAGGCCTCAGCTCCTCACGTTTGTCTTCAGTTTGCCCCCAGATGCACCTCTCGAGTGCTTGACTGATGCTCTCTGTACATCCACATTGCACACTTCCGTGTGATGCTGCCCTTCTGCATCACATCTTGTACATGACGAACCGCAGCAGAATGACCAAGCAGTCTGGATCCGCCTGCAGAGCAAGTTCGTCAAGTCGATTGTGTGCAGGCACACCAAGGCCATACGAAACGTCTATGCATCACCGAACTTGGACTTCCAGCAGCTCGTTCTCTCTCACATGCCTGACCCACTACTTTGACTTCACCTGGCCTGTCACCAAACTTGCAATGAACAGCGTCCTCGACCAGAGCTTTCAGCTTCTGCATGTTACACTCTCTCGTGAGGCAGAGCTTACAAAGCAAAACACTATCATCTTTGAATGGATCACCCAGACAGGACCTCATCGCGAATCAAACACCAGAGTCTGGCCGTGAACTCGCCGGTGCGCGGATGACCCACCTCTGGGGCACTCATTTGAAGCAGCAGTTCTCAACAGCGACCACTTCCAAGTCAGAGACTGGATGTTTCTTCAGCTCGAACGCACCACTCCCCGTTTCTGCAGTCTAACTGTGTGGAGATTGCTACAACTGGGTTGAACACCTTCGTCCAGGTCTCCAAGGGCAACCATTTCCGCAAGCCGCCTGGAGCTGATGGAGTATTCCAACTGCATCGATCTGTGTCCAATGGAGGCTGTCGTTCGAGTTCCACACAGGATGGCAAACTTCGGAACTCTCGATTGCCTCAACCCGTGGTTCGCTGACACGCAGTGCATCATCGACTGTTGTCCTGAAGGGGTGGGGTTACGTGATTATCCCACTCGACATTCACGAAAACTGGGCCTCATTTGGCTCGCACACATGGCCTCGGCCATGGCTGGGCTAGGCTTGGCCAGGTGCCTCAGGGCACCAGATCTCATTTCTTGGAATCACGGCTCCAAGTCCACAGGGACTGTATCTCACAGTGGTAAGCTCTGTAAGTAGCTGCTGCCTCGGCTTGAATGGCCGCTTCTGCACACAATTCGCACATGCTAGTAGTGTGTATCCTATCCCTGGCCGCCCCGCCGGGGTGGCAAGAGCACCAAGTCTGCTGTCCCGCCCGTTTTCTGTCCGGGGTGCAAAAAAAAATGAGATGCGGAGAGAGTTTACTACGTGCGTGAGATGAAAGCTCTGCTTTCGGCCGAACGTCCAGGCAATCGACAACATAGCTGCGTGCATTGAGACTCAGTTACTTCTCACTCGCAAGCGCCAACCAAATCGCATGCACAGCCACTGGTGAAATGTGATTTGGTATCGCTGCAATAGTGTTATTTTCTCCTACACAGAAATGGAAAGCAGCATTGTCTATTTCTGCATTTCAGTGCATAGTCACAATCACAGTGACCTTTGAGTCGAAGGAGTTCTTAGAGGCGCACCGCGCTCGATGCTGCTGCGGAGCAGCAGCTCCGCGCCAACCACTCGGAATGTGTGCCCCGCCCCACTCGTTGCCTTCATGTGCCACATGAGTAGGCCACGGGCGCTCGTGCTCAGGCTCAAGAGAGGCATTGCTCATAACCAAAAATAGAACTTCTCGGTTAGAGAAACGGTTTTCTGGCGAAGCGGAGCCGATCGTGGCACCCTTTTCCATTTATAATTATAGCCCCGCTCCAACGAACCCCACTGATTCAGTGCTAAGAGAGGCTGCATCACGCATCTCGACGATGGACACCAGCTCGACCAGCTCGGCGACGAACCACCGCAAGCTGAGGCTCCCCGTCTACGTCTTCCTGCTCGCGCTGGTCACGGTGTCTCTTTCACTGGTCACGATCGGGGCCATCACCACGACGGTCTCTGTGACGGATAAGACTCTCCGCCAGGCCGCTGTCCAGCGCTCGTCGATGGTCTCGGAGGAGATCGCGGCCCTCGTGGGCCAGCAGCTCCGGGCCGCTGAGTCAACCTCACTTATGCTGTCGTCCTCGCTGGCCCACGCGGAGCTCGACCCCGAGGGCAACCCCGACCAGTACGAGAAGTACATCCTCCGCCTCGTCGTCTCGCACCAGTACGACACGAGCGCGCTGGTCCTGGTACAGCAGTCGTGGGACCCAGCCATCATGCTGCTCTCTGGCTTCGTCGCACTGGGTCCGCCAGGATCCAGATCGCCGTACATGCTCTGGAGGACTAACAGCACGACCCTACAGCACTGCTCGTGGGCCGTCGACCCCGACACAATGAGCGTGCTGGGTCTGATGTTCTGCGACATGGCCGTGGTCTCGGCCCTACCGTACTGGGGCGAGAGCCGGACGGCGGCTGTGGACGGCAGCTGGTGCCCCGTGTTCCCGGCAGGCAAAGGGGGCATTTCCCTCAGCTTCCGCGTTTCAACCTTCACCCGGAAGACGGGCGACTGGATCGGCTACACGTCGGCCAATCTCGACGTCGCCGGCCTCAGCGCAGTCATTCCGGGCTCAGAGTTCGCCGATGGGATCACTTTCCTTGTGGAAAGGAACACGTCGCTGTTTCTGAGGAGCACTGACACGGCGCTCAACTGCACGTACGTGGACGGTGAAGGGTTCATCAGGCCGCTACTGGTAAGCAAGGTGGACAGCGCGATGGTCCAACAAGCCGACGCGGAAGTGCGAAGCCGGTTCGGCTCGTGGGCCGGTGCCGAGGCGGCCACATTCTGGCTGAGCACGGACCTCGTGGTCTCGATAGTCCCGATCGAGCGCAGAGGGCTGTCGTGGATATCAGTTTCTGTCACGCGCCCCAAGCTCTCTGGGGTCCAGTGGGAGACGATCGTCGTGACAGTGGCCATTTGGCTCGCTGGCGCCGTGAGTGCGGGGCTGGTCAGCCTGCTTATCTCGGTCCCCGTCAGGAACCTGTCCAAGGATATGGCATCGCTGTGCGCACTGCAGTTCCGGGGCCTCTGCACGAAGCACAAAACTATGTCGCGTGTCTCGGAGATGTGCACCATGCAAGAGAGCTTCCTGTCGCTGAGATCCGCGGTGCTGGCGCTCAGCAAGTACATACCGCCGCCGGTCGTCCTGTCGATCATGCAGTCGCGCACGGGGACGGTCGAGAGGTACATGAGGACAAGGTATCTGGGCATCATGTTTGCCGACCTGCAGGGGTTCACCACCCTCAGCGAGTGCGTGCCGCTGCCGACCCTGAACCACGTTCTCAACACGTGGTTCGAGGAGATGGGCAAGGTTGTCGAGAGCAACGGTGGCACAATCGACAAGGTCGCTCTCCCTCCCCCACTGTAAGGTCTCTTTTTCGCTCGATTTACATGCACGCCGTGCTTGCTCTTCACCACAGTTCATCGGGGACGCGATACTCGCGCTGTTCGGTGCTCCGAATGAAATTGCAGACCCCGTGAGGGCAGCCTGCCAGACAGCGGTGGAGATGATCGAGGCGATGAAGGACGTCGACGGGGTCACGAACAAGCTGCAGCTCTCCCCGCTCAAGTTCCGGATCGGGCTCCACTGTGGCCCCGTTTTGGTCGGGAACATCGGCAGCCACTCGCGCATCAATTACACGTGAGCTCGCCCATCTCTTGCCCCCATGGCATCGCACAGCGCTCAGAGGCGTCTCCGTAGGGTCTGCGGGAACAGCGTGAACGTCGCTAGCAGGATGGAGGGGCTGGGCAAGGAATACGGGGTCACGCCGCTGGTCAGCGGGTCAGTTGTAGAGAAGGTGTCGGCTGGCTTCGTGTATGTGTTTCTGGACGTCGTGTCTCTGCGCGGCAAGACGAGCCTCACGCGAGTGTACCACCTGGCCAGCACGGCCAGCACAGTAACAGGAGAGGCTCTCGCTGTACAGACAGCCTTCGACTGCATTCACGACCACATAAAGCACGGCAGGACAGAGGAGGCCTTGTCTATCATAGCAGACAGACTCGGGGACTCGTCGAGCGCGACCTACCACCAGGCGCTGCGGGTCCTCATGAAACGCATCGAGAACGGGGAGCTTAAGGGATCAGTTTACGATGCTGTGGAAGAGGCGCAGCCTGACAAGATGGAATCCCTGAGGACGTGAGTGTGATCACCCAGGAAGGAGGCAGCCAAGCTGAACCCCACGTGCAAATAATGCGCAGATGAGGACACGCACCGAGGAAGATCACACTTCCTCGCCCACAGGTGTTGGTTGTGCGCACCATCCGGGCACATAATACACCAAGCCAAAATAGAAAACCCCAGTGTGTTTGAATACTACTCAATCTATCATTTGCTTTGCGGCCCTGTGGGCGGTAATGTGTCCTGCGCCTGCGACTGCCAATATCATGGCGCGTTCGGTGCGTGTAAGTGCCGCCCATCTCGGAAACGACAGGCCGATGTCCTTCCACGGCCACATGCCATTTTTGCACAACCCTTTGCAACAAAAACCGTTTTCTGTTGCTATTTTGTGGATGAAGACGTAGAAATTGCCTTGCGCAACTGATACACCTGATACTTGAGCTCCAACCTATGCCGTGGTGCTGGCCTGCTCATCTCTGGCGCAATGATGGCCCTCGCATTCACACGATTCCACGAACGACGAGAGCAAGACAGCGGGCCATAGTGTGGTTTTCGTGATCACCCGGCAAAACAAATCCAGACGGGAATCCGAGGAGAGCAAATCCGGCGGGAATCCACCTTTGGGGAAGCGAGGCAGCAAATCCGAGAGCACCAGCCAGAACGCCAAAGTGCGTGGGAGAGAAGAACACGCACTCAATATCACAGAGAAAGCAGGCGAAATGAAGTTCCTAACGTTGCCTCATCTTGTAAACGAGGAAGCGGGTGGGAACGACCACGTGGTGTGACTTCCTGAGCTGGGAAGTCTCGGCCTTGAAGAATGGGAGGACGGCAATGCAGCGGTGGACCTCGTGGAAGGCCAGCGTGACTGGGGTCGCCCCAGTCTTGGGGACGAGCTCAAAGGGGGGTCTGAACGAGTGGGCTGTGGGGCTGCTGGACCTCGAGGGCCTGGATGGTGCTGTTGGAGACGTCTACAGACTGCACCTTAAAGTAGCGGTAACGGAACCCACAGCCAGCAAGGGACTTGGGGTTGTCAGGCACATCGACGTCTACGAGCTGGCTGACAACACAGCCTGGCTGGAGTGGCATCCCATCAACGACATAGAGGGTCTTGCCCTTGTTCTTGCCACGCTTAAGCACCACGACTCGGGCCTGGTCTGAGGGCTGGGCAGCATCACGCAATGCAGCAGCCTTCTTACTGTGTGGGTTCTCAACCATGGCATGCACAGACATGGCGTGCCAGCAGGCTGCAGTGCGAGGTGTGTACTGCTCCATGTCACGCACCATGCCCTTGGAGAGCTCCATCACTTTGGCTTGGGCATTCTCACAGTGTTCCATGTCAAAG
Organism: Mastigamoeba balamuthi; assembly: GCA_902651635.1. Taxonomy (NCBI): domain Eukaryota; phylum Evosea; order Mastigamoebida; family Mastigamoebidae; genus Mastigamoeba; species Mastigamoeba balamuthi. Next base: position 18,022 of record CACRSC010000148.1, read on the forward strand.
AGGCTTGCAGGTCCCACGTGCTCAAAACAGACGTTAAAATGAATTTGAAAAACTGTTAAATTTGAAAATGGAAAATGCAGAAAACAGCAAAAAGCAACGAAAAAGAGGAAGTGATGAAGGAAAAACAATAAGAGAAAAAAAGAACATCATAATTTGAAAATGTTCAGTGTGAATTTAGAAGCAGAAAAACAAGAAAATGAAGGCATAGATGAAGGAAAAAACTGGTATGAATTTGAACAAAATAATCACCAGCAATAAATGTAAAACAAATGGGGAAAAACAGCAAGTGAAGAAGAGAACCGTAATATAACAACTATAATATTTTTATTTTGACTTTGTGCCAGTGAGAATCAGAGTGTAATGCAAGCCAGGTCTCAAATTGACCTGGCCAAATGAACTCAGTGTCTGTGGATGTTAATGATACTAGAAATATACTCGCCTTGGCTATCTATCACCCACTGCTGTAACATACCTCTTCTCATGATCAGCAACTTGTGAGAAGTCGGTTTATAGCTCATCAGTATGCAGGAACAGCATATCACTGCATGCAGCCCCAGTTGCTCTATGTTCCATCTGCTATCACTCAGCAACTCCCATGCACACGTTGATCACGTTTACATGCTGTAGCGGATCCAGTTCCACTACACACTGCTACGCATGCTCTGCTATGTAGTGTAGTGGAAGTGAATTGCTGCAGCAGTGTGTAGTGGCACCTGTGTAGCAGTGCATAGCAGAATGGGGTCTGCTACACTCAATGCATAGTGGGGGCAGATCTGCTACACACTGCACAGGGTCTGCTACACTGCGTAGTGGAGGTATTTGTGTAGTGGCACGTAGCAGAGGTATACGTAGCAGTGCATAGTGGAGGTATTTGTGTAGCAGCACGTAGCAGAGGTATGCATAGCAGTGTGTAGTGGAGGTTTTTGCATAGCAGCACATAGCATAGCAGCATGTAGTGGAGGTATTTACATAGTGGTGCATAGTAGAAGATCCACTACACACTACCTTCTGCAATGCATCATCCTACAGCATTGTGTCTGCTACACCACGTAGCAGAAGGCACTTCAGTGCCTTCTACTATATAGCATAGCAGAAGATACCCATTTAGCAGCATATAGCAGAGGTTCTGCAATGTTAATCATAACCTCTAACAGACTTCCTTAATGCTGTTCTGCCCAACATACTCGCCTGCTACACAGACAATAGTACCACAGTGCAAATCTTTGATTCTTTATCGACCTCGCTCTTCTTATGCTGCTATTGATGTCATGTAACGGCTTTTTGAAAAAAAAGGATGTGCATTAAGGACACGCCATGCAAAACCCCCCACCAAGAAGCACAAGAACAAGTGCAAGAACAAAAACAAGGGCTGTACTGGGCAGGCCGGGCCGATCATCACTGTGATACCTCTTTCATCTCAGCAGGACAGAGACCTAGAGATCATGTCTTTCAGGAGAGCATATATGTAGTATTCTCTCTTTTCTTCTTTATTCCCACACCACACACCCTCTGTTAATGTTACTTTAGGCACTGCAGCAGCTGCACTAGTCACAAGCTGCTGCTGCTGCTGCACCACATCTCACCATAAGTGAGCAATCTGAGGACGAGGCAGATGAGGTTGACAAGGAGATCTGTGTGTTGGAGTCAGATGAGGAGCAGAGGAGGGCACTGCAGGAGAAGCAGCAGATCTCGGCCCCATGATAATGTTGTGTGACCTCCTTAGTATCTTCAGTGCTAAGCCCAGTGAGAAGCGTGCCTATCCACCCTGTACCTTTGGAGAGGTCAGGGCTGGGTTCAAGGCTATGTTGATGCTTGGTGGGACTCTGAACGACCTTATTATGAGGTATGAAACCCCCTTCCCCCTTTCTCCCTTGTTCTCTCTGTGTTAATACAAGCAAATAATTTCCAGGATGAATGCTCTCAAACATGCTGTTGAGGCAGGCATGCAGACCAGAGAGCTGATGCTGGTCCATCCATTCTCTTCTCAGACACCTACCTGCTAGTTCTCAGTGATCTCTCTTCCTACACTTCTCACTCAAACGTTTTCTGCTTGCCCTGGGCTCCTCTTCCCCCAAAAGCAAAAACATGACCTGTCTGCCCTTTTTATGGCAGATAAAATTGTTGTTGAATCACTTGATTTAGGTATGAAAGGGGGGATGTAGGGGGATTGTAGTGAATAGGTGGGCTGCCTAATTATGTAGCAGTGCATAGCACCTTCATGTGTAGCGGTGCGTAGTGGACCCTGCAGCAGCAGTACGTAGCATGATGAATGAACTACATGGCATAGTAGAGGGTCTGCTATGCACCGCTATGCATGCTCAGTCTTATCACCAGCAATAAGAAAAGTGAGATACAAAATTGAAATGTACCAGAGGATCAACAAAGGTCTGGTTGCAAACGTCCTCTCTGTCCAGCAGAGTCTGCCACCAAGCAGCTGATACTGCAGTGAACTGCGGTTGTCCCTGCTGCAGGAATGCTGTCACAGCATTCCAATCAAACCAGTCCCAGTTGGCCTCGTGTCACATCACAACAGACCCTGGTGGAAACGTGGAGAAAATGGGCCTGGCAGCCTCAGACCACTCGCAGCCCCAGTTGTGAGTGTGGTACGTATACACTGGCAGGGAAACACCACTGATAAGAGCCTCGTAGATGTGGAATCCATGGAGCTCTCCCAGGGATGAGTAGTTGATGATAGAGGCCTCGAAGAAGCTGGCCAGCATGTAACACCTATTGAGGTAGGTCGTCTCTACCTTGAACTGCTTCAGGAAGCTCCACTTGGCCCAGGAGATGGTGAACACCTCGGGCACCTCTGGCATGAACATGACGTTGTTGCAGCAGAAGTATTTAGAGGGGCTGCTGAAGCACTGGTCCAGCTCGTTGTGTGTGTGGCCAGTCAGCTGGTAGAAAACAAACGCTTCATCAACAAACCTGCAGTGCACCAGGAAGCCCAGGGTGGCCATGACCACGTTGTTCTTGTTTTGGTTCTCTGGGTTGTCCAGAACTAGGGTCAGGCTATGAGGGTGGAACGTGGGATGCTGCCTCAGATGCTCTACTATGTGCATCAGCAGAGTAGTGCAGACGAGGTCCTGGTTCTTGGACCAAAGGCCAGACATGGAGAGGCAGTACTTGACAGAGTGAAATGTAAAGTCCAGTACCCCCATCACCAGAAGGGAAGGACGCTGTAGGCTGCTCCAGTTGCTGTAGTTCTGGCAGAGACACGGAAGAGTGGGTGCTGTCATGCCATGTATGATCAAGCACCAACAATTAGCTGCATCTGCTCAGCATTTGTTCACCTGCTGGTTGACATATGTGTGTTCGTTTTAAAAGTCATTGCAATGCCGTCTCTGGTCTTCATGGAGGGCAGCGCAGCAGCAGAACACGGTTCTCAGCCAAGCCATAGCCTGAGGCAACCACGCAGCAGCCATAGCCTCTTCAGTCTTATGGATCAGCACTGCTGAGGACTTGGAGAAACTGTGAAGGAGACGGAAGTTCTCCTGGTATCACAGTTAGTCTTTTATCACTGGCGAAAAAGAGAATAATGGGGGATAACCGTTTCAAGCAGGGTGTTGGCATCATGTGTGGCTCAGACATACACTCACAGTACACTCTAATATGACTGTTAGAAACGACATTTGAAACTGAACAGATCCTCCGGGTTCAGCAGTGCTATGATCTCTACAACTGAGTCTACTGCCTCTCTTTCTGCATCCCAGGTGAGTAGTCATTTACTCAAAGTCTGTCTCACAGTTCTGTCAGGAACATTCACCTGTCCTTCTTCCCTCTGGTGCCTCAATTGAGGGGTCTGCCACTCCAGACGTAGCAATGTCAGATGATATGGATGCTGCACAAGAGAAAGAGCATGTCATGGTGCCCACAAGGTCACAGCTACCAGTTTTGCAAGCCGCCACTGCCGCTGCTGCTGCTCCTTCTGCAACAGCCCCTTTGCTCTCTGTTCCACCTGTTCAAGTGGCTGCCACTACGCCTCTCGTTCCTCGCCTTGTGAAGGGTGTGCTACTTCTTGTTTTCTTGATTCACCATCTTCTTAGTGCCGGTCATCCTGGCTACTATGGTATTAACCCGGACTGGACCTGATCCTGGGTCGTCTCCCCTGGCAGCACCCTAGGAAGTACTGAATCACAAGGAAGGTCACTGCCTGGAGGACGAAGCACGTCGTCTTCAACTTGGGAAAGCAATGGCTAAGCCAGTGTGGCCACGAGGGTCCACAGCCACAGGGCTGCATCATCCACGAGCTTGGTCAGCAGCAGTGGTGCCAACAGTCTAAAGTTGCGGGACTCACGCCCAGTCCAGCTCTTGTGACAGTCCAGGCAGGAGATCATAAGGTCTGCTGACATGAAGAAGTTCACGGTATTTATGCACTCTTCCAGGACCTTGCGATTCTTGGCATCATCTCCTTAAGCAGCTCGTTGATCAGTCGAGGTTCTTCAACGAGAAGAGTGCACGCAGGTACCCGATGATACTGCGGACAGTCCTGTCCTCGTTTGCATAACCAAAGAGTCCAGCATAGGCCTCCTCAAGAGGACGCAGAAGTCGGGACACGTGCCTCTCGTTCTTGTCAACCCATGTGTGCCAGATGTCGTTGATCACAGCATTGCTGAGGCCGTAGATGAACTTCTGGCACAGGATCTTATTGTACAACTTCTCACTCACATGGTCACTGTTGAGCTGGGGGAACTCAAGGGGCTTCTTTGCCGCTGTAAGAGTTGAGGCTGGTACTACACAAGGAGATGACAGGCACGAGAAGAGCATGGCGGTATAACATGCTGATGAGCCAGCCTTAACGCTGCCACTGGCCTTAGCATCTGAACCATGGGGTCGTCCACCAAATAATCAACATTGTTTGGTATGGTTTTGGCCACGCTGTGTGTGCACATGGTAGTCTGACTGCTGCTGTTGAGATCAGGTACGTTGCTGTCACAAGAAGCATCGCCAGGTGCCCCTGCAGTTACGAGGATATCAGTTGGATCACCAGTGGACTGTGCACCTGTGAAATTCTTCTGTGCGCGCTTTGCATTGCATGGTAGCAGTGGCTCAGCCAACGTGGACGAGCTCCTGACTCAGCCTGCTGACACCAGCCGTGTCTGCAAGGCCCAACACATGATCCACATACACGCACACACGATACCACCAGTTTCCCCAAATACACACCCTCATCTTTTTGGTTTTTTTACCACCACCTTTTCCCCATTGCCTGGTAGGCCACAATACCATGTCACAACAGCAACCTGCACGTCCAGCAACACCACCCCAGTGGGCGCTACAGGGGGTGGCAGTGGCCAGCCCGTTCCCTGACCTTGATGCTCTGTTGCCAGCGAACAGTGCAGAATTCGACCATGCAGCACACTGCATGGACGTAGCACCTATGACAACCCACTCCCTCTATGAGTATCACACACTGATCGTGACAGCCACCCTGCTCAAGCACACAGCCAATACAGCGATCCCCCAGCAGGACAGGGGTCGTGCTCTCACAGTAGCTCAAGGACTCCTAGCATGGTGCATTGACACACCACGCACCAGTGGGCCTGGGACAATGGTCTCAATGAACTCCTGGGGCAGCCCACTGTCCAGTACCGCCCCAGAATCAGCCCCACAGTACTGTCACTGCAGCAGCAACTGATTTCCAAGGCGATGGTGCAGGAGAACATGACCATGGTGGCCAGAGTACTGTCCCACCCCAGAACCTGGCAAGTGTAACCAGACTCACACAGCAACTCGTGCAACTCTTGATTCAGCAGCCCATACCCCAGCTCTTTCGGAACTGCAACTGCTGCTTTCACTGTGGGCAGCCAGGGCACTGTGTGCGCAACTGCAATGGTGGCCCTGGGGGACCTGGGGGCCACCAGTAGACATGGGGAAGCCCTTCGGCCATGCACACGCTCCATACTGGGCCCAGTCCCTGCTCCAGCCACTGGTGTGTCACTGGCGTCAGATGGGGATGCAAGTACTCTCCGACATCGACGACATCATCCTGGGTCGCACGAAACAGGAGGCGACCAACTACAGGGCTCAGGTGATCCAGGACCTCCAGACCACGGGGTGGATGCCACATCCAATGAAGGGAGCATAAATAGGGACACAGTACCTGATCAACCTCAGCATTGAGATTGACCTACAGCTGGAGCTCTTCCTCCTCCCGCAGTCCAAGATCAACAGCATCGAGGGAGCTCGCAATGCAGGGCACTGTGGATGCACACTCTCACACCACGCAAATGGGCAGCAGCAGTGGGGAAGCTGCAAGCCACGATGATAGCAGCACCAGAGGAGCTGGGCCTAGTTCTATGACCAGCCTCAGTGGCTCTTCCCCCAAAGACGGTCACCAACTGGAACGGGCCCCTCTGGGTGGCCCCCCAGGTGATCCAGGCGCTCAACGAGGCAACACAACTCATATGACGCTGGCTGTGGGCAGCAATCTGGCCACCATTCCGCTCAGTGGCCACAGTCAAGTCCAACATGGCAAAGTGCATCAGCTGGGGTGGGGGAGTCCAGGAGACAGCCCTGCATACGAGTGGGCCCTGGCCACCACACGAGACTGCCACCACGAAAACTGAACTGGTGGAGCTCTGGGCCTCCAACCTCGTGCTACAGGCACTGGGGGGCCACCTCTGGGGCAAGCAGATCCACCTTCTCATCGACAACTGCAAGGCATGGGCATCTGTATGCAAGGATGGGGGACGAGATCCACACTGCTACCAACAGATCATGGAGATGCACCACTGGGCCAGCAACAACAACGTACGCATCCTGCTGCCAAGCAAGACGATCATCACGGGGGCCGACCTCCTCTTCATGGACTGGCTCTCCAGGACCCGGGACCCAGCCTCGTGGCGGACGTTCCTGACTCTCCAGCAGTGGCTCCAGGCAATCTGGGTCCAGTGGGACACGGACCTCTTCACAGATGCACCCTCCCCCCCCCCCAGTGTGCAATTGACCACCCCCGTTTCAGAGGCTGACGTTCTGGCCGAGTTGCGCGATATCTGAGCGAACACAAAGTGCATGGAGATCACGAAGGCTGCTGCAGATGCAGCTCAGAAAGGCGGTCCACAGCAAGCAGTGGACAGCATGGCCAGTGCAGAAGCTGCCACAGCTGGAGGCACTGGCCCCGGTAGCAGCAGCAAAGGAGGAGAAGCTGATGGTGACGACAATGGCGACGTGGGGGCAGAGGCCAAGGTGCTCTTCAGCGGCATGCAGTTGATGGCACTAGAAGACGTACTCGCTGGTGGCAATGCAGAAGACGAGGACCATTCTCTCCAACTGAATCACGCTCACAGATGGCTCATAAATGACTTCTCTTACCCATAGAATAAAAGCTCACTTTTGCAAATAAATGACTGTCATGCCTCATTTATAACATATGATTGTTTTTGTCATTAATGACAGTCATATTTGACTCTTTAATGAAAAATGAAAGTCATTAATGAGGCATATTTAGTCAGCTAGTTTCAAAGAAGTCATAAATGAGCCATATATGAAAGGACTGTGCTGGTGATGAGGTGCGCGAGGCGCGCACTGCAGAGAAGGGGAAGTGCCAGCCACCGAGGACAACAGAGGAGGACTTGGACATGGACGAGGAGGAGGACCAGGAGAAGGAGGAGAAGGCCACGCCTCTGAAGAAGGCCACGACACCAAAGAAGGCCACGAAGAAGCCGACCTCAAGGACTGCGAAGCGTGCAAAGCCCACTGCAAGGAAGACGAGGACATGCAAGACCACGAAGGAGAAGGTCACGGATGCCAAGTTACAGAGACGGAGGAGGCCACAAAGAAGCATGCGGATAAGCACGAGGGCACCCCACTGGTGCACAACAGAATGAAGAGAAAGAAAGACAAATACACAACAAGCATGGTGAGAGAAAGCAGCGGGGCAGTGGCAGAGGCAGGTGGGGTGCAGGCGGGCGTGCCGCTGGCAGTCCCGTTTCCTTATCGGATTCCCGGCTGCATTTCGTCTAATCCCCTGCCTGGCCCAGATCCAACCCGGATTTTCGCCCCCATTTCCGTCAGATTCCCACCTGCATCACAGTGCCCAGTGATGGGAAAAAAAGTGACCGCTTGATTCACTGGTCCATGTAATGTAATCTCGACATTGAGTCAGCAGTTGAACAAGATCTTTCTTGGGGCTTTTCACTGATTTTCGCATGCATGTACTGGATCTCTTATCTGTTCGATCGACCAGTAAATGTGTCTGGCAGCTACTGCAAAACGGCGAAAGTAAGACAAGGAGGGTGTGTTTGGCGACCCACCCCCAGAGGCCTCTGGCAAGCATTGGAGTGGAATGCCATTTCAGTTCCAATTGGCAGAGCGCACACAAACAATGCTCAGGGAAGTGCCTTGTGGAATGTTGCCACCGTATCTGCTGTCAGGTGTACCGCCAGCGACGTGCACATTCAATGTACATGAGAGGGTGTTGACCACGCGCCCCAAAACGGCATGGAAACCGGTATGACGAAAGTAATCACACACTATCAGAGAAGCAGGTCGAGTTGCTCCACAGCGAGTAGCTAGTCAGATTCCTCTGGGGCGTAGTCAGACGAGCCGTCTTCGCGTGCAGCCCCGTCGCTCTCACCCAGCGGCATGATTGTGGCAGAGCCCAGAGAAAGACCGGGCCTCAGTCGCGACACTTGGGTCCTGAGCGACGTCATGGATCTTATAGCCCCGATCTGCAGGTGCTCGAGATGCGCTAGAAGCCCCTCCTCAAACACCTGGCTGATCGCAGTGCCACAGACGCCCGAGATCCGCAGCACCCGCAGCGCCGTGCAGTTATTGGCGACCATGCGGAACAACGCCTCGGCCTTGTCCCCGAGGGGGCAATTGTACAGGTCCAGCTCGTCGGCGTAGCGCAGGCACGGCAGCAGCGCACACATATCGTCGAAGCCCGCAACCTGCGATAGCAGTAGCGAGCGAAGTGGCCTCCCGAGCCCTGCCAGA